>BMAW01046075.1:552472-630443 GCA_019974015.1 Nephila pilipes | reverse complement strand
ATTATTACTGTTGCTAGTATTACATTATTACTGTTATTACATTATACTGATTATTACTGTTGCTAGTATTACATTATTACTGTTATTACATTATACTGATTATTACTGTTGCTAGTAAGATAGTTAATATAACTCTCACACATAAGAATGTGAGATGTGCACTATTCATGTGCATTAGTTTATTTTAATTATTTATACAGTTTTGTCGATTTTTCTGAATAACTATTTTACGTATATCGATTTTTTAATACTGAGAAACGACATCTTTGCAACCAGTTTTATAAAAGATATATCGAAAGATTAGAATTCACAATAAAAGGAAATCGGTCTCACCCTTGTCCAGAAAATATTCGGATATAATCTCTCTCTAAGGTTCTCTTCTTAAACAAAACGCAGGTTTTGTCCTCATAATCTTTCATCGCCTCCATGATTTTAGCCGTATGTTGTTCTAAAATAAAGGTACCAGAGAAAGAATATAAATGCGCTCTCCTTACAAAAGCAAGAAAAAAAAAAGCATTCTTTACAAGATTCGAACATTTTTCTCGATAATTCACAAACAATTCCTCCTATCTAGTCTTTTTTATATCGAGATACAATCTTTAAGTTTTCAGAACTGTATTTGGCTAATGTTAAAGAACAAGATTAAAGGCCAGCACTTTTTTTCTGAAACTATGACAAAAAATTGGTCAGTAACAAATTATTAAACTTAGTGTCATCTTACCTTATTTCCATTCCATGTACTGTCCTTCTCCATTTACATATTAGTTTCAAAGTTCATATAACTATTCAAAACATTCCTTGAAATCATGTTTAGAAAGTTCTATCGGCAGTTTTGCCACTTTTTCCAACATTTGCTTTGAATCAGCAAAATGATTTCCCTCCATTTTTAGCCGTGAAAAGACCTCCACTGGTTGGTATTCCAGAGGAGTAACAATGTGTTCGGAAAAGTATTTTTTTTTAAAAGGAAGGAGTGGTGTCACGAAGCAAAAAAAATTGAATCATTTCCTGCCCATTTTTAAATTTTAATAATAGAATTTCTTTGTCAACAGTTTATCGTCTGTCTACGAGCGCACTGAACGTGCTCATGCCATTTGTACTTTGTCCTGTTTCCATCGTATTCGCATCTGCATGCTTTTGAATCTGAAGGGTATCAAATGGTGTTTGGGGATGGAGCAAAACACAGAATATAATTTTGGCATTCTGTTCTTAAGACGACATTTCAAGTTCTTACGAATGCAAACACCATTTTGTCAGTAGTTATCTCCCACTATAATGGAAATAGATGACATGTGGCTCAATGCCTTCTTTAGAAATGCTGCCAACTTCAGAGAGAGAGACAGGTGAACACCTACTTGACATAATTAGATGACAACTCCTTGTTCCGCACATAGTGCTCTACAGATTTGGTTAGGATAGTGTCCTGTACTAGTATTACTAAATCGCACCACAGCTTTAGGGAGAACATTTACATCGTTCCCCCTCTGATTTTGGCATCCAAGGATAGTGTCTATAGCTTTGGTCAAGGTTTGTCACAAAGATGGCGAGAAGAGTACTTTCTTCTAATTTTTAGCACCAGAGGAGAGGGCCTCCTTCCTTTAAGTATCCAAAGAGAGTGTCCCCTTATTTTGGCACCCTAGGGGATTGTCAGTGTTTTGGTAGCTTATAATACATCTTCATGAAACTCAGCTGTAAATATGCTGTCCACATACAACCGTGCCGTCTCACAATAGTACAAGCATCTAGTTCCCCCATATTAGGAAAGTGCATGACTCTTCGCTCCTTCACGAAACTAAATATACCTTCTCACGATGGGAATTGTCTCTTTATTCAACACTCGAAGAGAGCATTACCTTCCCACTTTACGCTGGCTCGGAACCGGCTTGTATTTCGCCCCACCAGTCTAGGTTCACCTGTTTGACAGTAGGGAATTATCCCGCGAATGTTTCGATCTTACAACATATTGTAAAATTCTCCAACATTAACTCTTTAATGCTCCCAAAACTCGTGCTCTCAAAAGTTAATCTCGCATTCCAAACGAGAGTGAATCGGATGACTTTAAAAAGTGTATAATTACTAAAATTCATGTGTCTGCTGTAACCTGGTGGTCATGCTCGCGAACTCCTAGCCATTAACTAGACACGAGTTCGAGCTCCGATTCCACTAAAGATCCATCGGGTCACTGGACTAATGCACGTTATATTTGGTTGAGGAACCAAGTCCTTCCGTGGTGTGATGGAGAAGGGGTTGCCATTTTAGGTGTCATCCTTGTCACTTAACCGAGGCTCAAAATGACAAGATCCGTTACCAACAGCCCTCGCTTTGTTTTTAAGCGCTTCGTTAATAAACAATCCATCCATCCATTGGTATTATTATAGGCTTATTATTTATGATATTCTTTTATTATTTTTAGTATACGTTTTGGTACTTTTCCGATATTTGGGTAAAAATTCCACCAACATCAAATCTTGAAAATTTTCATAAAACGAATGACTATTTTATTTAGACATTTTCTTCTTAGATTGAAGCTATTCCTCTAAAGGGATCAAAACGATCTGAAATTATGCCTCCACGCGTAGAGTCACCTTCATACAGGGAGGGTTGTGAGTCCTTTACTACTCAATATCTTCCCAAATTTGCAAAACTAACGGGTCCAAAATGTGGTATATCGGGGTGATATACGCTTGGTTGGTGTGCGTGTTTATAGAGCTATACGATGTTTACTAAACCAATGTGTAAAATGATTGCATTGCACAGAAAAGTTATTTTATTTATATTATTTATTTCTGGACCAATGTTTAACTCATATTCGAGGAAAGTTTTGAGCGAGCCAATTTATCGCGAAGAAATTCAGGTTGTACTAACGACAATCATTCTGAAATCGAAAGAGAATTTAAATTTAATGTTTTTGTATAAATCGTGATATTTTTACACCCTAAAACTTCAGCGTATACGAAAGGGTATCGTAAAGAGTTAATTATTAATTCGATATAACCGAGATATCTGTATGAAATGCACATTAATCTATCCTTTGTGCACATGATGTTGTAAGCTACGTCTGTTATTGTTGATATGTTTGGTTTCAGGAAACCATAGATTGAAGTAGCCCGCTGTTTGGAGAACAATCTGCGGAATTCTACACTCTTCTATAGGTCAAGAAACGCTGCGAGAACTCTAGGGGATAACTTTGTAAAGAAGTGTTTAGAGTAATAAATGAAAGTTTCGACCTCGATCTTTTTAGTAATAAAGTAAAACTAATGGTATTATGGAATAATAATTAAAACTTTACGATACATCAAGTGTTTCAATCTACGGCTTCCGAAAACCAAACAAATCAACATGAAAGACTGTTATTTACTACATTCATGTAAACAAGGATCAATTAACATGAAGAATACGTTTTATCCTGATATATCCTAGCTAATCCTTAGTAATAGTTTAAACATTACGATACCTTCATGTATTATAACACTTTAGAATAATCAATAACATTTTTGACTGATTGGATTTACTAATGTTACACTAGAAGAAACACGAAGACTATTGGTGACGTAATTTTGAACCTCGGTCAAGGGACGAGAAGACTACACCTGAGAAGGCACCTCCATCCCCAAACTTCCACTCCACTCCAACGGAAGGACTTTGATCCTCGACGGATCTTACGGGCATCAGCTACACAACGGGTCTTTTGTGGCATCAAGGCTCAAACCCAAGACTGGACGAAAACCGTCTTCCGCGATCAAGACCATTAGGCTACCGCGGCCACAAGAACAGTTTTGAAAAGAATTTTGAACCTTTTTTCCAAAAACATTCGATCTTATAAACTTGTATTCACATAATAAATTCAGTGATCATTTTCTATTTCAAAAACGAAAGAGATTATTTTGGACAATTATTCTTGAAAGAAACTCCGAGAGTTCAATGGGTGAAAAATGCGTTCTGCTTTCGCTATACTGTATGGAGTTGGATATTTCACTGTAAAAATATTTTGTATTAGAGTTCATTCATTTTTTTGTTTGAATTCAAAATATATTCCATATTTCATTTTATATATTGTAATGCTAAATATATATTTAGCTTTATTAGTGGAAGCAAAAATACGACGTTTAAAAATACGAATTCTTAAGAATACGACGTATTTATTACATGTTTCAAAAATTGGGGACGTAGAAAGTAATAGGATATAGATATTAATAACTACTTGTAGCTTTTTAATATTGGAATATTTTTTCTATCAGAAAATGTTTTCCAAGAATGGGTACATAGAAATATTTTTCCTTTCTAAGGAGTGAAATCCACTCGATTTAAAATGAATAAATAGTAGTGCTTTGGATATCTATGTAACGAATACAAAAATTATAATCATTGGCATATTAGAGTTGCAATGTAGGGTTAAGGAGGCGTGTGTTGCAATGACCATATAATAGAAGGTGCATTGACTTACGTAGAGAAGAATCGATTTCGTAAGCCACCACTCCTCCTGGCCACCTGCGCTGAAAACCAGGAATGACATTCTTGTCCTGTGAAAGATATAAAGAAAGAATCTAAAATTTTAAAATAAATTTTATTGTTATTTTTTTAAAAAAAAAAAAACACAAAGCTTTTTGAAAATTAAATGTCGTTAGAAATAGTTACATGACAAGTATGTTTTCGGAACAATACATTTCACTTGCTATAAATATTTTTCACACTAAAAAGGTCTCCAAAGTAATGTTTAAATACATTTGTAACGTGGGCTATTTCATACCTTCCTTCAACATCTGGTTTTACTTTCTGATTTTTATATTTAAATTTCCAACTCCTTTTAAACCAAATAAAAGGTGATTACGCAAATTAGAATACTGTTAGAAGTGCAGTGAGCGGATTTAGAGAAATGCATATAAAAAGGACAGAGAACTCAATCTTAGTAATTATTTGACAATGAAGTTAGTAGAGAGAATCTAACGTTTTTAGTGATGCTACATGGTGTCCATGATCATAGAATAGTGGATTTTAATTTGGAATCGTCATGACTATGAATTTACAGTTGAAAGGCTCGTTGTGGGTGATTGAACATTTGATGCTCAGGAATGGGATTGGCTCTTTTGGCATAAAAGGGAGCTTTCTTTCCCTTTATGGAGACCCTGTATTCCTCCCGGTGACGTATTTAAATAAGAAGTTGGATGCACAAGATCGGACATACACATGTAAACGATTTCGACAGACATCCAACAAACTTCACATACACTCACACCCAATATGTACCGCTATTCACCAATATCTATGATGGATCACCACTTATCAACGAATCAGGTATGTAAATATCAATTATGTTATGTAATGTTAACTTCAGTTCTATTTGTTTCAATAAATCTAATGAATGCGCGCCAAATGGTGGCCTTCTCGCTGAATCATTTCTTTCTATTATATTCTCATCTATGTTCAGGGATTCTTCACTCCCTTTATACGATCACTTCGACTTAATCAATCTCTGGATTCATAGTTTAAGAAAATCAAAAAATTAATCTGAGAGAAAAACTCTGCATTGGTAGGAATGGCATGGGATAATCTGTAGCTGACTGACTTTGATTGGAGGTCCTTAGGGGAATGATGTTGTTTCGGAATAAGTCAAATCTTTAAACTCTTTGTGATTAATCTGTCTCGAACCCGATTGGGTGGACAAGTGATTATCCTTTAAAAACGGATTTAAAACACATTGAATAGACTAAGAGAGAGTGAGAGAGAAAGAACAACTGATAAATATTAATAAACTATGTTATGAGACGCCTCATCAATTAAGTGTGAACTAAATGACTATTTAATTAAGATCAATAAAGACTGCTGAAATAAATATCGAAAATGCGGCGCACATTTTCCCAAGACAATAAAAAATTTCCTCCTCTGAAATTTCAAAAGCGGGACTTGGAGAAGCTAGTTTCAGAAAAAGGAGATTCGTTGAAATATTTATTTGACTGAACTATTCAGAAAAATAATTTTTTCCAATAAGATATTCACCTATTTAGAGGAATAAGTGAAACATCATCGGAAATATATAGTGATTAAAGAAATTACATAAAATAGGATATATTACGCTATTGAATGTTAATAGGATTTGCTTGAACATAAGACTGAAGTCAAGTTTTGTGAATTTATGTTTTGCCTGCCTTTATACATTCTAATAATCCTTTTTTATTACGTTACTGACTCACTTATAAGATCTTATTATTTTAAATATAGGTTATTACTGATTATAAAAATAAAATTTTCTTTAGCAAAACAAATCATTCTTTCATTTTACAAGCTTTTATCAAACTTCCTATTTTCCTATGCATGTTTTTCCAGTTCAAAATTTGTACTCGAATTTAACCCACTTCACATCATCCCATTGAGCTGACGATTCACGTTCACGTGACAATAGTTATTCTCAAGCATCAATGGAATAAAGAGGGGACCGAGCTTTGCACTTATCAACGACCGATTGAGTTGACATTTTGCACATACGTACAGAAGTGCTTTTGTTACTCTTCAATTTCTAGACCAAAAAGAATTAAATAAATATTAGTAATTTTTTTTAAATCAAGCCTTTATTTAAAATAAACTAAAAGGTATAAAAATAATTTTTTGAAATTTAAAGTAACAGATAATTTATAAAAGCCAGAGCCTTTAGTACTTCTTTTGATCTGGTGCACAAGTTTGTTGCTGTGGAACTTAATGTACCGGTCATTACCCACGGATCTCAGTCGAGTGCCTCAAGTTTTGATAAAACTATGGAAGAGGATTTCACATTAAAAAAATATTTTCATGCTTTTCAGTCTATTTTTAAATAAAAGCTTGATTATAATTTTTTTGTTATTTCAAAACGGATATTATTATCCTTTAATAGTTTATATACCTAAAAACAATAATTTTTCAAAGAGAAATTTAGTATGACATGATTAGTTTTATGAATTTGGAACCCATGAAGAATGCCAACGTTTTTATGAATTATTTATATTTTGAAGAATTTGTAAATTTTTTTCTATTTATCTTATGAAGTTTTGAGTATCATTTATATTTTTGAATATTTCCTTTCAGAAATAAATGAAGCAAAAAGATTTTAATTAAAAGGAAGTCGCTCTTTCAACACATAAAATAGAAGCAAAAACAAAAATAGTAAATGAGATCTAAGTTCCGAAATGAAATTGAAAATATTCTTAAACCTTGAATGATGAATTAATGTTGGAACGTTTTGCTTTAGTCTTTTATTTTATAGATACAAATTACTGTTTAGATGGTTATTTCTCATTTGGACTTAGTCCCGAAAAATTCCGGGTCGCTGATTCTACATATATTTGAAACACACACACAAACTGAAATTTTAAAAAAGATAAAATACTATTCAGAAATGTATTTTTAAAAGTTACATTTGTTAAAATGCAAAGAATTTCTGGTAATTTTGTTTGTTATACTGTTTAGAGTTATATCCTTTGGTTCTACTTAAGAAAATCCTCCTCAGATAAGGCAAGTTTGTTTCTCATTGGTACACAGCACTCTTAAGTTTTTTCCAACGATTATTGCAAAGATATATTAACTTAAATATTTATTTTTGCTATTATTCTGATTGAAATAAATAAATAACTGAGGTAAATTTTATTTATTAAATTTTTGTAACTGTAATTAGATTTTTAAAATTAGAAGCGGTGCCTGTTAAATGGAATTGTTTCTTAGATAATTTTATGGTGTGGTATTTTAAAGAGAGAGGTACCAATCAGGAGTCGTAATCGTCACTCGGTTCAAAATTATATGGTTCATTCCCTATAACTTTCCTGTTCATTCAGAGGAGCGCTGATTTAAAATTTAAATTTATTACATCTGTTCTTTTATTCGCATAAGTCAATCATATTATATGTGATGCAGTCCATTAATGAAATTAACTTTATAATTCTTATATTAATTAGTTTTTTTACCAAACATATACCTCATATCAAGAAACATATTTTTATTGACGCAGTGTATGCGATTCTGTCAACTTGTCAGCGATAAAAAAAAATTCCGTCTCCATAGATAATTGTACAACTACATTACTATGGTAAAAGTAAAATAAAGATTGAAAACAATAGCTTGCCAAGAATGAACAAGAAAACTTTAGAAAAAGAATCAAATATTGTTCGAAAATCAAATAATGTCACAGAGAAGTCCTCAAAGTTAGTCGAGGAGAAAAACACGAAAGAACCCATAATATATGCAAATTATTTGAAAATCAAATATTTGTACTCACGTTAGGATCCACTCCCAGCATATCACCTCCAAATAGATCGGGGTTCTGCATCGGATCTGAAAATGGAACACGAGTTATCAAGAAATATTCACGCTTGAAATTTATCTCAATTTAATATAAATTATTCTCAGGAACTTTTCTGAGAGTATGAGTTCCTTCCATTTAAGTAAAAGGTCAAATTATAAAATTATATTTCTAACTGTTGAATTACTTTATTTCAGTGAATTATAATCGATTAAGTAATGAAGAAAGACGTGTGTTTTTCTAATTCATTGAAATTTTATATAGAATCAGAAGTTGACTCAATATCAATTTAATTGATCATTTTAAGACCCCTTGAACTTACTTATTATCTTAAAATTACTTATATCATTTCAAACTAACTCGAAGTATAATAATACACTTTGGTATAATATTTACTTGTTCTCTAATATTACAACGCTTGTTTATTAATAGTGATATTAATCTGTATTTGATGTTTACAAAATCAGTTTCAGAAATTATTTTAGTTTTTTGACTTTGAATATTTTTTTAATTTTCAGAGCATTTCAACAGTTTCGTTTTTGCAATGAGGAAAATTAAGAGAGAATTAAAGGTAATTTGACCCAAACCACCCTTAAAATGTATAACTGAATCGAAAAACAAAATTTGAGGATCATTGTAGTGGGAAAATTATAATACTATTCAAAATTCCACACCTGCAACATTTCACTGTTTTAATTTAATATATTAGGTGGCATATCTTTCTCAGAAAGCATTGAGAAAAGGGGCATTGAGTTTGTAAAATGTTAGAAAAATGTAAATAAAATACATTGGAAATGTACTAATATTACAGTCATAACTCCGTGAACACGAGGTTCAGTATTTTAGGCTCCCTCAACAAGCAATTGCTTGTGATATCACTGCCAGACATTGTGGTGGCATTCTTCTTATTCTTCTTTTCAAAAAACTCGGATTAATCTTTTGTTCGGATGACATCACAACTTCTTGCTTCATAGAGACATTATTACTTTTTTTTCTTTCCATTTTATATAGCTAAATTACCATTTTTCAGAAAGAGAGAAATGTTCCATCTTTGATTATTTATTTATTTGTAAGGGATTATGTTCAAGCGATTTAAATTTTAGTGAGATTACCTTCAATCAGCTGTTTTGTGTACACAACAAATTTTAAGAGTTATGAGGATTTTTTCTTGTTTAAATGATAATTGAGTGATTAATTATTTTTAGCTACACTGGCATCTCGGATTAGGGAACAGCAAATAAAATTTGACATGCAAGAGATTAAAAAGAAACAAAATACCAATCAAGAAAATCATCCTTTAAAGATGAATCGATGAAACGATAAAATGAATTTTCTTATTAGATTGCTTTATTTTAAATGTTCTCTTATTAAATTGCTTTTTGTAATTTTTTTGCAACACGCCTTCGACTTCCATATGATAAAAATAACGTACATGACCATAAAATTATTTTCTCGAATTAACTGGTTAATCTGTAATTTAACGCAAATTATTAATTTATAGCGATCGATGTCGAAACTTATCACTCAGTTAATACCTAACACTCGGTTCCTTTAACTAGAGCTTTGATACCCAAGGACCGCGACTACCGCACTTTCAGGATTCATATTGTATTAACAAGTAATGAAATGGAAAGTGTACGAATCGCATTATTCTTTTAAATTTTAAACAGAAGTACATCATTATTGAAATTAATCATGAATTTTATTGCAGAACTGTTTCACATAATAGTTTATTGGCGTGAATGAGTTTTTAATATTGAACTTAGAACTTTTTCTACGTACCGAAACCATTGTTTAAAGGTAAGGCCGCTGCAGAACTGATAAGAGCAAGTAGCAGCAACATAGCTTCCGCCATTTTTCAACTGTCGGTAAACACGATTGAAGAGAGTTATTCGTTTCGAGAAAAACCCTTTCTTTTAAGAGATAAGACGAAACATTTGTTGTTTTTGGTATGGGAATTTCAGCATCTGTGGCGGTAGAAATGCATGGATTGGGAATGAACTAGCTTTGATGAAAAACTCTCTTCGAACTTTATAGTACCATCTCTGGATTTATTTCAATTTAAACTATAGATACCATAATTTAGTTAAATAGTTTGATTTAAAACTTATTAAAAATTTTTAAGTTTTTTATGAGAACCGAAAATATTTTTAAAAGCTTTATTACAGTTTCGAAACTTAAACGAGAAATTAATTTGTTCTATTTTTAACAATATTATTGAATCAATATTTCTTATCTTTATTGCTGTAGCGGAACGTATGTTACGCTTACTACAAATTTGTGTTTTTAAATGTTGCAATTGTGTTTTACGCACAAGAGATTTAACAAAGGTTTTTAAAGGTTATTTCTCTTGATTTGTCATTTAAGACAAAATTAGGAAAATAATTTGCATTTAAAATGGAAGAACAAATTCCAAATATATATACAATCCTGAATATATATTTAATTCTCCTTTTCATAATACTGTTAAAGGAGTGTTTGGGCATACGGATAAAAATATGTATCTCTGGCACATTTTCCTGCGCTGATAATGACCTTGAAATATGCCATCACTCTCCAAGTTTGTAATAAATTGAAAAATGTGTCAAAAAATGCAAAAAAGAATCCTCCTTCTTATGTATATCCCATTGCTTTCTTATTTATTATCTTTGCTTATAGTAACCCTTAGAGCAATAAAGTGTCAAGCTTTGAAGTGGTGCGCGTGCATATTCATATCACTTTCTTATTGGTGCACTTCTGAGCGACTGACGATTGAGCTTTGCTTACATGTTCACCATATTCTATTCAGTTCTTTATTTTAGACGTCACGCATGAGGTAAAACATGAGGACTCGCATAGCGTGTTCTTCTGGTTTGCATCACTAGTTGAAATGTGACAATGATTGATACATGACATTCACAATTTTTATAATCCAGAATGAGCAGAGGAATTGTGTAAAAGATCGTTGTTTTTGTGTGATTAGTCGTCGGAATTCGCTGCAAAAACAAACCTGGTGTACAATATTCAAATGTTCCGTCTGCAAGACGCCCTGTACTACACAGACATGAATCCTCCTGCACAAATAGAAAGTGCCTACTCCATCGAAGTAATTACCATTTACAAAAGAAGCTACAGAAGAGTCAGAATCATTATCATAATTTAATCCATGTTTCAGTCCTAAACGCAACGCATTTGACTCATCAAAGGGAATTAAACTACTAAATCAGAGATTTGAATTGGACCAAATATGAATCGGAACTTTTAAAGTTTAGATTGCAGCAGTGGAAATTTACTGGTTCCAAAAACTAGAATTTCATTATTCCGTAAGAGGCATGATCATTTTTAACACACACACACACACACACAGGGGATGTTCTTCAATCCAAAATTCTATGAGTGGTGGTATAAATATAAATTGTTTATTGACTGAAGTTAGTTTCGAATTTTTTCACGCTGTAGTGAAGCCTGCTTATGGATTCTTCTACGACATATATTAAAGCAATGTTGCTACCCAATGGCGATACTAAATTACCAATACCGATGGTATATTCGATATATAATGAAGATTTTCGTAAACACAGTGAACGTAATTCTAGGAATTAACGTACACAGTTAAGGAGAAATTTCCATAATATCCGCAGCGGCCATTTACTATCTTTATAATATCTGATGAGGAAACTGCTCGAAAAGTCGACACACTGTTGCTCGTTTCCAGATTGCAACATGTGGATACGCTGGAAGAAAACATCCATTGAACAGTGAAGAAGCTTCAGGATTGTGGTTTTTTATGCATCCAAACTGCGGTCAACACTTTTTTGCAGTGTGGACATGCATCAGTCGTACTTCCGCAACACCAGGAACAGATGGTTGTTTGGATCGCGGTCTATCACATCCAGTTTTTTAAGTGTTTTTTACCAAATCACAGAAAAAGGGTCTCGTCTAAGCTTATGATATCACCGATAGGTGAAATATTATTCTGATCTGTTATGTTATCCATTAGTTAATCTGCGGTACTATATGTCAATAGGTATTGTTTCGGCAGTCCCTCAGCTTTTCCATTGATTCTTCCGAGTGTATGTAGGGAGTTCCTTTTCATGGGGTACTGATATAAGAGAACTATATTTTCTGATATAAGGATATTTTCAAAGGGTACTGATTTCTAGGGAACTATCCTTGGGGGATTTAGTGAAGAACTCTCGCTTCGCTTCTGAGTGCGAAGTTAATATACTCTCAATCATGAAAGTTTCAAAGATATTTTTAACAATCGCAACTTTCTACAGATTTCTGTCTGTGTAACTGCATCCACTTAAAAATTTCACTTGCAAGTATGTAGTGGAGGGATCTATAGAGAAAAAGGAAATCTATACCATCTCCCGCGTACGTGACCATTCGGAAAAATTAACTAGTGAAAGATCATACGGATTAAGAAAACAGACAAGAACTCTAATTACGATGTACACTGAAGCACCTTACATCTGTGAAAGCTCCAACTACTCTCGTTGGCTTGGAGTACAAGTTTGAAAAGTGTTAACTCACGTATCGTAAAGGAAGAGTTCCGTCACTAATAGCCACGTGTGTTTTTAAGTGAAATGTTCGTAATCAATCAAGCAATCAATTATCTAATAAAATAATAGACATATGATAATATATATATTTTTAATAATAATAACAGATATTTGTTGTGATATGAACAGAACAGCCCGTCACTGGCATGTTCACAATATGTCTATTATCGCTTGCAATGTTTTGGCAAGGTGGGTAAAATCGGTGTCGACGGTCAATCGTTTCCTCTTGCATCCATTCAATTACAAAATTGCATCACTATTTTTTGGTTAGGTGGTATACTACCACCTATTTCTTTGAAGGATAATCTGCATTCTCTACAGATAATAGTTCTTTCTCAGTCGAATTTAGAAACGTGTTCGAATGACGTTCATAATCTTCCGCTTACGAAAAACAACAACACGAAAAAGATATTCCAGTACTTTAAAATGATATTCTGTTCTCTATATGTGCTCGTTGGTGGCACTACAAGCGCCCATGATATAGGAACGCACTGAATTGCTACTCATTTGCATATCCCATAGCGGTATACGCACGGTGAAAATGTCGCGTGGCGGAAATACTTCTTTCATTGTATTGGATTTTAGGTGGCGAGCAATTTGTGACGTTGGGGTATTCGTGAGTTTCTCTTCACTGACCTCGGGGATTTCATATCAATTTGAATCGTATAAAATCACGACTTCTGCTCAATGAAATGAAAGGTTTTTAGACTAATTAGATGATGATAGAAGTGAAATGAAGTGATTTAGAGATAATGGCATATGGAGGAAATAGATCGAAAAAAGAGGAAGGGAGATAGAAGATAACGACTTAATGACTGATAATTGCTATTTCGATTGAAGTTCTTCTCTTCGTTTGGTGGATTGAAATGGATGTTATGGAAGTGGCATTAGGATAAGAATTAGATGTTTGTGGAGTGATTGAAACATACGAGTGAGAACTGGTAAGATAAGAATTTATTAATTGTTCTTAAGTTAGAATTGATAAGTGAATTTTGGATTCGAGAGAGAGGAACTTATATACATCATTGACTAATAATAAAATGTTTTGTTTTCTTCTTACGTATCTTCAATTAGAGTTAGCCATTATTGCTTAATATATATTGCTTAATACATATTCAACTAAAATGTTAACAGAGTAAAAAATGAAGAGCAGTCTTTGAAAGTGGGATTATGCAATTATTTAGATAAGTAAATGGAATGTGTACAAACTGTATGTGTAGAAAGTCATTGCAAATATTAAAATTATTAAGACAAAGAATTTTTGAACAGTTGATTAAATTGTCAGTAAATTGATAACCTAAATTAATAAGCAAGTTGGAACGAGGCCTGTTTGGCAGATACAAAACAGTGTAAAATACCTACCAGTTAAAAAAACCTTCTAATTACTAACTGAATGCAAATCAAATGCCAAATAAAATCTTTTAATTTTTATTTCTCTCTGAAAAATTCAACAATCTATTTTACAAAATACACATTAGTTCGAAGACAGATTTAAAAAAAAATCCAGATCCAGATTTAAAAAAAGGAGGAGCTTAGCAGCTGTACATCTTCTTCACCCTGGTGACATCACTCCTGCTGAGTCCGGGCTTGTCGTAGGTCTCGTACAGAGGGACTCCACTCGTGGAGACCATGGTGAGGGATCGGCCGTCCTTGGAGAAGGCCGTGTTACCGTACAACATGATAGAGTTGTAGTCGAACGTGTCCAGGAGCAGGTTCTCGTGGGGCTGCAGCAAGAAAAATTGGGTGTCCATGCCTAGGAAGGAAAATAATGTGCTGAATACGAGTGAAAAGTGGTTTCAGAAACAAATACCTGAAAACAATAACTTAAACTATTTTGTTGAATCAACGTGAAGCTAAGGTCTAAGACGATTTTTTCAAATATTATTGAATCTGTCTCGTTAAAATTTGTACAACAGACACTCATCCTTGCAATGAATAATTTCGTAAAAATTCTTATTCTTGATTACCTAAAAATTGGTCTCATTTTTACGGTGCTTTTAACCCATTAAAATGTTTTTCTTTTAAATTTTTGTCTTTTTTTTGTTTTCATAGGAAACTGCACCTTAACTACCGTCGTTTGCCAGTGGTCGTGGCGTGGCTTTGTTGTTCGTCTGACTCTTCTGCTTTCGTCCTTTTGATAACATTTCCGGCTGCTTTATGCAGCTGCCAGTTCCCATGCTATTCGGCACGTCTTAGCATGGTACAATGCCTTTGGCTCAACGGACCAAATGCTTAGGAGGATGGCTCAGATGTTACAAATCGTATAAATGAGTGTACTATAATTTTCGATAGAGCAATAAAATTTATAAAAGCCATAAAAATTAGCTCCAATGTACATGCTAATAATGGTACATGAAATAATGTTTAATAATGTTAAGAGAGACAATTTCAATTATAACTGGAGTCGACGTGATTTTTCATCGTAAACGACAGAAATAAATTCATGCCGCTAGTAAAATGTATTTATGTGTATTTACTACAAGATTGTTTTCCTTTTCAAATACTTGCACTTTGTTAATTTCAGTAACCATTTTACTTAATTTTTCAATCACAAATAGACGAATGCATTTGATGCACCCATTAATGCGCTTATTTTGAACGGCAGTTAATGTATACCAATCATGATATTATGTTCCGGAAACGAATTTTGAATATCAACAACTATTCAGAATTCTTCAAATCAATTGAATTATATTTGGAATAATCGAGAGAATTGAAGAAACAATGACCCTGTGCGCCATCTTTGATTTTTATGTTATGGTTAAGTATGGAGATCAAAAAAGAATCTGTTCTTTTGAACCAGTTTTTTAATAGAGCAAGAACACCCAGATCAGTGCTCCGTCAGGAACGTGTTGTTTGCTGTTTCGAATCGTTTCCTCTCTCCTCTAAGAGCAGGAGACTCTGAAGACAGCTCTTCCGTTCCAACTGCTTAACTGTTTAGTATTACTACATCTTTTCTCTCATCTCTGTGTGTGTTCGGTTCTCCCAGTTCTTTTCCTCTCTCTCAGTTCATTGAATCTCTTCAATGATTTCAACTCTACTCTTGCGGTTCATTCACATATTTTCTCATATATAAGTTCTTTAATAGGATTACTCTTTCATTATGGAATCATCATTTAAAATTAGAAAGTTATTTATTTATTATTATTTAATACTATCAATTAATTTACTTATTTTTAACTTGCAAATTTATAAAAAAAATACTCATATTCAGATAATACCAAAGATGCTTCATTTTTCATGGTAAAAATTGAGAAACTAATCTACTCTTTTGTATTAATTTGAAGCAAAAAAATATATTTTCTAAGAAACTTGTACCGACTTCCTTTTTACTCCCATGTGTAATATAATTGAATAAGAAAACATGGAGTAACTTAGTAGAGTTAAGATTATTCTAATACATTTGAGAAAGAAAGAGAGGGAGGTTTTATTAAAAGAACACCTGAATTAAGGGAAAAAAAACAGTTCTTTAAAACTGAACAGGAACAGATGAAAACAATTCCTTTAAAAGAACAAAAATTGATATGATTAATTACGTAACTCAATGGGATCTCTCACCTTGTTGAATATTCTGCCAGTAGATGATGAGGTACTGGTCTCTGTCGGATCTGTTCTGTTCGTGGAAGAAGCCGAGGGCGTGACCCAACTCGTGGACGATGGTGCCTTTGAACATGCATCCCTGGCCGAGGGACACTGGCTGTTGACCGCCGATCATGCCCACGTTAGAATAACACCTGGGGGGGAAGAGAGAAGCAATGCCAAAGACTCTTGACAACAGAAGTTAAGCAAATATTTTAAAACTTATGCAATTTTGACTCTTTTAACACTCGGTTTAGTAAAACGTGAGTATGCCTTATACACGGCTGTATTATGGGTCCTTCGATAGGCAGTCTCTTGTAACATGTCTCTTTGACATTGCGGTTTATATAATTCTTATTTTTTTTTTTCTGAAATTCAAATTAATTTTTTGTCCGCATGATTTCATGACTTTTCGTCAAGAGCAGACTTTAATACTGTTTTTTTTTATTTTATATGTTGCATTTCCTCTATAATCCGACGCTTTTACACCTGCTGGTAAGTCATAGAAAATTATTTCATGCCGTCCACTCCAAAAGAATAATGTCAATACAAAACAATACGTTTTTTTGTCTGTAGTTTCAATTGTGCATTCGACATTTTATTTAAGCGTGCTAAATTTTATATAATACATATTCTTTTCTGTTTAATTGTTAGTGTTTTTCAGTTATAGGGCGTTTTCGGTACCGTGTTCTGGTTTGATATCTGCCGAGGGAACTGTGTGCGAATCACTATTTCTCGAATATTCCAGTTTAAATTATTTTTTTGTGGTAAGAGATTATTTTCAATATGTCGCTGTCACTGATAATAGATGTACGTTCAACTATTTTGTCAACTTTTAAGAATAATAATTATTTTTTCTTGCCTATTTCCATTAGAATGTAAAAGTAAGCGTACGATCGATGAAAAAAAATTTTTTTTATCGAATGAATTCGAAAAGAGGCACTTCGAGTTGCGGGTTCGAGTCTTATCCACCATATAGCGGGGATCTGTCAAAGCTCCTATTCTTCTCGTTAACATTACTTCTGAGGGAAGTGCCAATGAAAGTGTCGTCCACATCACTTGACCGAGGTTCAAAATTACGAGGTTTTTCACCAATAGCCCTCTTGTTACTTCTGAGTGAGATGTTAATTAAAACAAGTAATCAATCGAAAAGGGACAAGGCATGGAAAAATTCTCGAATTAACCAGTTACTATGTAATTCAAAGGAACAGTAGTGCAGAAGATTCATATCCCTGTTGAAACTCATATTACCGTTTGATTCATATTAATACTGCCACCTGTTAATTATTCACGGCAGTTTGTTAACTATGTGCCCAGTGTACCCCGCGTTCATGAATAGAAGTTACTAGAACAAGGAATATTTTCAAATTTTTAAGTTTTTCGCTTTGCGATGGAATGTATTTACAGGAAATTTAGAGCCAAACATTGTCAATATTTTTATTTTATATCAAGATTGAGACTTCGAATATGCAGAACGTTGCGGTAAAAGTTAATTTTAATTCTTTTTAATAAGTATTTCTCAGCTTGTAACGAGTTCTCACACGTATTTCCCTTTAATTAACCTCTGTTACTGCTTTATTACGATATTTGATATGAGAACTCGCCTTGAAAAAGATATACGAAAATAGGCTTACTATATAAGAAGTGTAGTGAATAGGAAGGAAGATAATGAGAAATCAGAAGTCACTGTGGAACGTTATAGTATTTAGAGCAGTGTAAGAAAATGCACAGCGTGCCTACTTGAGCCCCGAGTGTCAAAGTCTTCTAGAATCGGATCTATTTAGTAGCAGTCTACTGTTTACAGTGTACAAGATCAGTAGGGCTCTTTTTTATAATATTTGTATGAGCAGAGTTAATTTAACCAATTCAAATATATCTATTTTGTACTAATTATTCAAAGAGTGATTGGTTGATTGTTTTTGTTAATGTCGCACTAGAAGCCGCACGAGGGCTCTTGGTGACGAACCACGTAATTTTCAACCTCGGTCCTTTGACGAGGATGACACTTGAGCTGGTACCTCTCTGTACTAAATACAAAGAGTGAATAAACTGGTTACACGCTTGGACTGATCATTATGGGAATATGTCTCTCACTCACAACGAGAAAGACTCGTCATAAGCTATTGGGTTTAAAATTATAATAAAAGGCGAGAGTGTTTTAGTAAGAGCTAACCAATTTTGACATGAAACAGCTGAAATTGTTCGTTTCGACCTCTTTATTAATACATTTAAGTGCAAAGGTTTCATGTTGCAATACGTAAATGTCTTTTCAAATCGAAAGTTTGAATTTTTAAGACTTTCTTCCCGTTTATTACTACATCATAGACATCTGACGGTGCTTGAGCACTATCACCAAGCGGTAGAGTGGCCAATTGGGTAAGACATAAAGGTGATAAAGTACTCATTTTAAATTATGTGATTTCATTACTTGAGATTGTTTATTAACAATACATTAAGAAGCAACACAAGGACTATGGGTGAATGACCTTGTCATTTGGAACCTCAGTCAAGTGACGAGAATGAACTGGAATCTCCCTTTCCTAAACCCCATATTATGCCAAAGGATCTCGACCAGATTTAACAGCGCCCCGTGTAGTTCTTCAGTTACACCTGAGCTCGAACCCACGACTTAACAAAAACAGTACCAACCACGACTATGATCAATAGACTACTGCGTTTCGAATTGAGTAATTATGTAGGATGCTCCGAAAGTAAAATTCGTCATTTTTTCACACGGAAACAAGCCAAAAAACCATGTTATCATAAACTATACAAATTGCACTATATTTCGACATAGTCGCAATTGACAGTGAGACATTTGTCACGCAATCAGTTTGAAGAAACCACTCTGTTGAAATTCTGTACCCTGCGTTGCAAGGCATTATCGCACAGCCTTTTCCACCTCAGTGTTGTTTTGAACGGACCTGAGCAAGAATAATACGTAGCTTGGACGCCATGTATAACACTGTTATGCACCTAACACCATGTCCTGTACTCTAGCAGTGTTGCTTTTATTCGTGGATGTGGAGGGGGGCCTTTTTTGATCTTCATCCTCCACTGAACATGCTTCATTGAACATGCAGCATCAGTGCCCAACCATTTGACGAAACACGGCCTGTTCACGATACACGGTCTATAGCCGTTCATGCATAGCTAGTTACCCGTGCCTATTCATAAAGGATAACAGCACGCACTTCCATTGCTAATCAAGTTGTCAGTCGTGGGCAAGTTGGTCTGCTGCTACCCTCTTTTCGTCGTTGTTCTGCGCATGCGTCGTTCTTTCTCCACTGACGCTTCTTCAGTCATTGAGCTAGCAACAGGTGTGGATTCTAATGCGGTTGTTTGTATCATCTGGTGTACCATGTATTTTTTCCAAAAAAATGACGAAACTTATTTTCGGAAAATCCCTCGTAGATAACAATTTATGAACCGAACACAATCGAAAAAAAATGTGACAGTTTAAAGGACAGTGGACACCAAACGTTGGTCCAAAAAAGAATTGAGCGCTCAATGTAAGAGGGCAATAAAAATAAACTTCTTGCGCGAACGCCTTGCAATAAATATAAAAGTCGCCGCCTGCTGACAGTGCGCGAACACGCTTAGATGTCTGTAGTGCTAATGAAAATTTATAGGAAAAGAAGTCTAAAAAATGCCTATAAAATTCAAACTTACGGCTTTAAAACATATTTGCATAGTATCACACTGAAACGTTTGCCCTTAGTAACTGTAATCTGGGGATCAAAGCAAAGATTTGAGCTTTCTCGCATCAAAATTGATTAACCCTTGTAAGGACTCCATCGTTAGTTTGTATATTGCTAGAATATAGGTTATACTTGCATTAGTTCGTATTTATTAATTATAAGTTTATATCTCGAAAAAAATTTTATTCGTAAAATGCATGACATTGAAAACATATTCCAACATATTTAAAAAAAATTATATTTTGCTAAGGTGGTGTGATTTTTTTCCTTATTTAAATGAATCGAAAATTTATTAATCGATTAAAAATGGAGGGGTTTTGTATTTTATAAAATGACGTAATAGTGAATTTATTTAAACTCTTTCCTCCAATTTAAATTATTAAGAGAGTAATTTGTATTCCATTTTAGAATTTACGCCGAAGAACTACTATCTACTTAAACCTAAATGTGTCCAAAACAAAATCTTATAGTTTGAATGAAAATGAAAGTCATTTCGACGATTATGATTGTATTTTAGAATTTAATTAAAAACCGTATTATATTTCAAATGTGTGTATAGAGAAAGATCGACAAATGATGTAATTACAAATCTATAAGATTTGCTTTAAAATGGGTTCGTAACGTATTCAGGGTGTTTCTATAATCATGAGCAAAAATTTAAGGGGTGGCAGAAAAAATCTGAGCAAACAATTTTCACCATACAATGCATAGCCGGAGATCAAGTGGTAAACCGCTGTGCATTGTATGGTGAAAATTGTTTGCTCTGATTTTTTCTGCTACCCCTTAAAATTTGGCCCTTGTGTATCGAAACACTTGTATTTTTCAGATGTTCGTCTACAGTCTTCGACCTTACCCTTGTCCCGCGAAGATTCTGATGTAGTTTGTCTCGAACTTTCTTTCAACAAAGCGGATGCAGGTCTTAGTGTGGTAGTCTTCCATGGCTGACAAGATGAGACCGGTGTATCGGACTGAAAGGAAAAAGAAGTATTTGTGTTAAAAGACATAACTTCTAAGACAATACTATGAAACACATTTGCATCAAGTGCTCTTTTGATACAGTGGGAAGCCAAAGTTTTCGTGAGACGAATCGTTCTCCAAAGAAAAAGTATTGAAATATGACCTTGACATCATTACTCGTCTTTAATGATCCTCGTCC
Organism: Nephila pilipes; assembly: GCA_019974015.1. NCBI lineage: Eukaryota > Metazoa > Arthropoda > Arachnida > Araneae > Nephilidae > Nephila > Nephila pilipes. The sequence continues at coordinate 609,206 of BMAW01046075.1, read as the reverse complement.
CCCTGATCTGAACATTCCCCGATTTTTTTCTGTGGGGATATTAAAAGAACAAAAGTTATGAAAATAATCCCCAAACAACAGATCTTTTGAAAATTGTCATGTTACTCAAAGGATGCAAATCTTCCATCTTAAAAGGTGCTTCACAAAATTCGAAAATGAGAAATACGAAGAAGTTCTTTCCCGTAGAAGCAATGCGGAAGCATTATGCAAATCTGGATGTTAAAAAGGATCTTCCTGCCTAAGACAACCGTCTGATGAATGTCCTAAAGCTGAAGTGTTACCTGATTTTGAAAATGTGAATGCTGTGAGAAGAAAAACACACACACAATTATCAGTTCAACTAACACAGAATACAAGCGAGTTTTCGATCGTTTCTCTTCTTATAGAAAATCTAATAAGAGTATTTTCTTAGAATTTTGGATTTATATATAACTGTCATACAGTCATTCAAGGAGAATCTTCAGAATGATAAATTCAGAAGAATATCATAGAGCAGAAGAATCAGTTTTAAAAAGAGTACAAAAGGAAGCATTTACAGGGCTGGAGGACAAACGCTTGAAAACCCTTCTGCCCTGGAGAAATTATACTCTCTAGACACTTACGTTTAGGACATGCAGGAGTCCAAATTCTGATGTGTGATTTAAGAGCAACCTTTTGGATCCTTAAATACAGAAAAACTGTGTGAGAAATTGTTAAAAGATGTGTGATATGCAAAAGATTTGATGCCAAACTAAAGGCATCACCTGAAAGTCCTCTTTCTGAAGATCGAGTTAAAGAGGCAGCTACGTTTAAAATAGTTGACATTGATTTTGCCGGGCATCTAATTTTAGAAGGAAGGCAAAAGTTTTGGTTACTGATTTTTACGTGTGCTGTTTATAAAGCTCTAAGCCTGGCAACGTCCTTATCAAGTGACAATTTCTTACAAACCCTTGGAAGATTTATCGCACGCAGGTGTAGACCATCTACAATTTACTGTGCCAATAGCACAAATTGTACTGAAAATTTGCTAAAATCTGTAAATTGTGACTTTATATATCAATTCAGTACCACTGGAAGAAATTATTCGGAATCTCCCAGCTGCACCATGGTGGGAAAGATTAACTGGAAGGATCAAGAGAATTCTTAGAAAGACAGAAGTTCTTTGAACTCTGAAGAAATGAATACGGTTATCTGTTACGTAGAAAGTATATTGAGCAGTCGTTCTTTGACATACGTTTAGGATGAAATAGAAGATTTAACACCAATTATTACATCAACGTTTTCAAGAGATATAAAATAGTCCAGACCACCTCATTTAGATTATTTAGATTCCGTTTCTTTAAATGGAGACATAAATATCGACAAATGATAAAACAAGATTTACGGAAAAGATTTCGTTGAATACTTGAAGAATTTAAGACAATCCTCCAAAGGTGTACGACATGAGAAGCAAATTCAAGTTGGTGATGTAGTTTTCGTTTTCAGCGACAAGAATAAGAAAACAGAATCGCCATTAGCTAGAGTGATGGAACTTTTCTTCTCTGGGGATGCATATGTACGGCTCACAAAGGTGAAGATGAAAAATGGGAAATTTCTCGGTCCAGTAGAGAAACTTATTCCTCTGGAGTTGACTAGAGAACCCAGTTGTTCTCGACCTAAGGACAGGTGTTCTTCGAGGTGAAGATGATTCTTTCACTGATGTCAATCCTGGCCTTGAGAAGTTTCTGCAATCCAGATATGGACGATTCTTAAAACATAGAGTTTGAGTTTCGAACTCTAGAAACTCAAAGGTAGGAGGATGTTGCTCTCTGATTGGAGACTCATTTCACGTGGCGCATGGAGCGCATGAATATGCGCGTGTGAACCATTTTATTTTGTTTTCAGATTTTTTATATGCGATCGAACCTTGTAACATCGATTTAAAAACTTGCAAATAGTTTCTTTCTAGTGTTATATTATGTGCATTATTCCGTGTTATTTTAACATGAAAATGAAGGGAAAAAGTTAATCTTAATGGATAAATACGTTTTGTGAAATCCTCCGACAATGTTTATTTCATCTCATAAGCTTTCCAGTAATGCGACTCCTCAGATTAGATAAGAAACCGTTTGATTACTCATGTATAAAAATTTGTAGAGTTGTGTTATTTTGAATTGACGTGCAGGAAGGTTAAGTATAAGTTACATTTATTTCTGCGACAAAAGTCGTCCTTTTGTCACAAAATTTTTACTTCACTGCTTGGTTGCGCAGAATCAATATTGTAATAAAGAAAGTATATAAAAATACTTTCAAACCCATGGCCAAGATACTGAACGTTTGATTGATATTCATTCCACGAAAAGAAATTTAAAAAACAACTTAAAAATAAAAATGAATATGAAATTAATGTCAAAGAATTTTTCCATAAAATGTATATGAAATTAATAATGAATGATATAAGTATTCATGGATATTTTACATTTAATTAAAGGTAATCAGTGAAATGATCAAAGTTTTTAATTTCTAGCATTTCAGTAGTCAAACTGCTTCGCTTTGAATACTTTCAGTTCATGAATTTGTGTGAAAGCCTTCCTAGTCATAATTTAATGTTACGAATATAAATGTTGCAAAAGAGCGTAGAGCAAAGTTTCTGTTATTAAATGCGAGATAGAATTTTATAACCATATATAGCTATACTAACCTACAGCTGGATCAATGACGTAGGGCACTTTATTTCCGGTCCATCTCAAGTGAGGATGAGGTACAACGTTCCTGTCCTACGGTGGAAAAAATAATTATTAGTGGATTAATTCAGTTTAACGTAAAATTTGATGTTAAATGGATTAAAATGTTGTTAAATGGATCTTGGCATTTTCATTCCGAAACAAGCTCTAAACATCTTTTCTCTTTGGGTCATATCTGCATACTCAAACGGCTCGGTGGCAACTTCACGGTTCCAGCCGGACACCCACCTCACCCTTTACTCCTCTCCAAAAGCCGGAAAAAATCCCTCGCGATACTTTTGGACAAACCCTGTAATTAATTTTTTCAATTTTCGAACGAAAGGACCATAAAAGTATCTAATTCTGAAGTGTACATGAACTCCATATACTCGTAGAGAGAGATGTCCTGTTTTAACCGCTGAAATTTCTACCACATTCATTAGGCATTGGACAAGGGTCAACGCCTATTGCATGTGGAATGGGTTACATGGAATGGGCATTATTAAATCGACATGAAGAGAGTTTTATTTTATTTATTGTTTTACATTCCTTACGTCCCTCAATTCATTCATCTCAGTCATTGATCATTCAGACTTTAAACACTGTACATAATCCAAAATGTGTAAATAACGAGTTTGTGTTTTGTCGTGTGTCTCCTCTTGCGGATATCAACGAGACAGTTGACACTGCAGCATAATCCGCATCCGATGCATTCTTTTCCACCCTCCCATCCTCTGCGATATTTTAAAACACGCGAAATTACTTATTCATGATCAATGGAACCTAGAACTAAATAATGAAATTACTTCCGGTTTAACCCATTATTTCTCCTTAGCATCCGTTTTCGTGCAAAAGACAGGACGTTATATTCACACGTCTATGTATTGGACATATGAGATTACCCCTAGCACACTTTTTGCTAGGGGAGGATTTCCCTATGTGTAAATATTGCGAAAAGTTCTTCAACATGGAACAAAAACAGATAAGAACAATTCATTCAAATTATCAAAGAAATTTTCTTCCATTTCCTCACGAAGAAAAGTTAATTCAAATCAAAATTAAATATTATCAGACTATTGCATCTGTAAATTACTTTGAGGTACGACATTTGTAAGTAAATATCAACAACTGTATGTAAGATAAATGTTATTTTCAAGAGAAAAGGTGTTTTTTTTGTGTGATGATTTGATAGTGACATATTCGTGATAAGATGATTTTTTTTTTTGCTTGAGAATAGTAATGACCCGAATTTGGTTTATAAATATAACAGTCACGAATATGTCTTGAATGCTACTAACAATGAAATTTTTTTTAAATAAAAAAATATTACGACGCTTGTTTAATAAACATGCCTATACAAACTTCATCTTCAAGAGAATCATAAGTTTAAAATATTTATTAATAATGAATCCGTCGCTAAAAAGTGTTACAGTATTAAAATACGTATCAAAAAGGGGGAAAAAATGGAACACTTACAGTGACGTCTACGCCCAACATGTCACCACCGAACAAATCAGGATTTTGCATTGGAAGATCTCCGAGATTTACTGAAAATATTTTATAAAATATTAGTCTTAGTATCATATCAAAAGGCCTCTCTAATTATTATTAAAACTGCCTTTTTTGCATTTACACTTTAAATCGATTCCATAACTTTAAAACAATTATGGAAATAATATATAAATTTAATTAGAAATCATGATAATAACCAATTTTTTGATTAATGTAATTTACATGCAAAATAAAATTTTAAAAATGTGATAAGTGATGTTAGATAAAAACACAATTAATAATTTTAATGAACAAATTTATCAATTTTATGTAATTTGTGCCATCCTATTATTACTTCCATCTCCTGCCATTATTAAGCTGATTTAGAGAATCCAAAGATTACGCAGTCAAAGGAAGGTCATTCACATATGATTTAATTAATTCAAATCAATGAATCATTAATATTTAACATTCACCGACTTCATCTTGGTAATTATCTTAAAATGTGTCTGATTCAACGTTTGAATAAAACGGAGGTTGTAATTCTTGCCATCCCTTTGCGTGTTTGAGGTCTTAGACGAATTAAAGTTGAGGGTTCGAGTCACTAACTCTATGTGGATTCTTCTGGATTTGCTGAGAAAAAACTCCTTGCTCTCCAGAGAAACAACGCTGATGGTTCACTTGATAATCTCCGCTGTCTATCTTCATCACATATTAAACTATCAACCTCGGTATTAAGCGCTTCACTGCTAATTTGTGCATTTTCTCAATTCTATTCATTACACTTCACTAATTGTGATTCAATCAACAAAAATTGCGTTTCATATTTTTGTAGGAATTTTCAATATAAACACATACTTTTCAAGGTCTCCAAATTGTTAATTGAAGGGAGAAAAGTGATTGAACCACTATCATTAATTGATTAATGACATTAATTATTTCGAATTAGAAAATTAATTCACGAGCAATACGCTCTATAGACCCAAGATAAATAATACAGCGAATACTATACCAATTTCTTAAAAGCTAATTTTCAGTCTGTTAATATTAATTTAATAAGAGTGCTTTACATAATTTTTAAATTAGGATATAAATTTTGAAACCGTTCCAATCCAACCACTGTCTTCACCCTTTTCTGATACAAAGGACCGCACGATGAGGAAACAGTTTTTCCGCCAATAGGAAAGGGACTCTTAAGAAAGTTTTAAAAAAATGCAAATTTTTATTTTACTATTTTATAGTACTATAGAAAAACAGTGGCGTAACGAGAAAATTTTCCCTTTTTCTCCCACTTCATTCATATCTCAAAATTATTTTAAAAATCCTTTGTTTGCTTTCAAGTTGAAAATAATTTTTATGAGGAGTACGGATTTCGAATCTTTTTTCCAAATAAAAAAAGTATTCAGTACGAAAAAGTTTCAGCTTTGAAATTTCAGTACAATATGATAGGGGGAGGTTCAGCAATCCTTATGGGGAGAAGGATGGGGGGAGGTTACAACTCCCATTTCTCCCCATCCCACCCATAGGAAATAATCATCTCTTGAAGAGCAGCTTTTGATGACATGCCCATCAAATACTTCTAAGAATCTTTATGAACTTTCAAAAAAATTTACGTTTTATATTAATAAATTACCGTCAGATATTTGGAAAATTTTTTGAAGACATAAAAAATAATAATATTTCTAAAACAATTTGCAAATGATATGATTTGGAAAACACTTAACATAAATGTTAAGTGTTTTTCTAATATTAGGAGAGATATTTTTGTTTTTGTTTTCAATAAAAGCCATAGAAATTCTTTACAGCCTACTCAAACCTTATTTTTGATCTGCCCCCTAAGTTGACAAACTACTGCCCGGCTTGCCAAATACGGTCCATCGACAGTTTTTAATCAGATCTGATGATTAAAATTGCTTTCACATGAAAAAAAAATGTCATAATTAAATCAAGCTACATGATGTGACTACTAAAATACATATACATGGTATAATTATATAAACAGAGTACGGCAAAACGTTTCGACTCTTGATACAAGCGCTGAATATATTTCCATATTTCAAAATCCATTTGGCTGTACAATTCAGGCGCTTCGTTCAGACCTTCATGCGGAAGTGAAATGACAATAAGCCACAAATGATGTTTAAAGAAATGCTTCCATAAAACCCATTTCCATAAATATTTTTCGAGAGATAAATTTGGTCAGTTAAATAATGTGCTCAGAGATTTGTATCTGTATTTCTCCAAGTTGAAGAACATTTTCGAAAAGGATGTATGTAAAATATCAGTACATGTTATTGACAATTATAACCATGGGCGCCATATTGTTGAGTTCCGTTAGGGTTAACAGAGATTCAATAAGTGAGGACTATCCAAATAACGAATACCTTCCTAGATTTAAATAGTTACGTTTATTCAGATGTGACACTTTAGAACACACAAAAATTTAAGGACAAGCAATTAAGAGATTGGCATAATAATATACATTTACATGATTTTCGGGGTGGTATACCGTGTTTAATAGTTACTTCCGCCGTCTGAACTCCTGGTTATAAGTGCACCAGCTGTCATCACTCTTCTGGCGGCCGCTAGGTGGCGCGCTTCAACGCGGGACGGTTTCGGAGTTCAGTTAATTATGCAGTATGATAAAATATTATCCAGGTAAAACAGTTCAATTCATCGAATTCTGTTTAAAATATTAGCATATGTATATAAAAAATATCTAAAATTCCCTCTTCCAAATTTAAAAAAAATTAATTCTGGGTTTTGTTGTCCATGTAAATATCGCGTTCGTCCACTAGCTCTCAAAACCTAAAAACATTAGGATCCAAATTTTCTCAAAAAGTTTTAACCAACCCCTAGTCTGAAATATGTTACATAACTTAATATCATAGTATTGTTGTACATTACAAAACGCAATAATTATGAAACATTTAATTCTTACTCCCCTAACGTAATAAAGGACACTAGAATTGGATTATTCAATTAATAAGAGTGAAGAAGTTCAACGAATTATTATGAATCACTTAATGAATTTAAGTGAAATTACGTGTGTTCTTAAAATATATATAATGTTAATAACTCTCTCTCTCTCTCTCTCTATATATATATATATATAATAATAATAATAAATTAAATTTTAATTTTATTTATTATTATGCAGGCTTTTTATTTTATAATTACTTCGAAAATTTATTTCAGTGAAATGATTGAATGCATTTTCAGTGAATTTTTACGTACGAACTATGGTGACATATTATTCCCCTTCTAGAATTCTTAATATCTATGATTGACTTCAGAATGAAAATTGATTTTGTTATTTTGAAATTGTATTTTTCCTCACAATTGTCTTTTGCATACGAAAATACTTCTCAAACATTAGAAGTCCTCTTTGTGAATTCTTTTTATTTTCTACAAAAAAGTTTTCAACCGTGGGAAAGTACATTGGAGTTATGTTATTAGGTAATTATTTCTTTCTTTTAACGTTAGAATAAAATTTTAAGATATTCTTCAAGGTAATACATAATAATAATTCCATGAAGAATGTTGAACAAAATTTGTAGAGTTGAGACTGAATAAAATGACCGGTAGGTGTAGAGATTTTCTGAAGAAAACGCATGAAAAAAGAAACAGAAATAGTATCTGATCGTTAGAAAGTATACCATTGCGCAGAATTAAGAAATTTATTAGATATAGCATTTGAATTTGACAAAAAACATTTGCATTTGTTTACTCAAAATTGGACTAATAGTGTATGATAAGAAAAGCAGCCACCAAAGTCATATGCAGGATAAAACTCTTTTCGTCATAACGATAGAAAGTCGAACTACAGTAAGACAATATCACATTCGAGTAGTGATTCAGAGAGAGATCTTTAATTATTTTCTATATAAAATAAACTCTACTTTTTCTAAATAATCTTGCCTTTATTAATATTTGCTGCTCAGAAATATTAGATATCTTTAACTATATCCAAATGGACTTTCGACGAATCACGAAATAAAAGCTCCCTTAATTTATTCCGAGCATCAATATCAATTGCAACATATAAAAATAATTAATAAGCTAAAGGATCACAAAAGTGCTTCAACTCTTAAGTAAATTTGCTCATTTCTCTACAACAATAAATACATCACAGACAAACATCTGAAATTTCATGTCTAAATGTATATCCTTTGAACATATAAGAATTAAAACCATAAGAAAATTCTTCTATTTTTAAAATTTTTGGTCGTGGTCAATGCTAAATAAAGAAAAGTGTCCAACCTCGGAGGTTTCTCGTGGATGATGCCAAAGCGACGAGCGCTGCCAATATTATCAACTGCATCCTGTTGGTTGTTAGAATCAGCCTAACGTGAAGTTCGTTCGTTCGAAATTTCGCTTTTAAACCTGTTGTTCGCTTATCACTTTTTTCCCTGCCTGTGCAATGATTCTACGCGAAAATTTCCATCTGTCCAAAATCTCGATTAGATTATGTTCTGTTCTTACGTGCGTATTCAAAACTGACCCTGCTGCAAAATGCATTCACAGATAAAATATTCCAGATTGTTCCGTTTCAGATGAAAGAAGCAAAATGTAGAATTTTAATCTGTGTGTAAAATGATGGTTCAGCATTTTAGTCGCAAAACGTTCTGCACGTTTAATGGTTTATTGAAATGAACGGACATTCTGGGAATGTGTCGCTATTTGTGTGAAATTTTGCAAATGTTTATTATGCTGTTGTTTTAGGCTCAGAGAATTTCGTAATCAATATGATTACAGTGAATATTACGTGAATGATATTGAATGTATTTAAATTGTTATACATGATGATGCGAATGTTATTCTATTCAAATTTATAAGTCGTAGTATATACTATCAGTTTTAAATACCATTAAATGATTCGCCCTTTATTGTCCTGGCTAATTGATTCATGTTCCTTTTGTTTTGTCCTTTAATGTGTATTTTAAAATTTCTGTTAGCTGGTCCGTTTCATGACTAAGAAGTGAAACAATTTAACGTGGATCCAATAGTATTCAATAGATTCAGAGTGTTTACAAAAGACTATCTCAAGAACTACTGTTACAAAACTGGAATTTTACAAACCTTTTGGACAAATTATTATAGAAATAGCATTATAAATTTCATAAAATTATAATTATTTAATGTGACCGCAGCATCAGAAATATCAACAACATCCAGATGATAATTGAACCAGCTGGAACTTCTCCTTCTATCTGTCGAAACAGACAAATCTGTACCCCATTCAAGAAAGCATAGCCAGTAACAATTGGTATGGGCCACTTGTGGAGGAGCTTTGTGAGAGACGGGTGTGTCAAATGTTTGCTTATTTGGAAAAGAGGAGGTAATATTTGCAACATTTGGAATGTTTGTACATTTTGAAAAGAGGAGGTAAGATGTTTGCAACATTTGGAAAAGAGGAGGTAAAATGTTTGCAACATTTGGAAAAGAGGAGGTAAATATATCTGCAAATGCAGATATATTTAGCTCACAAATGTGACTATGGAATGAAAGTATAAAGTTGTTATTGCTATACAATCAAGTCTATTCTTTGAGACAAAAGTTGAAGCAGCTGAAGCAAATCTAAAAGTAAAGAAAAAAGTAAAAGTGATGGATCTATTGGTGAAATTAAGAGAGAGAGAGAGAAATTTCTAAACCTCAGAAATGGGGTAAAAGTAAGAAAGTGAAAAGTAGTTCATGCAATGGACTCGTGAAAAAGAAAGGGTCAAAAATTGCCCTTGTGAAATGGAAATAAACACATTAAACTTCGACAAACCGCATTCCATTTCAACAGTTGCAGCACCCTAAATGTGAATATTGTATTGGTTGACCTTATAGTTGACATGAAACGTCGCTTCGTCGCGAAAGACAAGTTCAGAAATGAAAAACTTGCTCTTTTTCCATTTCATTAAAAACGAACTTGCATAAAATCAATTTGCTGCTGTTTATCTTTTGGGGTACGATTGATAGTTTTTTCGTATTGAGAAACAGCACGAGGACAAATGACAATGATCCTCATGATTTTAAAACTCGGTCAAGAGACGAGGACGATGCTTGAGATGGCGTTTCACTCTCCAAACTTCCACACCACATTATTCGATGATTTGGAGCCTTGACAGTTTTAACTTGCATCCTCCCCGCTACAAGGCGGATTTTTAATGGCATCCGACAGAAACATCGCTTGCTGCGAGTCAGCGACTATGACTGAGTTTTAACAGAAAAATTTTAAGTCTCAAAATGAAATTTTTTGGATACGATAACGTGTCAAAAAATCATATTTTTCGTGAATTTCATTTGAACATTTAAGAATTGGTAATGTGCATGTTTTACTTTTTAGCCCAAACCTTATACTGCATAATAATGCATTTATTTGGGAGTTTTTAAATAAATCAAATAATAAATTTCTTCCGAAAAATTTTACCTTATGATTCTTTTGAATAAGAAAATAATGCTTTTAATCTCATGTGCAAAAATATTTCGCTTTTTGAGAAACGCTTACGTTCTGTGTTTTTTCCCAAGCAATTCAGTATGAAAATGCAAAAATGTGTATTTTTATTTTGAGTGTTTTTATTATTATTACAGTAACACATTGTAAGGACTTCAATCACGTAATTAACCATTCCTAATATAGATGGTAGCACAAAGTCGCCTCTCGATGCTGCTGTGATACGGTCGTAACCGGTTTTGGCTGGAAGAAAAGAGTTCCGAAGATTGGCGCGAATGCTATCCGTTGGGGGCAGAGAGGAACGTTGGGTGTGGCGGATAGTAGTAGAACTGTGATGTTTTCTTTTTCCAAGCTCTTGTGTTGAGCGTGTGTGATATGTTTAACTTAACTGTTCAAAATGTTTTATGTGTTCTGTAATATCCGTCTTCTTGTGCTGTTCTGTGACGTCGTGTAGTAATAAATTAAATTTTAAAGAATGAAGAATTTTTATCTCGAGTTGAACGCGTCACAGAATAATTAACTGGTGGCAGCGAATGGGACGAATTAAAATCAGTCCTTCTACCAAAATAATGAAGAACGGTAAGTACCATTTCTATCTGAATAGTGCCTATGATTAAATTAAATTCTTGACTCATGATTTGTATTAATTTTTGGGTTTGAATAATTTGTTTAAGGCATATCAATGATTTGATCAAAAACGAAAGTGTATTTTAATAAATTTACAACTAACTTTTTGTATTAATAGCTGGGTTTTGAATTGATTGTTTAAGAATTTCCATTTATCATAAGAATTTGTTGGAAAACGAAAGTTGAGTGTAATTTTGAATATAGTATTTGACTTTTGCATTTGTTGTTGTTTAAAACGAAATAATTCTAAGCTCCCATTTTGTATTAAATAATGGGTTAGAATATATTGTTTAAGAGAATTTGCATTCACATTTTATGTTAAAACGAAATAATTCTAAACTCATATTTTGTATTAAATTTTGGGTTGGAATATATTGCTTAAATATCTGCATTTTTTGATTCTTGTTGTTGAATTGGAAAACGAATGTGAATTGTGTGTTCTTGTTATTTAAAGCAAAAGTTAACTGTTTATTTTGTTCTGAATTAGAGTTTTATTTTAAATTAACTTCCTTTTGAAGTGGTAGTTAAGATTTGAATTTTCCTTTAGAATTAATAGTTGAGGAAATCTAGTTTTTGTTTGTTATATAAAGAAATCTTTTGATTATTTATTGCGATTCAGATTTATTTGATTTGAAAGAAATATTGAGATAACATTAATTTTTGTGAATTGAAAAGTGTTTCGTAAGATTTTCTTCCGATGTGAACAATTTATTTATAACCTTCATACTAAGAAAGTAATGATAAAAACCAAAAGTTGGAAAATATTTCTTTTCTTATTATTGTGTTCTTTAAGTATGATAAATATATCCATTATATGACTTGTGAAGAGGTTATTAAATCATTTAAATTGTTGTTTGCATTTAGTTTCGTTTTGGATAGTACAGTAACATATTTGAATTTTGTTTATTTTGAACTTTTTAAAAAATATCATACTTTGATAAAGCTTAGTGAATTAAAAAAATGTTTATAATTTTCCAAAAAAAATTTATATTATTGATTTTTAAAGTGCTACATATGTGTGTGCAAATTTAAGAGTTATAAACTTATGCATAACTTTTTCATTTTGAATTGAAAATTAGATTTATATAAAATAAGTTAATATGTATTTTTTTGAGTATTTCGATCTTCTTTCCCTAAATCATTGCGTATTTAGCCAAAGGTAATAAACCTGATTTATCGGAAATTTGTGAGGAAATAGGGGTTGAAGTAGATCCTGAAGTGTTTTATGTGTTCTGTAATATCCGTCTCCTTGTGCTGTTCTGTAACGTCGTGTAGTAATAAATCAAACTTTAAAGAATAAAGAATTTTTATTTCGAGTTGAACCCGTCACAATATCTTACATTTTATTATTATTACAATTATATTTTTTCATAGCAGTAAAATGGATTTTTTAAAAAGGAGACCCGCACAAAAGATGATGCTAATAACAAGAATTCATTTGCATAAAAGTATCGTTTGGTTGAGATGGAATCCCGTGCTGCGATCTTATGATTTCTTTCCGGGCTTAAACTTTTCTAAGATATTTTTGAATTTCTCCTTGAATTTCTTCATAAAATCCGAATCCCTAGAAAGAGGTAGAAGAAAAAAAGAAAATTGACAATAATATTGAATTGGATATAGGAAGAATAACTTATTTAAAAAAACATACTATAATTAGATAAAGGGAAGCAGGGCATCAAAAAATAAAATTTACACACTCACACTATATATATATATATATATATATATATATATATATATATATATATATATATTATATTATATACAACATATGTTTGTGCATGGATATATATATATATATACACTGAACGCCAATAAAACTGCAACACTATGAAGGAAAACAAATACAAAGCAGATATAAAAAATGGCTTCGTGCGAAGTTTTGCAAAGAACAGATTTAGCCCCAAGGTGCGCTATTTTTTCTTATAATTATTATTAAATTATTCAATTAAATATAAGAATGAAAGTAAACGATAAAATATCAAGAAATGGACCATAATAAACTTTTCCGATGTTAAAATTAAAGGGAACGATAAATTATTAAATTGAAAACTGTATCAAACACATGAAACTAAAATAAAGCAATCGATAAATTATTAAGTTGGATATATTTAATTTAATGTAATTTAATTTGAAGCAAAAGGTAAAAAAAAAATTAAAAAGTGATCTGGTACGGCCGAAGTGATCCAACTAAAACAATAGCCCCTTGAGTGGCTAATTTTAGGGAAAGATATCCACATTCTCGATAGGCACGGATTCCGCCTCTATGGAATTCCGATATTTGCTGGTAAAAATGTTTTTTTTTTTTTTTTTTTTCTTATTCGAGACATAACACGATATGCGGAGTGACCTCCGACCTTTCAAAGCGCTTACTGTATGAGAAATCCACTTCCTAACTTTCCTTTTATGCAGTGCTTCAGATGTCGTTTCTCCCTCCCGCGTCGTCTAAATGCGGTGAAATATTAATTATTTGCTTATCCTAATCTCTTCTTCCTTTCATGTGATGTTGATATTCGTTAAATCATTCCTTCCTGGTGTTGCAATTTTTATGGCTAGCGGTGTGTGTATATATATATATATGTATGTATATATGTATACATCTTAACCATCAACACGGGAATTATTTTCTATAAAAGACTGGTTAGTAACAAAAAACTGAATAATCGAAAAAGATCGAGCGATAAAATATTTCCAAATGTTAGCATGCAAATTTGTTTGAAATAAAGAAAATATATTAGAATCGAAGAAAAAGATTATTGTAGTACATACTAAAAAGTGTAATAAACAAAAATACCAATATTTTATGAAATCATGGAAAAGAATATAGTTAAAATCCTTCAAAACCAAAACACGAACGTCCTTTTCCTTTGTAAAATTAAATTCCCGACTGACGAGTAAATATTGTTGTAAAAATTACTGCAAAAACTTCACAAAAAACTAAAACTAGTAAATTTTTTTTTATAGAAGTATGGAATTAATTTTAAAATAAATATATAGAACAATTAATTAATTTCGTTTTAAAATAATAAGATTTCAAAACTAAAATAGTTATATCGCCCTTACCATAATTAAAAATAGAATTAATTTAAAACCATTTTTAATTTTAATTTAATTTTTATTTATAAACAAAGTTTAACTACGATATTAGCTCAAATATAATGCGCTAATTTTTGACTCGTCATTTCCCTATAAAATATTGACTCGCGCTAAAATCGAGGTCTAGGTAATAGAATGTAACCAATCTTATTAATTTATATTAAATAATAAATAAAAAAATAATAACTTGTGTTATTAATTATTTTAAATAAGTGCTTACCTGACCAAATAATTTATATATTTTTAATTTTTTTGTGAAACACGAGTGGATCGCATTAAATTCATAATTTTTTTACCTTCGTAAAAGATTTTGGAATCACATTCGAGCCAATGTTGTATTTTCTTGAATGTTTTTTTAACTTAATTTAACACACACACATATATATATACGCATAAGTGTAATGCAAGGATTAGATCAACTATTTAAATAAACAAATATCGTTCTCTTTGTAACAATATCGGCTTTGTTATTTCCTTCTTCGCTCTTTGACGGGAAGAGCTCGCATGTTTTGTAAATGCAAGGGAAAGGCCTCACCTTTTGTCTCTGGTTAAGCAGCTGCACTGGCAATTTTTCTTGGCGAATTCAGGGTCCATGCAAATAAACGAGCAGGGAATGCCGCGGCATAGTTTGGACCAAGAGACCGCTGCAAACAAAAGTAATGAAATGCTTTTAATTACCACACGCTTGTTTAACAATTTTTTTATTAATCATTGAATGGAGCACAAACTTTCAATTTTGTATTGAGATTCGGGTTAGATAAATCATGTCTGTTACACGTCTCCAAAAAAAATCTTATTCTTAAGAGAATGCCGAAAAGAATAAAAGTACACGAAGGCTTAATACGAGGATAAAATAAAATTTAAAATTGTAAATAAAAAGTACTAGGACAGTCTGATAGAGTTAACATGCGGTAGTCGAGGTCTATGGTTACTAAACCGTGTTTAAGGGAATCGCGAGTTTCAGTATGAATATAAATTGAGCGATAATATAAGTTCGATATGAACATTTCTGTTAAATTAAGATGTTATCGTCCGCCTGTAGAGCGCGCTTCATAAGGGGCGAGTGTGTTGTAAAACACATTCTCCCCCTTTATAATATATTTCAGAGAGAAAGAAAAATTTGTACCCATCGCCAGGTGGCACGTGCGAACGGTGATGCTCATGAGTGCAATTCTATAAAGATATGTATGAAAAAGTTCTATCATTATTGTTTGCAGGGAAGCAGATCTCGATACGGATATCGAGAGGAATGGCTGCTGCTGACCAACGAAACGCTGCATAGATAACGAAAAATAAATTTGTTGTTAGTGTTATACAACCAAGTCTACTCTTTATCTGAAGTTTAATGACAAAAAAAAAAGCTAAGTAAAAGTTAAATGAGTGAAAGTTGTCTCTAAAAGCAAAAAAATGAAAAGAAGGTGAAGTAAAGTGAAGTTAGTATGTTAGAAAGGGTGTAAAAGTAGAAAAGAAATCTAAGAAGAGTAACTGGTTGATTCGAGAAAATAAATCTGAGGTTATGAATCGTGATATTACAACAGGTAAGTCAATTGCTCCTTATTTATTTAGAAAAAAATTGCAAACAATACTTCTCGGAAGAATATTTAAAATAATCATAGAAAATTGAATTAATTGTTTTATCAACCATTTCTAATTGTATTATCGTTCTTCAATAGCATTTTGTTTCTTTTTAATCTCTTGCATGACTTATTTTTTGTGGCCTAATCCAAAACTCCCGTTCCTTAAAATAGCTCAGTAAAGATATGTTACGTCAAGGACCCTAGAATATGGAGTTGGAGTTTATTTTTGATACATTTTGCTCTTCCTGGAACATCTCTAATAATATCTTCCCCTATTCTTGACCCTACTATTGATTGGTGATTGACCACACTTCTACAAAACCATGTAAACCTTATAACTCTTAAAATTTGGCTAATACGAAGTGATTAACCAAACAGTTGATCTCATAGACCACGTATCTTGAAAAGAATCTCTTACAAAGAAAAAATATTCCATCTTGGAATATTTCACTTTCCGGCAAACGGTAATATATATATATATATATATATATATATATATATATATATATATATATGGAAAATGGAAAAGAAATAACCGTTTGCCTTTAACTTGAAGTCGTGACGTCATCTGAACAAAAAGATTAACCCTATTTTCATAAAATGAAAAACAAGAATTATGACCTACAATACCTAGGAGTCGCGTGTAAATCAGACTTGCATGTTACTGAATCGTTTGTTAACCGATTGTATATTTTACCGACTGTATATTTTATATATTATTATTAAACCCTGTGTATTAAATCGTCAACATATTCCTTAATAAATGAAATGTTCATAAAATTTCCATTTCTGTTCGTGAAATGAAATGGACTTCTTGAAGAGGGACATCGAGATTACTGTTTGAGATGCTCGCTAATTTCCGCAAGTCCTGCACTGATCTGTTTTGGGTCATAAGTAGCTATATGTATTAATGTATCGTAGAATAAGAAATATATACGACTTCCCTTTTGTTAATATTTTATTTTTCGCGTCAATTTTTGTCAGTCAGATGTGAGTCAGTTTTTGAACCAATCAAATTATTTTTTTATTTCATTTGCTTAAACATATTTCCCAACATCTATTAATTACATGTGTGAATATGAAGATGAACTCAGTGTCCAGTTTCTATTTTACGAACCCGAAATGACACTTCTTTCTAGCGTTTCACTTGTAAGGGAAAAGAGAATTTAAGATGATTTCATCAGTCAGCCAAGGAAAATTTAAGCAATGACCTCTGAACTCTGGCGTGAAGTTAATGATCAGTTAGTCAACTTGACTAGAAATGGCGACTTTGGCGACAAATTGAGGATTTTGAAAATGCTGGAATCTTGACGATATCTCAGCTGGGAAGAAAGTTGGTGGAGTGGCTACAGAGAGAGAGATGCAAAGCCGAAGCAATTACACCATGATAAATTTTAGACGTCCTTTGCTGTCGGAGTTAAAGCGAAGAGACCCAAACTTTCCTCACTTGGAATTTATATGTAAGAATTTCTTCAGATCACATGGTATCACATTTCTGGATCTTTAGTTATTTTAACTGCAGACAAAAAAGTATATTGGGAAATATCCTTACTGATGTGAAACTATGGAAAATCACATCGAAGTAAATTTATAGCACGTGTTCACATAAATTAAAAGCTAAAAAAAATATTTGTATCAGTAAATAAGATGAACTTCCCAAAACTAGCTTTAAAAGTAAGGGACAAATTAGCAGATTAAATTAAATTTGAATAAAATTGTTTCACACACACACGCACGCACCCACGCACCCACACCCACACCCACACCCACCCACACACACACACACACACATATATATATATATATATATATCAAGAGAGATTTCTTTTTACTGTTTGATTTTGTAATATCCCTGTTAACAGATTGAATAATAAATAATTTTTATCAGTTTAAAATTAATTATATAAATATATATACACTGGGACCACATACACACACATATGTACATATCATATTACTGAATATAGGGGTTAATTCTATTTCTTTAGTCTTATACTTGGAGACGTTGTTGTAAACAATCGCAGCTGATGTAATTTTACATTTTCTGGAATCTATTTTGAAGGGATATTTTTTCCGTACTCAGTTACATTTTCACCACTTAAAATTTTTTAGAATTATTTTGGTTGTTTTCACTTTTAAGCATTTTGCCTTGACTGTTTTTCGAAGGTAGGAAATACAATTTCTGTACTGCAAATAAAAAAATGATGCAATGATTTTTATCAGGGCTCCTGAATTTTAAATTTAAAACTCTCGGAAATCACTTCCATCTGAGATGTTTTACAAATTAAAAACGCTCTAATACTTATTTGGATTCTTTTCTAACAGAAAGAGATACTTTGACGGGACAAGTCAACAATTTTCCTAATTTGTCACATTGACAAGAATGAATTTGGTGTAATAAAACCTATAAGTAAAATGCGTATACCATATCAGGTACTTTCGAGGAAAAAAATGACATTGGAATTACTACAAATATTTATTTAATTTTCAATTTCCTCATACTGTACCAAATCCGTGTAGTTATTCCTGTTTGTCTCTCCCATCAATATATTGAAATAATTCTGCTACTTACAGAAAACTCCAGCCAGAACGAAAGTGAAAAGGAGAAGGTGCAGAACTTTCATCTTCTTCCTGAAAGGAAAAATTATAGAGTTTTAGTACGAGTTCAAATAATTATAAATGCATGGCACTTTCCTGATTACTCTACGCTGCCATGCCTCCTTAAATCCAAGATAGAAATGACGATGTATAAGAAAACTCGCGCTTTTAACTCGCACCAATACAGCGCCGTCAAAGTGGTCCACCGTTTGCTCTTCTGCCTATGTATTAAAGGGTGAAAATCTCTTTTTATATTATATATATATATATATATATATATATACATACACAGTGGCTCTCAAAATTGAGTACACACCTCTCTTTCTTTACTTTGAAAGTACGAACAAATTGTAAAAGGTTTATGTAAAGGTATTTTTAATAGGGAATGATAAATCACTTCTTAAATAAGATATTTATCCAAAAAATAAACGTGAATATAATAATAAAATTATTTGCTTTCTCTGACTGAATGACACAAATTGATGTCACAAAATTAAGTATACTCTTTGCAGAAAGTGACCACAATCTGATAAATTAGCTACTACTATTTTACTGAGGTTTTTTCGTTTGATATTAATATTGGAGATTTAGATCCTAAAGTATAAGTTCCTTGTAGAAATATTAATTTTTAATCTTCAAAATCGGTTCCACAACGGAAAATGCAGCTGATCGTTAAAATGACTGAAGAAGGTAAATCTCTTGGAAAAAATGCAAAAGTTATTCAGCGAAGTCACGAGGGCGTTCAATAATCATCAAAAAATAAAAAGAGCTGGAACATGTTAAAAATATTCCCGGAAGAGGACGAAAGGAGATGCTAGATGACAAAACAAATAGGAGGGTCCTCGAAAAGTGACCGAAACTCCAAAGGTGAGAGCTCCAAAAACTGCTGCAACCACTTCTACGATATGAAGACCTGTTTATGCAGAACCAATTAGAAGAGTACTCAGGGAAGAAGGCCTTAATGGTCGTGTGGCTAGGAGAAAACCTTTCATTTCAAAGCGAAATCAGGAGAAAAAGCTGAAAATTATATTTCAAGGTCTCCAGATTTCTGGAATCAAGTTATATTTAGTGAAGAGAGTCAATTTAATGTGTGTGGAAGTTATAGGTAATGCCATGTTTGGCGGATGCCTAACGATGTGAGTTGCTTCCTAAAAACACTTGCCCTACTACCAAGTAGGGGGGAGGGGCTCTTTACTCTTATGGGGCTGTATTAGTCAATGGTGTGGGAAGTTTAGTTTTTATTGATGGAATCATGGACGAAATCTAATACTTGAACATTCTGAAAAATAATTTAAAGCAAAGTGCTGAAAAGTTGGATTAAAGATCGAGTTCAATTTTTCAACACGATAATGATCCTAATCATACAGCTAAAATTTTTCAATTGGGGCTGTTGTACAACTGTAGAACTCAGAAACACACTTCACCACAATCACCTGATCTCAACGCTATTAAAAATGATGGTCACAGTTGAAAAAATCTGTTCAAAAGCCCCATATCACGAGTAAAGATTATTTAAAGACTGATTTAAGGGAAGAATGAGTTAAAATCACAAGTGAACAACCCAAAATCTGGTTGAATCGATGCCTCGCCGTCTGGAAGCCGTCATTAATTCGAAAGGGTGCGCAACCAAATATTAGTTTTTTTTTATGTTTTCATTTAAAAGTTATGCCAGGTGTATACTCAATTTTGTGACAATATGCTGTAGTTTCTGCTTAAAAATTATGTAATTAATTTATTTAACGTGTGTGTTTCATACTTATTACCAAGTTTAATACATTTCTTAAAATATATTTTATCGCTATATTATATTTTATATGAATAATCAGTATTACTTTTTTATACGTTTAATGTCGGAAAAGGAAGGTGTATACTCAATTTTGGGAGCCACTGTATATAGTAACTTTTAAGCAATACATTTTAAAACGCAGTCATTTATTTTTTTCTTCTTTACATTTTCATATCAGAAGACCAGAATTCTCATTTTTCAGAGAATTACATGTTTTCCTGGTATATTCTTAGATAATGCAATTGTATATCTACTATGAACTTTCTTAAATTTGTTATTGTATGTATTGCAATTATTAATCAATGGTTTTTAATTAATGAATTAAATAACAGTAATCAACACGCAATTTTAATTTGCATTTTATTTTTTACCATAATGAATAAATTTGATATATATTAAAACGAAATTTATGATGAGTTATCATCTGTATAAATTATTGCGAAAGTAATATAGTGTAATGTCTTTCAATTTTTAAACAAACAAACACTTTTAGTGAAGGATAGTCTCAGTGCAGACAAGTGAAACTTTCATAAGCCTTAGTTGGCAACCTTGCGACGAGTGTTATTCGGCTTTTCCCTACGTGAACATCACTCGAGTGACGTAGGTGTGTCTCTGGACAGCATACTGTGATCTGATTTTTACCTTCGGACAGTGTTCAGTCGTCAGAAATATTCTGCCGGACGAACAGAGAATTCGGTTGCAGTTACATGAACAGATCTCTCGGTGTTAAAAAAGTTTAAAAGTTTTCACAAATTAATCACTGACGAGCGTCCATGGTTCGATTTCTTGTGATCATTTGAAAGAGCCGACGCATTATCAACAGCCGAAATACTTACACTTGATTGTGAAGAAAGTGCTTCTTCTGCAGGACAACCCTCGGCCTCCTATGGCACAATTGGAGCTGGAATCTTTTTGCAAAGTGGGTTGGGATCCTCTACCTAATCCTCCTTACTTCTTCTTTGGAATTTTGTCTGAAGAAAGAAGCTTCGCGGGGCTTCAAGCTCAACGGCAACGAAAGGATAAAGAAAAAAGTACAATACTGGTTTCAATCCAGGAAGAGGGCGCGGTAGTCTAGTGGTCATGGATTCGTGGCCGGCGGGTTTCGTTCAATCGCGGGTTCGATCCTTGGCCGCTAGCCGGGGATGATGCACGTTAAATCTGTCGGGGCCCAAAGTCCTCCCGTTGGTGTGGATGTTAGGATGGGGGGGGGGTGCCAGCTTAGGTATCATCCTCGTCACTTGACCGAGGTTCAAAAGGACGAGGTCCGTCGCCAATAGCTCTCGTGTTGCTTCTAGTGCGACGTTAATGAAAAATAAACTAAACTCGAGATCAAGGTAAATAATTTTCGCTGAGAGGATAAGAAGGGTCTTAGAAGGATGGGTTGAGTGCAGAGAAGTTGGTGGGTATTACGTGGAAAGTAAATAAAAAAATGGCATTAATTTAATAAACCATTTTTGCTATAAAGCATTTCTTCTATTTAAATATTGAATGACCGGCGTATTTATCAAAAAAGGTGCAAACCTATTTTATATGAAACAGATAGTGATAATAATTGTGGATATAAGAGGAAGAAAAAAATATTTATAGTGATTGAGAAATCGATATTAGTGACGTAGGTGATATTATTAATTTATTACCACGATTAGAATCATTTGAAATAAATACAAGAGTGGCTTTACTTCAAGAATTACCTGAAAGTATCATTGATACTGATGATCTATTATTAATGAGGCCTTGTTCTGGTCCCTATATTATAAAACAGAGAGATGTAATAAGGAACGAGTAAATAAGTGGAAGGCTTTCAAAAATGAATTAGAATAGAATTGATGTTACACCCATGCAACTGAAGCGGAAATAAATTTAGTGTATGCTGTAATAATGTAGTAAATTTTGTAAAGTGCCGTTACTCGTAGAAAGTTTCTTCACCTTCTGTCATACTAAAAATAATTCTAGTACTTCTTTTGCACAAGTCCCGAAAATCTCAGCAAAATATATCAGTTACAAAAACAATATTCGCAAAAATACTCTGATTTCTATAAATATTTTAGGGAAAATAGCCCAATGCGACAGTGTTAAATAGCAGAATCAAGCGTGTGGAGGACTTCTCTTCTTTTCCGATAAAAGAAATCTTCATTAGAGTAGCTAATGATGAAATATGCTATCTTCCTGGAATAAATTGTTCTCCGTATTAATCTTGCCCTTTGGTGGATTTTTTTAAAAACATTTCTTGAAAAATCAATATATTGTATCGGAAACGGAGATATATGTAGAGTATTTCTTGATATAAAACTGTTGTATATCTCTATTAATTATATATATCAAACCAAATCTAGTAAAGTTTTAAAATTTTATTACAGTTTATGGTATTGTCTTAAAATACTAGCAGCTTTCCTGACACAATGTCTTTCCTTAAAAAGTAATTTTATGAGCCTAAATCATTTTTCCAATATAAAAAAATAAAATAAATTTAAAATGTATAATTAAAATATCAAAGCGAGTTTGGACAAAAGTGAAATGAACATTATCTTACACAAGGCGACCATGAAATCAATGTTCGTATTTTTAGGAGGATATTTTTTCAAATTGAGATAAATTCTATCTTTATTCCCTCTTGCTTCTAACTCTATTTCTTCAATCAATGATATGCAAATAAAGGCTTTTACGATTCATCCGATGCACAAAAATGAAAAATAATTTTTAGTGCAGATCAATAGCTTTTACGCAAACAATCTATCTATAGTAACTTCTTTTAAAATGAGGAATACTCGTGTATAAAATGAACTAAGTTATAATTAATTTATAAAACTGTTATTCATAGAAAAGTCTCAAAATATTTTCTAAATGAATTTCAAAACTGCTTAAAATAAAGTACCTCTCAATTAGATAACAATAGAGAGAATGCACAACCAGAATTTTATTTCATTTGGTACTCTTTTAAGGACAAATATACGCTTAAAGATTCAGTGTATCAATTTACTGAGGCTACGTAGTATTCTATGCGTTACCGAAAATCAGAAAAATAATTAAATGATTGCAATAATTGTTTCAGTAACTGATTTATGAAATAGAATCGGATAAAACCATAATAATTCCATAGTTCGGGAATTGTCCTGCTATTTGCAGTATATGACATTATACAATTTCTTGTAAGATATTAACTTCAATACATTTGTGTTTATGAAAATAGAAGTGTAATAAACACCAAGTAAGAAATTTTTTTTTCTGCTGTAAAAGACATTAAAATTTAAAATACACCGAATGTAATTCATACGCTGTGTCTTATATATTACTACTTGGTTTCCTTTCAACACTTTTTCTAGTCTAGTTACAACGCGGCTTCTGTTGCTTTTTATCTTTCAGATAATCCTTAGGGACATTTTTATAATGTGATTTGATGGAGAGTCTTTTCCGATAAATGAGCCGTGATTTATGTAAATTAAATAGAAATATTAAAGTGCGATGAATAGGACTATTGAGATGCATTTCTCAATGGCAGAGAGTTTAATAGATGTGTTAGTGGTAGAGAGAGTGATGGGAAGTTTACAACGAAGACAGACTTCGTTTGGTCCAACGTTGATAAGAGAAAAATAAGATAAGAATTCAAGATAAATTCCAAAAAAAGACAAATTAAAACGATTAAGAATGTTATTTTAGCAAGAATCGGTTAAATTCAAATTACAGCAACTATAATGATATAGCATCCAATAAACAATTTCAAGGAAATATTATTACGAGAAAATATTACCTGATAAGTGGGAAAAAAGGTACAGTCAAAAAAAGGAATTAAATGCTTTTTCTTTTCTTGAACTCGATTCGATAACTTTAAGGTTCCCTCTTCTTTTATATTATGTTGGAAAATAGAGTACACACGTGGCAACACGTCAAATTTGAATCGTCTGTAAATAAATAGAAAACATGTCAAACATCTGCGCATGTTTAACTTTTGTTCCGGAGATTGTTTTCTTCTGACCGAGTGCATTGTAATGTCACATCGGTATCAGAAGCTGAAGGCACATTGTTCCCCACTCACATGCTCTGAAAAATTACTTAAGACTCTCTCGATTGATTGCTTGTAAACATATGTTAGTGAACATGAACCATATGGTACGTCAGGCATATTTAATATGTTTACGTGTTTGCTAAAAGCAAAATAAAAGTTACTTATTCGAGAGTCCTTAATATTGATTGCCTTTCGATCAAAGATTTTTGAAACGTCGGTCAATTATATCGATTAATCTGAATTTTTGTTTAGTAAATTTGTTAAAATAGAGTTTTGCGCAAAAGAGATGAGAAACGAAGTGTATAAACATGCGGAAAGATGGTTATTACTGATTGATTACTGAATTAGAATCTCTACGGGACTTGATTAGAGTTAAAATGTAAAGTGATTCGTAGCGACGTTAGATTAAGAACAAAATAGATTTTTAAGTGACTTACGAAAACCTATGCAATACTTCCATTGAGTCGAAATTCACAATTTATAATCTTTACAACAAACGCTTCATCATAAAGTATTTATATCCGTAACAACACATGGAGATGCTATTCATCGAGTGAATTAAAGCACATTAGAAAAAAATAAAAGGAAGTTAGTCAAAGGTTTTCTTTTTTTAAATTGAAAATTTCCTTAAACGATTTCCTTGATCTTCATTAATGACATATTTCGTTTTTCTTTCACAAAGAATATCCGGAGAATTAAGCGACGGATAAATGTAGAAGTGTATTTTCATACAAACAGACAGAATAACATGTAAGATTTCTTTGATATTTCGACGTTCGATGTTTTAGATATCGTGGAGAGGTAGGACAGTGGATCTTGTAGTGCCGGTATCGAATCCTCCACCACTGGATCGGAATAAGTTATTCAGCTTAGAATCGGTAAAGAGTTAAAATAATGTTAAATTGTTCGAAGGTTATACATAAACTCTACATTAAAGTTCGGGATTTGGAAGCACAAGATGTTACAAACGGTCCGTTGAGTCAGTTATTAATGCCTGTATTATTAAAATCTATTCCGGAAAAGTTCGCTCTAGAATTTCATCGAAAGAAAAATAAGATAGAATATATATATATGCTACACTTTTCTTGGATTTCATTAAAAGGAAATAAAATGTCGAGAAGCATCTAATTTGTTGACGCAATAGGAAAACAACCATGCCTTCTGCGTTTTGAACATGTAAAATTGGACAGTATTTTTTTTTGAAAAAGTGCACACATAATTGCTAATTTTAATGCTGTGGATAATCATTCAAGCATCTTTAGCGATAAGTTTCATAACTCATTTTCTCATGATAAAACTAAAGTTACCAACTGCTTTAAGGAAAAATGTGAACATTGTCGCATTTACCATTTCATAAAAAAATATTTAGGTTATATCATAAAGGAACGCGACAAATAGTATTTTAAATATATTACCAATGCAATGAATTTCCTATAAAAAACAAAAATAATTAATTTTTGAAGAAACCGAAGCAAAATTTCAAAAAACAAAAACATAATGCACATGCAAAATATTTCTATTTTGATCTTTATTTTAAACAAAATCACTCTTTGATTTGCTTCTTAATTCTTTATAGATATTGTTTTGGCGAATTCCTAAAAGATTTTGCAGTTTTTGTTTTCGAACTTGTATTGTACAAAAATTAACTTTTTCACCGACTCTGGTACAGTACCATCATCCTAATAGTGTGATGTGGAAGTTTGAAGAGAGAGATGCAAGCTTAGATATTGTTTTCATCACTTGACCGAGGCTCAAAAAGACGTCACAAAGAGCCTTCGTGTTGCTTTTCAGCGCGACAAAAGCAATCAATCAATCAATCCAGCGATGTGGGGATGGCCATCTTGTGAGATTTTCACTTCATTTGAAGTAACTGCTTTAATTTTAATATTTACGGTTCATGTTCGTTTCCGCTCTCGAAGTGTACGAGACAAAATGTGTCTTTTTTTATGTTTCCTTTTTTTCTTATAGCTGACGTAATCAAAAAGATTTGTAAAATAAGTCTCCAACCTAATACTTAGCACTGGCGAAAGGAAAAATTTAGTTGTTTTCTTTTGCATCCCATTTTGAAAATGTTTCTCTTTTAAGGAAAAACTTATATTTTAAAAGATCTAAATAAACGTGAAATCTATGGGGTTTGATGTATTGCCAAAGTATTTACGAATACTCTTTTTTCAAAAAAAAAAAAAAAAAAAAAAAATTCATCATATCTTACCGAGATTTTAATGATGTCTACTTCACGTTCGTCTCACCAAAAAGAATTTAAAAGGAGAATATTATGCATTTGTTATGTGAAATATAATTAATATTTTTAATGATGTATCCCTTGACATGAAAATTATACTAAGCTAAAAGTAGGTATTATTATTAAATTACGTCTAATTTTATATAAGATACTTCAGAAAAATATAATTTTGATTGTAGCCAAAAGAATTTACTAAATTCTCTTTAAAATATTTTTATATACAAACATACACACACCTTCTTCAGTCATTTTTATCGTAAGTTAGTAATTCTACCATGTCTGTACCGTTCAATAAGTGGCCGCGGTAGCCTAGTGGTCATGGTGTCCGATTCGTGGCCGGCGGGTTTCGTTCAGTCGCGGTTCGAGCCTTGGCCGCTAAGGATCGAGGTTGATGCAAGATAAATCTGTAAAGTCCCCTCGTTGGCGTGATGGGGAAGTTAGGATAGGGAGGTGCCACCTGAGGTATCCTCCTCGCTACTTGATCGAGGTTCAAAATTATGAGGTCCGTCGCCAATAACCCTCGTGTTGCTTCTAATGCGACGTTAAAATAAAAATAATTCGATATAAAAAAAACAACGTTTTATATGGTGGCAAAGTTTATTAGAGAAAATTATTGAAATATTAGTTAAAACTGTTAGTTATTTTTAACTTTAACATTTACTTAAAAAGAGACATTTGTGAGCGTATTAAAAAATTCATAATACTCATAAAATCAAAACATGCATTTGAAAGTTTGTAAGCCATTCTATTAAAAAAAATGGGAACCAGAATTCAGAAAAAACTATTGTGATAAGACATGGCGCCAAATATTGGAAACTTTCTTTCTTGCGAATGATTACTGGCTAAAAGTCAGCAACCCTTACTATCTCGGAGATAGTAAAGGGGAGATAGTATCTCCCCTTTGTGAGTACAAAAGTTTTACGATACCTCATGCGGCGTGGGGAGTGTCCGGTGTTCCCAAAGGGGGAAAGAAATTTTTTCCTCAATCCTAAAAGCGCCTTGAGGAAAGAATATTTTGACTTATTAAAATTATTGAAATATTAGTTAAAACTTGTCGCAAACGCCTAAATACTGCATTGTTAGGCTAGTACGATCGATTCCCAAAATTTCAAAGCTCTAGCTTGATGGGAAGTTGGTTAAATTAACGATCGAAAATTTGATGACACACACACACACACCAAGTGAAATTCAGAAAAACGTTCTAAAACTAAACTATAACCATTCAATAAGTCCTAAGAAAATGATAGAAAAACAAATTATTTTAGGAAGGTATTGTTTATTTTTCAACATAATCTTCGTTTAGCTCTGTACACTCTGATAAGCATTTCTACAACATTTTTAAGCCATCTAAAAAAATAAGATTTCGGATAGTCCTTAAAATATTCATCTGTTTGGACGATGACTCGGTACACAACGTTCCACGTGAACCGTTGTGTGCCCAGCCATTTTTTTTTCAGTTTGGAAATTACAAAAAGCCTCTGAGAGCCGAATACGGTGGCTATTGTAATGATTTGATCATTTATTCCGGGATTTTTGCCATCCAAACTGCGCAGGTGTGCACGCGTGCATTGTCTTGATGGAAGAGGATCTTTTTCTTTTTCAAATGAGGACGTTTGCTTATGATTTCTCCGCTCACCATTGCAATAACGAAGCAAAATATTCTTCCTTTATTGTTTTCTCTTTCTCCAAGTTGTCGGTGCAGATGATTACGTATGCATCCCGAAAAAGTGTGGCCATCATCTTGTCCACCAACTACACGGTCTCTGCTTTCTTCAGAGCCCTTTCTCCATCAAAAGCCCAGTGATTTGATTGTTCCTTTGATTCTGGGGTGTTGCAGTTTTCGTACGTTTCTTCCACAGTCAAGAATCGACGCAGAAACTGGACAAGAGGGTGAAGAAAAAGCGCCAAAATAGCCTCAGAGTCGACCGCACGATTGCGTTTATTTCCCACTGACAGCAAACGCGGCCCCATTCTGCAGATCCATATTTTTCACACCCAGTTTTTAGAGAAAAATTGAACACACTGTACCTCGCGATATGACAAAAGCCTCAACTGTTTCTCGCGCTTTGATTCGTCCATCATTCTAATCCATATCGTGGATTTTGTCCATCATTCGGGCAGTGGTCATTCCAGTGGACGTCCCGAACGACGTTCATCTATCGTGGATGTACGGCCACTGGTTTACCCGATAGCAAACACAGGAGCACGAGGGCCATGAACTTTTTCCATCTCAGCTTTGGTCTCTTTTGGTGTTAAACTATTTAAATATATTTGCTTAATCACTGGTCGAAACTTACTCCCTCCCCCTTTTTTTTTCTAAACGAACACAATTTTATTGCTTTAATCAACAATAAAAATGAAACCACGCGATGGAAATAACCGAGACAGCTGTCTAGTAAGTCATAATGCTGGCTCCCTCCTACCGACCATTTTGATTGACTTAATGTGAATCCCATGGAATTTCGACTCCCGTTCTCAAACCTTCACTGTTTGATCCGATTGAATGCAATAAAGGGAATCTGAAAGAACTAGAAATAAAGAATAATGAATGATTCTGCGGAATTAAATTTTTATCCGATTTTTTAAACATTTTAAAAGACCGGAAAACGTACAAACGAATCATTAAAACAAGTGTAAAAATCTTTTTTTTAAAAAATCAGAGGGATAAAAGTAATTCCTCAGAAGCCTACGTTATTTTTTGCTCTTTCAGATGCACTTTATTGTATTGAAATAGATCAAATAGTAAAGATTTGAGGACGGTAGTAGAAATTCCATAGGATTAACATTATGCCCACGAAATTAAACTGGCCGCTAGACGGGAACCTTAATGAAAACAATCCATTTTCGATGCTCCGAGCGCCAACTCTTGAGTTTTCTAAGGGTTTAATGAACGATTCTTGCAATGAACGATTGTGTAGTGAGATGTTGAAAGTTTATATGAAAATCATTTGATTGTTCTATACCTTTCATTGAAATCGAAAATTAATTTTCATTTTAAGCATTTAAGAATTTAATTGCAACCGTAATATTTCGCA
This sequence comes from Nephila pilipes, assembly GCA_019974015.1. Lineage (NCBI taxonomy): Eukaryota > Metazoa > Arthropoda > Arachnida > Araneae > Nephilidae > Nephila > Nephila pilipes. The sequence continues at coordinate 579,631 of BMAW01046075.1, read as the reverse complement.
CATGTATTCCAAACTAATGTTTTCAAATAGCGATTTTTATAACCGAAACATATTTTCCAGTTTTAACATTAATTCTTATTAAATGAATAATAAAAACGTATTTGATCTATGAGTCTTGTAAGCTTCTCTATAAATTCGAATGACTATAAACAACGTTCTATATCCAATTTTTCTCTTCATTTATGTCATTTATACCAGAATCAATAATGTGGTCACTGACTCAAACGCATCAATAAGAATATTATTTCATTTCAGAAACAGAAACCTACAATGTATTTTACACATCACTGCAGATGTAAAGAAACAAAGAAAATCTTTCTCTCGCAGAGAATCTTCAGGCGGAAGGTCTTCGCACCTTCATTTCACTCAATGCGTCCATTACTTTCGTAAAACCTTCCTTTATTTACTCCCAAAGGCTTTTATCCCTGAAAAAATAAATTAAAATGAAACAATTAAATCAAGTTGTTGTATCAAATGTAACTAATTGATTTCTAAAATAAATTATCACCACATATAAATACGAAAAAAAAAAAAAAAAAATGCCACTTTAAACTCAATATCATAATGAAATTTTTAATTCTTTTGGTTGAAAAAGCAAAATATATGGGATGTATTTGAAAGGCAGCCTTCGTACTCAGTATTCTATTGAAGTCGGAATTAAAATATTTGGCTCCTTTCTCTTACCTGGGACTCTCCGCATGAATCCTGGGTGTCGAATACAATTTTTTACTTGAAACTACTCGAGTGCCGTCGATCGCAAAGACACCCACATGGGCTGCAGGAGTCCGAGACCCTTAACCACCTCCTTCCTAGTGTCAGAAAATTGTCACCTACGGTTCAGTTCGTGGGCCAATATTCTACATTTTAATGAAAAACATTGCTTATTCTGAAAGGCTTTCTATGGGTCGCAGGACTCTGAAATTTTACATAGTGTTGTCAACACGGATCTTGTTCCTCCCCTCCCCCCTCTTTAAAAAAGGTTGGACTATTGTGGCCTTAGTTAAACTATTTGGCAAATGATAGGCCGGCGATTTTTGTCGAGCCGTGGGTTCGGCCCTTGAAACCACTCAAGAGCCACCGTGTAGTCGCAGATGATGCACGTTAAATCTGTCGTGGCTCAAAGTCCTCCCATTGGAACTCATAGTGTGGAACTTTGGAAAGGTAGTTTCCAACTCACGTATCACCGTCGTCACTTGATCAAAGTTCTAAAAGACGAGATCCGTCGTTGTATCAACAAATGGATTACTTTTATGGGAATATATACTTGTTATAATGTGAATATAGTTTGATTTGCCAGAAAATGACATAAAAGCAAAACAGGTCTTACATCTATTTTTATTACTTGTGGAGGTGAACGAATTTAAATGCGTGAAACTGACGATTATGTAGTTTTTAAATTTTTATCGGATCCTCTGGCTTAGTAAGTTAGTAAAATTCATATCCATTCATTTAGCGCTCTGCGCAGTTAAGCGATTGGTGCAGATTTATTCAGAAGTAGTCAAATTCGCGACTTTTAGAATCACTCCAAGGACGTGGGCAGTTTTATCGGTACTGGAAAAATGTTTCGTTTATTGATCAAAGTGTATTCGAAAGAGAAAAGACGAACCTCTCGGATATACCAGGGCACTTGCAATTGCACCGCATGATTTCCTTTTCATTTTCATAAAGGCCAGATGTACCACATCATAAATCGGTACAGATCTATGACCAAGCTACCGCTGCAAATGCAAAGAAAAATGACAGTTACTTCTTTAACTTTATTCGATAGTTACACACTTTATTATAGACATTTAAGTCTGTTTCATTACGTTCTGTGCTCTGTCACATACATGTCGTTTGCACAATCACCGAAAACTAGCGCTCTTGAAAAAAATTTGAAACATTGTATATTGAAACGCAGAATATAGAAAAATGACATACAAAATCTGAAAATTAAGAGCAAAGTATAGGTTTTTAATTTAATTAAAAACGATATAAAACAGAGAAAACACTTCATATATATGAGAAATATTAGCTTGATTCAGGATTAATTTAGAAATCACATGGTGTTGTAGTATGAGTTGTAAAGATTTTCACGACTCTTCTTTGTATCATTAAACTATAGTTAAAGTTCATTAATACTTACTCCCTTTTCTCTTACAAGATTCATTTAAATTCATTGCATTGCAAAGGGTCTCTCACGCAAAGTTCCCATCAACCAATCCTTGTGGGCTTTCATATAATGCTATATGATAGCAGAACCTCTTCCAAAATATCACCGCGACTTATGTGAATTGGTACAGAAAGTTTCTTCTAGATGGCGGCGTCAGATAACAGCAGTTAGATGTTCAAGTTGTTAACCTGTTAATTTTAATTTATTTGAAATGTTTTGATTGTACTTAGTAAATTGTATAGAATCTAATAGTAAAGTGGTGGTAAGTGTGACATATAAGAGGTGAGATCATCAAAAATATATTCAATAGTGGTCATTGAATTCATAAGGAAGTCAAGTATTTTATCAATCATTTTCTAATTTTATTTAGAAAAGGTTGCTATTCCTAAAAAGATCACATTTTTATCAAAAAATATTAAGCTAAACTTTAAGTTAAAAAACTAAATTTTTAACCCCCCCCCTGAAACTGTTTAACTGTTTACTTACAGAATACTCCAGCACAAATGAATGTTAGAAGGAATATATGCAGAACTTTCTTTATTTTTCCGAAAATGAAAAATAAGTCATCTTGTTAAGATTTGATTACATTGAACAATTTTCGGACTTACAAAAAATATTCTAGAATATTAAGCTATTGAATTAAGATATAGCACCAATTTAAACCATATTTTGCATTTGTTTGTCACATATGAACTTAAATTACATTAGCAGTGAAAGAAAAAAATTATTGAACAGCTGGATCTGCATTTCCCCCCATAAATGAATAAATGCACTAATACCCTTAAATAAAGCATTGATAACTTTTTTTTAAAAAAAAAGTCAAACTTATTGAAAAAGAAACAGTAGTATACTAAAACAGTTAAATAGTAATTAACATTTAAATCCTTCTTTGAATAAAGTCTTTTTGCTTTTGAAATTGTTTCTATTGTTAATAACTAATTGCTCAGTTAATATAGGTTGATCTGGAGATAGACTCATTGTATCTTACTCGCGTAACTCTTATTGTACATGATTTGGCCGTAAGTGGTGTGGGCCTCTCATTTTCAAAATTCACGTTTCTGATTATCGTTAATAATTTATTCTAGTTTACTTTTTTGATTCATAGATGGCATTGCTGATCCAATAAGTAAACTTTCTATGTTCTTATTTCTTTGTGAGTGTTTTTGATAAGTTAGGAAACGCAGTCTTTCATTCGGCTATTGCAGGGGTCTCCAAACTTTCCAGCCTTAGGGCCATATTGATTACTCCAGTAAATTCCAAGGGCCAAAACCATATTATCATTCATTGTTGCCGGTGGTAAAAAGTTGAATCAGTCCACTAGTGGTGTAAAATATGATTACTTTTTTGCCAGATGCCTCTAGCGACGGGAACGCTTTAATTTTATGCCTCTAGCGACGGGGACGATACTCATTTAATTTCTGCCAGATGCCTCTAGCGACGGGGAAGCTGATGTATTTTCCGTATCGTATGGGTATCCGTTATAATGGGGTACCCGCATCGTATCGCCATAGTAATCATTGATTACAAAAGTAATGAAATACACAAGTAATCATTGATTACTTTTTTCTTCAGTAATCGTTACTTCGGTTCCTAACGAGTAACGAGTACTCAAGTAACGAATGAGTATTTTATTTACATGAAAAAAAAAGTCCGAAAAAGTACGCCACGTTTAAAAAAGGCTGCAAATCGGACTAAAGTCCGCAAAACGGCAACACTGCATATTATTAATTTTCCTGTCATTATCTGTAATTTCTAGATTAGTCGTAGAGTACGAGCGAGCCATGAGGAGTAACGTGACAGGACATCTGGTGGACACAAGCGGAAATAGGTAGTACCTTCTATCGCTAACAGATGGCGCTAATAGCACTTACAGAATAATCTCGTTGGTTCGAGAAAGTTCTGGTGTCTTCCACTCACTTCTAGATGGCAGTAAGTGGAATATATAAGAAGGCTAGTGGCGCAACCACAAGTCAGTTCCTATGACACTGCTGTGAAATAAAATAGTGCGTACCTCCTTAAAACGTGTTTGTGCGTGTATAAGTTTAAGACATCTTTGTAACAATATTTTCATTTGAATTGTTGCTTTTGTGTGTGATTTAGTAGAATGGAAAAGAAGCGAAAAATTGATAGTGAATGCAGAAAATTCAAATATCAGTGGAACATTCAGTATTTCGTAATTGAGTCCAGTAACAAGGCGCTATGTTTGATTTGCAATGAAAGCATAGCCGTTCTCAAAGAATATAACATTAAACGTCATTATGAAGCAAAACATTTTCAAAATTACTCAAAATATACAGGAAGTTTGCGGACAGAAAAATTCGAAGCTATGAAGCTCGGATTGAAATCGCAGCAATCTTTATTTACAAAACTCAAAACTGAACAAGAGGCTGCAACTCATGCCAGCTTTCGTGTGGCTCTTGAAATTGCAAAAAGTGGAAAACCATTCACCGATGGAGAAATGGTCAAAGAATGCATAATCGCAGTAGCCGAAGAAATGTGCCCTGAAAAGGTAAATTTATTAAAAACTGTCAGTATGTCAGCAAACACTGTGGCTCGAAGGGTAGAAGACATCGCTGAAAATATATCCTCTCAACTGTTCAACAAAAATGGACATGTTGAGTGGTTTTCTTTGGCCTTGGATGAGTCAACGGATGTGTCAGATACTGCTCAGGTGTTGATTTATATTCGAGGAGTAGATAAAAGCTATGAAGTGCATGAAGAACTTCTTGATATGTATAGTATTCATGGCACAACTACTGGTTCAGATATTTTTAAAGGAGTTGAAATGGCCATTAACCAAAAGAACCTTCGATGGAAAAACTTGAAATGTATTACAACTGATGGAGGCAAAAACATGAGTGAGAAAGATAAAGGAGTGGTCGCTCTTGTGTCAAAGGCTGTAGAAAATGACGGTGGTTCAAAACCAATAGTCTTACATTGTATCATTCATCAACAGTCTTTGTGCGGAAAATGTTTGGATATGTCTGAAGTTCTGAAACCAGTCATATCAACTGTTAATTTTATCAGATCTTTTGGGCTGAATCACCGACAATTCGTGCAATTTATTGAAGAGATTGGAGAAAATGACTTACATTATCATACTGCCGTACGTTGGCTTAGTTGTGGGAAAGTCCTTCAGCGCTTTTTTGAACTTCGAGCAGTGATCGAAATTTTTTTGAATGAAAAGCATCGCCCTCTTACTGAATTGCAAAACAACGCATGGCTGTGGAAGTTAGCATTCTATGTTGATTTGACAAAACATGTGAACGAACTGAATTTGAGATTGCAAGGAGAAAACCAGCATCTTCCTGATTTATACACTAATATCAAATCATTCCGGAAGAAATTGATACTGTTTCAATCACAACTACGAAGTAAATGTTTTTCACATTTTAAAACATGTGAAATATTCAGCCACACCACTGAGACCGAGTTTCCTATCGATTTTGCAATCGAAACTTTGAGTTCTTTGAAAATAAATTTTGATACTCGTTTCTCGGACTTTGATGCCATTGCGAATCAAATTAAGATTTTTCAGAATCCTTTTGATACTGACATTGAAACCCTAGCCCCGGAACTTCAAATGGAAATGATTGATCTACAGTGCAGTGATATAATTAAGAACAAATATCAAAACTTATCTTTGTTGGAATTTTATAAGTGTCTTCCACTGACACAATTTGATAATTTGCATAAATTTGCTCGTGGGCTGTTTTCTGTTTTTGGTACTACTTATTTGTGTGAGAAGACCTTTTCCAAAATGAAGTACACAAAAAATGTTTACAGATCTAAATTAACTGATGAGCATCTTAAATCTCTTTTAATAATTGGTACAAGTAAAATTAGTCCACAACTACAAACTATTGTCAGTGGAAAATCTCAATTACATAAATCTCATTAGTATTTCATATGTCATTATGCTTGTTATAAGTTATTTTTTCATTTAAAATGTATAAAATGTTAGTTGGATTCATTTCAATAATTTGTTAGTTAGTATATAGTAACCTACAACAATGTTATGAGTAGTTAGCCCATGACCATATCAATGTAGATGTCATATTAATAATTATTCAACATAAAAATAGATTACTTCAGTAAACTAAATTTAATTTGCTATAAAAAATAAATATGTTCTCTAGAAGGAGTTTTCTTTCAAGTATGCTAGCTCTCCGCGGGCCGGACAAAATCTGTCCGCGGGCCGGATGTGGCCCTCGGGCCGTAGTTTGGAGACCCCTGGGCTATTGCATACTCGAGTTTAAGAAAGTTTCGTTTTGGTAGCAATTGAAGAAAACTTTTATACTGTTGTTAAATTGTTATGAAAATTTAATAACTGAATTTTCAAATTTTTTTTCCATGTAGTTTACGTTCTTAAATTTTCCTGCTTACCGAAAATTTATTATACTGTTAATAGTAATTGTAACTGTGGATGTTCTGATCACAAAGTCTGAATACTTACTAAGCGAATCTGGAAGGTCTTCTGATTTTTACAGATATTCTGATGATGATGCAGCAAGTTCGGATGATGATTCTGAACATGCTCGGATTTACTGGGAAATAGATATGAAACCAAGGTTTCATTTTTCACCTCTTTACCAAGGTTTTCATTTTCTTAGCACTCCATACATTTACATGGATCATTCATTCATTGAATGAAAATATCAAGTTAGGGAAAATGAATTTACTATTCGTACCGGCTAGTATGCGTGTGTAAATTAAGCCAACGTTAAAAAGGAAATAATATTTTTTACAATATTATACATATGCTTAGTTTTGGACCAATAAATAATTTATTACTCATATTTTATCCATAAATGTGATTTTCTTATGCATTTGGCAATAAAAATGGATGGTTTGAGACTATTTTCTTCATTATTTAACTCTACGGCCATCTTAAAGTCTAATTAAACTGTCAATAAGTTCAAAACTCTAATCGAAGATACGTAAGAACAGGACAAAATGCATTATTAACTACCCTAGAATATGTGAGGTCGCTCTCTTTCGAATCTCTCTTAACTCAGTCAATCTTTGTTTATATCCTAATAATAAAATCTTTGCTTACCAAATCATTTGTCCCTAGTCAAGCATTTTTCTTTTATAACCGATTCGAATCTTATTACTTTAACTGAAACCTAAAAGATTTATTACGATTATTCCATTCATTCCTATCTACAATATCTCTCAGCTTCTTGTGAACCTCTATCTACCTTCTGTGTCCTTACAATTATATTTTACTTATATATCGCTATCCTTAATTCAATATACTAAAATTCTTACTTTCATCTAATGTACGCAATCACGTTTCATTTTGGTTGGGAAGACCTTATAAATTTATGCGAATCATATTACCCAAAAGAGGGCAAAACTTTAATTTTGAGGAATTAGGAGAGCTAGGTAAGGCGACTCACAATATAGTCAGACATGCACAGGATTTAGTACGTCACTATGAATATACTCATCAAATTCCTTAAAGAACCTCATAGATAAAACAAAATACTGAGATAAAATCAGTTTGCATCTTTCATTGACTAGAAATTGCATTCGCTATTCTTCCATTGCAGCCATTTAACCTATTTTCTGCTCCCCGAGGTTGGTGAAGAGAATAGCCCCGTGTCGCAACTTTTTTTAGAAAAAGTCTTTTGAACTGCTAAGAGTAACTAAAAAAAGTTCTATTAATCTCCTGATGTCAGATTCTTATTATATCTGAAATAATTTCTCCTTTCATAAGCACTGATTTATAATAGATGAATATTTCCTATCCACTTGCAGAGCAGTTTTATCAACAAAAAGTCTTACAATATTCTCCTTAGGTAACACAAATACAACTGAGTTCGTTCAAAGAAAGATCCAGCAATATGTCACTCAGATGAGGTCTTCTTTTAGCAATCGACTCGTGCGTGTTGCCACTGATCTGCAGCAATATCGACTCTGATTTAAATTTGTCAAGCTAACTAATGAAACAAGGTTGGATGATATAAGTGCGCAGGATATTGAAGAACTTTTTCAAGTTATGATTGGTAAAAGTATTTCCAACGATGGATCTTAAAAAAGTAGTAGAACAAAAAGCACACGAAGAGGATGAAAATAGCGTTTCTGAAGATGAGGAGCAGAATGAACTGTCAATGGATTTTCTAAGACAAAACCATTTCAGGACGTTAGAGGCAATCATATATCAGTTTATACAAAATGGTTTAAATTCTGACAGAAGTTCAGAGACAAGAACAAATTTTATGGATGCGATGTCTTGCTATCGACAACTACTCGCTGAATAGAAGGCAAACGACTTTAGATGACTTCTGCACACAAAAAAGTGTTTAACGATAAATGTTACAAAATCGAACAAAAAGAAACTGATATATTATCTTATTACCTATTCTATTTTACTTCTTCTCATTATTTACGGGTTAAGATCACCTTGTTTAAACCTGTTTCGTTTAACACTGGAACTTATTGAAACATATCCCCAACGTCAAGCGGTGTCTTGGCTATATTTTATTTCTCACTTCTTGAACGGATACTTTTTGAACCACCTTCTTAAATAAATCCTATCTACTAAAAATTGCGATTCTGCAGAAGATCCTTTAGCGTCAGAAGACAGACTTGAAATTCCGTATATAAACTGAAAAGAACAAAAAGTCCAATAACGGTTCCAATACGCCGTAAGGAGTGAAAACGTTACATTGAAAACACTAAAAATATAAATAGGAAGATAGCAGTAAAATTCCACACTCATTGTTATTTTTAAGGGCGTATTCCCTACGGTATTCTATTATTAATTCAATCGTTTTGTAACGCAACGGTATTCTGTTATTAGTACGTTTTGTACTTTTCCGTTGTCGGGCGCATATTTCTGCAACATCAGACTTTTCGTTTCGGCGACGATTCAACAAACGAGTCAGATAAACCCTATCCAGACTAAAACAACTCCTTTTTATTAAAAGATTGGTCTTTTCATTTTAAATTATTTTTCTCGTACATAGATACATAAATTTAAGGGATAGAAATGTTTTCACTTTAACGATTAATACCTTCGTCGTAAGAAACGAAAAAATACGTTTTGTGAACTGGCGAATACGTCTATGTACAGAACCCAATAGTTAGCTTCCGAAGACTCCCCGTTTTTACACGGAATATACGATACATAATTTGATATTTTCAAACCTTTTAAGACAGCAAAGTTTGTTCTAGCTGACTAAAATAAATTTATACAGTCAGTCAAGTAAACATTTTTCTAGTATGTATCTTAAATCTAAGATTTCTAACCCGATACTTAATATTTAACAATTTTTTCAAACATATCGTTTAAAAATGGTACCTGAGGGATCTTAGCGCCGAAGAGAAAGAAGCAAAAGTTCTTCGTTTTCTCGAACTACTTTCAACATTGCGTTCTCTTATATACAATGTTGAGTAATTGTAAACGCGTGTGGCAACACGACGCAATGTTCGTCACTTGTAAATAGGAACAGAACGATCAAACCCCTTCGTCAAAAGTTTCATTCTGAAGTTATTTCTTAGAACGTTTCGTGTCTTCTGGATGAGAGAAGGAAGCACATTCTTTCTTGTCCTCATTGAAAAATAACTATTTTTTTCCAAATTTTTGCTCATATATTCATAGTATTCATACACATATAAAAATATTCATAATATTCATAGACATATGCTTTGTAACAAAAAATACCATTCAATGATATCTTTACTATTACCATTTACATTTCTTGTCAAATACATCGAATAATAATTCAACTGAGCCAGAGCTTGTGTAAATAAACAAATCAATAAACAAATTTGCTCATTAGATTTATAAAGTGATATTGCGACGTTGGGCAATTCACGATTTTCTCCTCACTAACCTTGGAGAGTTTAATTGAGATTGACTGCGTAAAATAGCAATTTCTTCCCAACCAAAATGAAACGCGATTATATTAATTAGATGCAGGTGAAAATAAAGTGAAGTAATTCAGATATGGTGATGTATAAATAAAGTTAAATCTAGATTAAAGGAAGAGTGAGGTTAACTCTGAGTATAGTTCTAGCAAGAAGTCGATAACATCAAGAGTTAGTTACCAGTCATCACTGTCGCAGAGGACCAGTCGGAGAAAGCAACCCCAGTTGGAAGGATTTGGTAAGAGCATATAATTTCAGAAATATTTAATCGAACTAAAAATTCGACGAATTGGTTGGCCAACCATTCAGTCCAAAAAGAACCATAACCCATAATAAATTATTGTAAATGATACATAAATAGTTAAGGAGGATCGGACTTTGGTGTCTGTGGAGAAGTTATTGACTTTTCGAGTTAGTTCCATTTAATAGAACTATAATATAAAAGTCGGTTAGAAATAATCGTTTGTTACAATTTAATAAAAAGAATGTAATAGATTTCTTAATAATGCCGAACTTAGAAGCAACACGAGGCCTATTGGCAATGGACCTCGTAATTTTGACCCCTGACCAAATGACGAGAACGACTCCTGATCTGACACCTCTCTCTCTAAACTTCCACACCTCGCCAACAGAAAAACCAGGAGCTTTGATCAGAAGCTATTGGTATAGCCTGCTTTTCGTGCAACGCACCTTTGCACGGTGGGTCTTTAATGGTATCGGAATTCGAAATCACCATTCGATGAAACAACACCGGCCACGAGTTCGCGACCATGGCCTGCGGCTACTGATGAATAATAAGCGTAAGCAAATGACTAGAGTCTTTTCTTTCAACTTGAAATAATAATCGTTGAACCGTAAATTTTAACTTTTATGTGGTGTTCCTAATCCCTTCATGAACATGCAATTAAATGAAGGTTCAATGTTTGAATTTAATTTTGTGTATGCCATAAGGACGAAATGAAATGCGGGATATTTCTATCTTCAGTACAAACCCAGAGTGCGAGCCTGCGGATTATAGGCATGTCTTATATTCCTTTAAAATGATGTTACTCTGAGTGATTTGACTTTGGTATTCTCTTTCAATTTGTACTGATGCTCGATAATCCGGCAAAATTGTTCATTCGGCTCGGGAGTGGACCCTAAAGTGCTGGATTAAAGATTGCTTTATTGTACTTGCATTTATTGAATTTATAAATGCTTCACCAGCAAGAAAAATCACTTTATCAGACATTGTTTTAGAGAGAGCTGGGTTATTTATAAAATGTGCTTTTGGATTTTTTTTTAAACAATCATTTTATTACTTGTGAGAATTTGTATTTCTTGAATTGGATTGACTGTTTTAGTTTTATCAATTACAGTTAATATATTTTTTTTTGTTCTCAAAATGGACGCAATGGAACATGCTGGAATTTTTTTGTGATAATTTCCTTTTTCTTATAAGTGAGGAATCAGAAAAAAGAATTGGAAAATAAATCCTCAACCAGATTATTTTCACATAATAAGTATTTTATAGTAAAAAGTTTTCTAGGTTTTGTATAGTATTTTTTTAAATTTTCCTTTTTGAAGAAAAGCTTATAATTTAAAGGAATTGAATATACAGAAATCTGAATATATAAGTACAAGAATCTGAATGATTGAAACAAATGAAGACTTTTTCTGTCCTTCCCACGAAAATTTGTGTTCTGCTCTCGGTAAAGAAGTATACAAATTCTTTAAAAAAAAGATTGACCCAATATGCTTTTCTTAAAACAAACTATTAATGAAATCCACTTTTTAGGATCCTGTTTACCAATGCAAAAAAATTTCAAAAGGTCCGAGATGTTTAGGTATCATAAAATTTGTGTTTTATCTTAATATGATGTAAAAAGTACGCTTTGCTCAATCCATGGATATATTTTTTGAACATTTCAACAAATGGATCCTTCTAAAATTTATTTTTTAAACTGTAAATAAAGGTGTCACTCCACGGAAAAAAATATCTGAAATTGAATTTTTCGCATGATGTGTTTTTTAGGATTCTGGTACCCTCTACTGAAATTTTATATTCCTATAGCTGTTATTTCCATATTAGGAAGGAGGCTATTTCTCATGCAGATAATATAATTGTTTGCTTATTAACTTTTGCAAACTTTAGGAATGACACAATATTTGAATTTTGGGAAATTTGACGGGAAATTTGAATCTAAAAATTTTTAGATCTTAATAAATTCAACTTTTGGAATTATAATTATGTTCAGTGTATAGAATGTTATGTCTATAAATTATTTGCAAATATTTAAAGTTTCAATTGTAGCGGAATTAATGCACGATATACTTATATACATACTATATATATATATATATATATATATATATGTATAAACATACATAAATCCAGCTATTATTAATGACTCATACATAATTATTTGTGTTTATGAATATGATTTTCTTTGCATAAACTGATAACTGAATGTTAAAATATTACTTCCATTTTTTTAATTTAACAAAGGGAGGATGTTTTAAATTTGGAATAAAACCTGCTAATTTTTTTGTCATTGAAGGCGCGCACGCGGTTTGCATTTTTTAATTCATGCGTTTGATATTATGTAAAGAGTGAAATATAATTCATATTTTTGCTCTTAACTTTACTTGAATGAAAATTGTACTACGAAAAAAAAGTACTTTTTATTTTTTGTCTTATTTAATGTGAGGTATTTAAATAAAATCACTAAACTAACTCTCAAAATTCGTCATAAAATAGATTTATCTACTTACCTACTGCAGTCAATTCTACCATTAGTAATTCTATAATTTCGTTACATTGTCAAACGAATCAAAAAAATTATATGAAAGAAGTATAGAAAGTTTAGAGGAAGAACCTTAGAATGTTCTAAGAATTTCATTTTTTTCCCTAAGAATTTCAGATCTAAGAAATTCATTCATTAATCTTTGAATTCTAGATCTTAAAGAATAGAATGAAGTTGTAATATTTTTTCACATGCTTTATATAAGCTAACATTTTCAAGTAATTATTTGTGTAACAAGACAAATTGTTGGTTTTTAACATTTCCTTCTGATTGAATTAATATTAAAACTTGTTTGATCCATGTATGAACCTTAAGGAATAATAACGAAGTATAATTTTCCATACTTTTGAGCTTATTTGTAAATTCGAATGAATAATCAACACTTTATATTCAGGTTTTCCTTTTAATTATGTCATTTATAACGAAACAAATTCTCTGATGTGGCCTCTCACTCAAATTAAACTCATCAATAAGAATATTATTTTATTTCAGAAATGATAACTTACAATGTATTTTATACATCATTGCAGATGTAAAAAAACAATAATATTTCTTCTATCATAGAGTGCAACCATTCATTTAGTTGGAAGCTTTGCCTTCTTTCATTTTCTTTAATACTTCCTTTACTTTCTCATATATGCCCTTTACTTTTTGCATTAAGCCTTCTTTACTAAAAAGGAAAAAAATCAAATAAACAAAGTTGTTGTATGAAATGCAACTGATTTCCAATAGAAATTATCTCTAAATATAGATAGGAAAATGAATCGTAAAACTCAATATCATAATGCATTTCTTAAATTTTTGGTTGAAAATTGCGAAACATACGTGTTGCATTTAGAAGTCTTTTCCTGTGGAATGTCGCATACTGTTGCTGTCTTAAATAAATTTACTCTCCACTCTCAAATTAAAACGAAGTATTGATCATATCATATTCAAGCAACGCTTATTCACACAATAAACGTTTCTGCCTATTACGATTACTTTATACGTACTAATGTTAATAGCAATCAGACTGGATGACTCTTTTGTGGTGAATAACGAATTAATTTAATTTCTTTATTTTGTCTAAAAATGAATTCTTGTTGCTTAAATTATATACAGAAAAAACATCAACAAAAGCCACAAAACAATGAGTTTTAAGGTAACAAGAGAAATTTAATCTTTTTTTCATTCACTTTTAGCATCGTATCATCCATGAAAAAAACTCTGGGAATTCGAAGTATAGAAATTTGTTGAATCTCAAACACTTTATCATATAATTGAAATTAAAATAAAAAATTTCACTTTTATTTAGAATTGCTAGTTTATTTTAGTCAGTATTTATGTGAGTTGATTAGATTTTTTAATTGTATTTTGTCTAATTTATAAAACATATGTGTTCATGAAAAGTGTACAAGTTATCATGAAGCTCTTCACAAACCCGTAGAAGAATGTCCATTCTTATAGAAAACTCGAATTCTTCAACGAATGTTCTAGTTTGAAACATGCAAAATCTTTCTGAAAATCACAGATTGTATTAAAACGAATAAATCCTTTCCTACCACGAAATTACATACTTTAAAAATACAATTTTATTTATTTAATATACATTTGTTTCAAAAGTTGTTTAAATTCACACGAAGCTAATATTCCTCCTAAAAATGATTTGACTTATTCTATTTTATTCCTCCCCCTAAAATGATTTGATTTATTCTATCTTAATGCTTATTTTGAATTAAAAAAACGTAAGACATTCCATATTATGTAATTCATAGGATTCTGAAATCATTTTCTCCTTTGATTAATTTGATTCAGATTTGTATTTTAATATATACTGCAGTAGAGCATCGATCGCATCGGTTTACCGAAAACACTGCAGTCTGAAGATTCAAAATTGGGCGCCATGTAAAAGTTCCAATAGAGACTTCTAGTGCTTCCTCCCTCCCTGGCAATTGACCTACTTGATAAATCTCGAAATGTTGTTGTTGTCAGTGGCGTGAGAGCCTTCACATGTGATAGCTACTGCAGTAGTTTCTGTGTAGTTAGCAATCACGGTTAAAAGTAATATTGATTTCATTAAGGAATATCTTATATTAAGGAATAATAATGGAATTATTAAGGAATAATAATGGAATTATTAAGGAATAATAATGGAATTATTAAGGAATAATAATGGAATTATTAAGGAATAATAATGTTCCTTCAGTCACTAATTAAAGGGGTGGTTCCAGAACAAAAACAGAATTGATACTGCTCTCTTCTTTATAGCGTTTACAATATTAAAGACAAAAAATAGTCTCAATTCTGATGCAAAAGAAAATTTTGAGCATATTTTCCTAAATCGTAGAACTTTGTAGCGGATGAGAGAGTGAGAGCATTTCCACACGACGGGAGATAGAACTCCGTCGTTGGATAAACAGTACAAAAACTCAGAAGAGCATAAGAAATCAGAAGACGTTAGAAGAGAGAGAATGTTCTCTTGTTTGACGTTTTATAGTAGAGATTGTTATACTAGATACGTGTGATGAACGCAGGGATATCGACGGATTTCAGGTGCAGACAGAAAGTCTAATAGGGATAATCTCTACAGGTCAGAAGCCGTGTGAACTGCATTATCAGTGTATTTTTAAGAATGCGTGATTCAATTCATTAAGTTAAAAAGGAATGATATCAGGAAAAAAGAATGAACGCTTTACTATTAACAGAGAGAATGGGAAAAACTAGGAAATTAAATTATTATTATGAGAAACTAATATGAATTAAAGTTAAATCACTACACATACACACAGACATATATATATATATATATATATATGTATGTATATATACACACAGTTTAACGTATTTTTATGCCAAAATAGCATTGAGGAGTCTGCTAATGATTAGAATAATCGAATTGCCACTGCTGTAGTCGAAAGAAAACATTCCAACCTCTTCAAAACTGCCGAGCAGTCGCAGTCGCAAGGCGATTCAGCCGGTTGATTTTTGAACAGGCAAGATAGTATGCATCTCCCTTTAGAACAGGTCTTGGACAAAGACACCGCTGTAAATACAAAGAAAAATTCAGTTACTTTTTGAACTCTATTCGAACATTACACACTGTACTAGACTCTCACCTTTGGTTCATTAAATTATTCGGGTTTTGTTTTTAGCGCGACAACCAGGAACTGGCGCTCTAGAACAATTGCTTAAAAATGGATGGTTAAACAAAGAATAAATAACATAGGAAAGTGTGAGGGAGAGAAAATAAAGAGTAAAATATTTGTATTACAATGTTATTAAAAACAATATATTAATACGCATTCACTGCCATCTATGAGAACACTAATAGTCGGCGAACTGTTCATTCCGTGGCTTTTCTTCTTTGATTGCCCAGTGAAATCAGAGTCTGATTATTTTTGTTGCAAACGCAGTAAAGTATTTGCCTAAGCTCCCTAATTGACGACCTCTGAATGCAGGAAAACAGTTATCCCTGTAGAAGCACTTTCGGTGATTTGTTCCAGATGGGAGGGCTGGGAAGGCAGTTACCTTCCTTTTTTGTTACGACATATTAAAATTTGAATAAGTGCAATAAAGCAATATTGTTTGTGATAAGCCGTAAAAAATAAAGTATTTGCCGTTTAGGATGAGATTAACAATACGCTTGGAGAGCTGAAATGGATAATTTATCTCTGCAAATAAAGCAATATTGTTTGTGATAAGCCTTAAAAAATTTTTCATCACAAAGGTGCTGTTTTTTTTTTTTTTTTTTTTTTTTGACATATAGCCAAAAAATATTTCGTTTGGCACTTTATTTTCAATACAAAGTCTACATATTTTTACACGGACTTTCTTTTCCGTTGGTGGAAGTGTTTCCAAATCATGAAAATTGACATGTTCAGCTTTTTTTCCCTGCAAGTGTGCTCCTTTCTCGTCCAAACAAAGTTTCCACACATTTTCACAAAATTTCAAGTTAGTTATTTTATCTCCTTTATTTTGGAATATAATAAGTCTATTTTAAGTAGATGAAGGGTAGTCTTCTATGACCAGTGGATTATTTCCTAAGTGCTGAAAAGTAGTTTAGCATTTAGTCAGATAAATCAATTCCAGATATTTTTTCATTATTATCTCTATTGATGCGATTAGGAACATGCACTGAGCTGCATGTGCAGAAATTGTTGCTTACATGTGCAGAACGGAAGAATATGTTTGGTTTCGTAGGCCCACTAGGGGTATGAATTTATTCAATGCTGGAAGTAATCTGTTATATTTATATTTAATTAATAAAACAACAGAAAATAATTGAAAAGCATGAAAAGGCCAATAGGATATTGGCAGGTGTGAATGGACACATCTTATTATCTTTGGCAGTGAACGTGGTAAAAAGTTAAAAAAATTCATGTATCTGAGAAATGTTTGCTTGATTCAGGATTAATTTGGATATCAGATGATGTTAATACGATTCATCACTTGTAGAAGTTTGGTAAAAAAATGTCCCTTTTTAGAGTCATTAACTAAAAAGGGACATGGGATATATAACTGAGGTTTATAAATTGTAAAGTCCCAATATTACATCTTTCTATTTTCATTATTAATTATTTTAATAGCCACTAATCAATAGTCCAATGAATAGAAAGTTACACGGTGATAATTAAGTTACTTCACTCTGATTTATAAGTGATCAAAATTTAAACCTAACTTACTCTCTCAATAGATGTACCCTATACGAGTCAGAATGCAACGCTTAATATAATAACTATTTATCAGATCGCAGCCAACCTAGTTCGAGCCTATAGCACAGAATTACATGAGGATTCGAATCCTTGGCCCTTTGTAAATCTTTTCTATGTTCAGACCTAATGCTTCTCACTCATCACAGAATACAGACAGATATGATACGTATCATAAGACAGACGTCACAAATCGGTAACTTCAGCTCTTTACTGCAAACTAAACTACCAACACCCGTATTAAGTATTTTGCTGCCTATATATGCATTTCCTCAATTTTATTAATCACTCTTCAATAATTTTGATCTAATCTACATAAGTCAAGTTTCATTCATTGGGAGCGATTTTCAATTCAAACGACCTCACATTTAAAGACCCTAAACTATTAGTTGTAGGGGGAAATGCTACATAATTCACGTTACAAAATACATTCTGCCTTTACCCCTTATAATGTTCATCTCCTTTGATGGCAAGATTATTTAAAAAAAATAGTGATGGGACTCTTCGGGCCAAACTCTTGAAATACTGCGCAGTACTGCCTCAACAAAAAGTCCCGGATGTAAACTATACCTGACTCCATTTCGTACAATTGGCATTTCATGCGATTCATTAGAGCAAGATTCCTTTATTAATATCGCCAACACCTTTGTGACGTGAATCCTACCAGTTTTTAAAATCTCTACATGAACGCAGTAATTTACATTAAATGAAATGTGTACAAAGTAATGGATTTTCACTTTATATCTCCAAATACGAGTTCATTATGATCCCGTCAACACGCAATACGTGGGGTCTATCATTACTAAACCGTCGGTTAATTGTACTGCGAGTAACAATAGCAATATAAATTCCAGAACCATTTTGTTGAGTCAACAAAAATTTGGCTCAAATTACAGAGTAACTGGTTGATTCGCAATAAGTTTTTGTCATGTGCCGGGGTCTTCAAACTGTGTTCTGCGGGACCCCAATGTTCTGTGAGTCAAACCCCGGGGTTTCGCAAGTCTAAATAAGAATTCGGAAAGGTAATTATAAAACACTCACACTAGCTGATTGATTTTTATTAACAAAAGAATAAATATTATTGCGACCCCGTGATGCACCGTTTTTTCCGGATTTCTTATAAAGGAAAAGAGACAATTACAGAGATTACATCATTCAACCAAGGGAAGTGAAAAGAATCTCTTCTTAATCTTAGAGATGGATCTGGTCACCATTCTGGCGACTTGGAGAGGAATGGCGACGAACGACAAAAAATATTTCTGGAAAGTGTTGGAATATAGTCGATATCTTAAAAGGGAAGAAAGTTATGGACTTTTCCTGAATTTTCCTGTGATATCGGCATTGGCTGAGTGGATCTGCCGAGGAATTATCAGAAGGTAGCCGAGTGAATTTCCGGAAGCACTTAGTATCTGCGGCGAATCATTGAGGAATTGTAGAGAATAATGGCGCAAATTTGTTCGTAGTGCGAGCTAATAAGTTGGTGAGCCGAACATTGTTTGTATAACTGTGACTGTCATTACGAGTGCTGTTTTTCCTGTATCTGTGTCGCTAATCTGTGCAAGTGATGTATTTTCTGTTTGTGTTACGACTGCCCGAGATCTATCCAAGCTATCTTTGTGTCATCCTGAATTTATTGAATAGTCTTTTGTCATTCTCTTCCGTGTTGGACTGATTTTATTGATATACACCCAGAATTTTTTTATAATAATACGCATTTAGTTATTTTCGAAAGTTAATCAGAAGCTTCGCTTTTGGGCTGCTGACGTTCGTAACACGACGTCAGCAGTGATGAGCGTGCAAAAGTAGGGCCATATTTTGAAAAAAAAATTAATGTTTCTCGCAACAAAAGGAAAATATAAATACAATTATATCCAAAATATGAAATACAACAGCAGATATCTTCATCATCAATAGAGTTTAGGCTTCGACATTTTGGGCAAAAAAAAATGCTAGCACACCCCAATCACTAAATATAATGCGAGGGTAGGTGAAACCTGGAGCATAATGTAATGTTATTAATGAGCGAATTACATTAATTTTAAGTTAATTTTTTAATAAAAATACAATACTTCCTTTTGCTTTTACATAAAGTACATATAATATTTGATGTACTTTAAATATTGTCTTAAGATATATATTTTTAAGGTTGGGATGGAGTTCCCCGAAGAAACCGCATAGTTCTAAAGTTTTCGTCATTCGGCAAAGTTTGTTGACGTCTGATCTAGAGAATGGTAACCCATCGTTTCTTTTGTCAGCAAAAAATTCATACAGTCATTTGTCAAGATTGGTGTTTTCTGCAATCTTCGTCCTTTTCTGGTAATTCATTTATTATTTTTTACTTTAACCACTAATCGAGGTCTATCCACATTTTTTAAACATCCACGAAGTATTAAGTCTCTGGCAATTTCTACTTGTCTTAACCCGTTTCGAATTCATTCGGCAACCTTGAGTTTTTCTTCCATTGTACCTGTTGTTGATGTTTTCACTCTTTCTTTTTAATTGTTACAGAAATCACTTGCACAAGAAAAAAAAACTTTCCTCTTAAATTTGACCTATACAAAAAGATGGAAGGTTCAACTAATCTCACGGACTGCCAGATCTTGAAAAGGATCTCTTACAAAAAAAAATCCAAACTGGCTTATTATACTCGCCAAGAAATATTGATTCATAAAAACAGATAGCAAAATAATTTGCACACTCTAATATTTTTATTTTTAAACCAATCGTATTTTGACAAAAATAGTTTGAATGCAGTATGAAAGAAAAAGGAATATATTGCTTTTTTTAGCAGAAACTCACAATGTCATCAAAATAAAAGATTAATCCGAATTTCATAAGAAGAAAAATAGGAATAATGACGCCGCCTCAATAACTAGAAGCGATTGCTTTACGAAGGAGCTGTAGTAAAAACCGCAGATAAAGTAAACTCGCTTGTTACTGAGCTGCTTGTTAGAAGGTCCGATTATTTCAGTAATATGCGTGTTATTTTGAGTTATTTTTTATTTTAATGAAAATTTATGTTCCTTTTCATTTTTAATTATTCTTTTCTTGCTTTCCCTTTTTTTCTCTCGTCACCATGGGGTGTGACATAAAATGAAACTAAAATTAAATTTTGATAAAACAGTTTTAATAATAATTCATAAAATCTTTCTGTAACTTCCCATTTTCAAATTTTATCCAGCGTGAATTCTCGTCTTTATAAAACGTCTTTTCGACTTCCATCTAATGAAACACTATCTAATTCTTTAAATCTGAGCAATCAGAATAACATTTAAAATTATACTTCACATAACAAGTTTTCTTAGTCAGTATTTCTCTAATAAAACTTTCTCATCTCTTATCTCACAAAGATAAACTCTATGAATTCATTTTAAAGTCTGTAATACTTATATATATATATATATATATATATATATATATATATATATATATATATATATAAAAGTATTATATATATATATATAATTTCTAACTTTTAAAACTAGTTTTTATTATAAAATACTCTTAAACTAAAACGTAATTTAAAAAGAAAGAAAAATTAAAATTTTTAATTGTTTAAACCTGAAATTGTCTTAAAAAGTTTACTTACAGAACAATCCAGCAATAATGAAAGTAAGGAGAAGGATATGTTGAATTTTCATTTTTTTCCCCCTAAAAAGTAAAAACAAATAATTTTGTTAACGTTTTGATTATTTTGAATAAATTCCGAATTTCCTCTGAAACATTAATTGACGGAATATTTTTTTTGAAAAAAAGATGTTCGCATAGTAATTGGTTGAATCAAGGTTATAACACGAGTTTATAACATATTTTACATCTGTCTCTCGTAAATTTTAAATTAAATTAGTAACCATGGAGCCTTTCTACGAGGATGGTTGAAAAAGAGCCGAGTTTGACGACGGAGAGCTATGCTAAGGTAAGTCGATGCGACCAATAAGTGCAGCCGAGAGTTGAACGATGAAAATATCGTACAAAAAGATATTCATTCATAAGTTTGTTTTTATTTGTCAGCCCTTTCCAGCCAAATCAAAATTTTATTACTGCTCCATCAAATTACCACCGTTGATGAGACCTGTATTATAAACCGGACTCTGAACAATAATGAAAACAATGGAGAGAGTGCTCCAAAAAAGAACACGATCTCATAACTTTGTAACGACCCGGGGCTCGCTTCCTTTCAGCTGTGCTTATGGACAATTCCTGAGTGTTAATCGCACACCTCGACTTCCAGTTATGCAAAGCAACGTCCGCATATAAATTGAGGTGTCGTGAGAAAGTGGAGGAGGATAGGGAAAGACAGTAGACTGATTCGATCCCTACTCGGAACCACCTTTAAGAAGGGTCAATTAGGTAAAACCTTTTAATATTCTTTTGAGTACTTCTTATGGTTGATTCAACGGGTATAAAAGTTACAGTGAATGTTGAATTTTTAAAATCAAATGTTAATTTTTTTTCTACATTTGTCTATTTATTTGATTTTTGAGTGAATTTTAATTATTAGAGATATCTATTAGTGGTGGAGCAAATCAATCTAAATAATGATGTGAAGCGACACTTGAGTTAAAATTCACGACAATGATTTTGTTTGGGTTACGAAGGCCCTCCTACTCCTTTACTTCTTAGAAAAAGGATCAATGAACAATATTCCGGTGAATCACTCCAATATAATTTCCCATTTTCATCCCTAATACGGGTAACTTTTGAACCACCTCGTATATATATATATATAAACTAAAAGTCACATTTCTACGATGGAGTTCTTAAAGCCATTATACAAAACCACTCGTTCAATTATTATACAGTTTATTTCCAGGAATATAATCCAAGATAGCTCCCCATCCCCAAATATTCTGTCGAAATAATTCCGTTCATACAACGAAATGAAAAGAATTTCGTGTGTTGTTCGAACAAGTCTCCAGGAAGGCTAAAATGTTGTTTTCGAAAATCAAATATATATGTAAGTTGAAAAATTAAAGTAATACTCCTCTACCGTACTTTTGCGGGAGCACATCTTACCAACATCAGACTTAACATTTTGGCGACTACTCAACAAACCAATAACATAAAATGTTTTGAAAATAAAACGACTCAATTCTAATCAAAAAATCCTTTTCTCTCATAAACTTTAGATATACGAACTAAAC
Organism: Nephila pilipes; assembly: GCA_019974015.1. Lineage (NCBI taxonomy): Eukaryota > Metazoa > Arthropoda > Arachnida > Araneae > Nephilidae > Nephila > Nephila pilipes. The sequence continues at coordinate 556,980 of BMAW01046075.1, read as the reverse complement.
AAATAAACACGTGCTATATTTGGCGACTTATTGCCTACCCACGGGTAACTGAAAAGTACCTACATTTTTCGCGATCTAAAGGAGAAGAACACATATGACCGACCTCCGCAATTTATCTTAGAAAATGTTTCACAAATTTTCCGCTTATCCGTAAAATATTGCGGTATTTAATTTTTTAACCCTTGTTAAACATGCGCGTTTAAGATCAATTTATATAGTTAGTGAAAATAATATTTTCATTTTGTATTGTTCACAATTAAGATTTAAAACCCATTTTTTAATATTTAACAATTTTACTGAGATTAAAAAGGAATTCAGAATTCCTTCCAAAATTAAATGAATGAAATGGAACAAAATTAAATCATCGAAAGAGATCAAAATGTTGTCATGACAGAAAAAATGAATTGCCAACTGACTAAATGTTTAGAAATATTATTTGAAAATCGTACCTGAAGATCCTCAGCTCTTAAAAGTAAGATATAAATACTCCTCGCTTTCGTGATTTTGATTCAACACCGCTTTCGTTTTTATATAACATTAGGAAATGATACGAGCAAGTGGCAACACAATGCAGTTTTGCATTGTTAAGAAGAAAACAATCAAAAGTTATGTCAAAGATTTCGCTTGAAGTTCTTTGGACAGGTGCATTGTCGTATTTCATGATTTGAGACGAAGCATATTGTTCTACCCTCCATAGAGTTTTGTTTCATTCTTAGCTTAAGTTTAAGATTCTTATAAAGGTTCATGCATATAATAGGGTAGCTCAGAGGAAAATAAAATCACCCACTGATTTTCCTACTTCTACCGTTAATAATTATATGTACAGTCAAGTGCATCCAAAATTATATCCACTGTACGATCGCCTCTCCTGTAGCTGTTCATCTGCAGCTCGAATAAATATACTCGAGAACTGTATCAACAGATTCAATAAAAGAAAAATTATAAGCAGATAAACATATTGTTGTTTTTTAACGACGCATTTAGTCGCAACACAAAGAAGTTGTTGGATACAGACTTAGTAATTATGGTCAAAGCATCAAAAAGTGTCCCCAGCTCTGATACCTCACTCTCCCTACCTTCCCCGCCATCTTAGCGAGGACTCGAAGTCTCGATAGATTTAACGACCCCACTTGTACGACGGGTCATTGAGACGAAACCCTTACTCGCCGGAACAACACCGACCATGGTTTGTGACCGTGACCGTCAGTTAAGAGCGGAATTTTAAGGGCCCCATATGATGACAAATGTGTAAAAAATACAGAATTATTGCAATTGTGGTTGTTTGTTGTGCTTATTCCCTAGCTCGTGCTCACGTTGTTGGACAGGTCGAAAGATGTTATGCATTCTTCTCTTTAAAAAATATAAACATTTCATACAGATAGTAGTTCAATTCCAGTTAAAGAACGTGACTATGAATCTTACAAGGAAACGCAATATAGAATAAAAAAAAATGCAATATATTTTTCTTGTTAAAACAATATAAACACCTAAATCTCAAGTCATTCAGTGACATCTTAATATAGTGCACATCTATACATATAAGAATGTTCGTTTGAATGTAATTCATAAAATTCTAAGTTTATTCAATCTTGAAGAAATTTTTTACGCATTTGACCTTCAAAATAAGCGGAAGGTCACTGTTTATATAGATTTTAAAAGCTGTTTAGATAAGATTTCGCCAGTGCTGAGGATTTTTTTTGTATAAGATCCAAGCCAGAAGGATGCACAGTATGTTAAGTATTTACTCTATCTTACTTCCTATAAATACTAAAACCGAGTTTGCGACTCTTATTTTGTTTTTTTGTTATATACGCTCTCAAAATTATTAAAAGAACTTGAATCTGTTTTGTCTATTAATAATACTTTCAGCTATTCTACATAATTTTAAAAGGTTTTTTCCTTCTTTTTTTGTTGGGGAATGGACACGATATTTGAGATCCGCATTGATGTATATTCTTTTTTATAATATATGTTCAATATGCAATTTTTTATTTTGCATATACACACACACATATACATACATGCATATATATGTATATATATACACATATATATACTGCATATATACATATATACATACATACATATATATATATATATATATGTATATATATATATATATATATACTCCTCAACACTATATAATATTATTATTATTATTGTGTCAATATTACACTCAATAATATTTGCATTTTTTATGGATCTAATAGTTTTATTTTAATTTTTGGTATGATTTTATGTACATGTTAAAATCATGTTTAACATTAATTTTATACACACACACACACACATATATATATATATATATATGTGTGTATTGATATTCTAATTTAATATGTTAGGGGATGAGAATTTAAGGGTAGCATCTTCCTTTTTTATTTCTTCCATTTTGCTGTTACTCTGTAAATCAGCATTTACAGAGAAATTCGAAGTTAGTTTTGTATTAGCACAAATAAAAACTTTTATCGTGGGAATTATTTTCTAAGTCATACTTTGGTAAGCCAAATAGTTGATTTTATATTAAAAGTTTCAAATGTGTCAGCAAAATTTGGTTCTTATAGATACTTCTTTCATAATTATAAAAGGAATTCATAGTTGAATTGAAAAAAATTTGGTTTTTACGTATGTAATCAACGACGTATCATAGTAGCGACGTTACATATGTAGTATGTAGTTTTTTAAAGATGTAGTCAATGATTTAAATCCTTTAGTGCTTTATTTTGGTCTGATTATAAGGTTATCCACTACGATTAGATTTCTAACCTAAAGTTCTCCTATTGCTTATATTATTTATATAAGTGTCTGAGTCGCATAATTTTCTTTTTCCTTTCATTAACTGAGTACCAAAGGGGCTATTGTTTTTAGTTGCGGAGACACTCTGAGAATTTCCTTTTGTTAGATTTGCATAAGAAAATTTATATTCATCAGATTTGAACACATAATATATGTATTCCCGGAAAAAAACAATGACAAACAAACAATTATTTAAAATTCTAATTTTTTCAAAACTCTTTCAATGTGGAATTTCTAGAAACTTTTATAAATTTTAATATTTGCAATTTTTTTTATCAATTACTTAATAGTGTTTCTATTAATTACAATCATCAGTATGATGGTACTACACTGTTATTTTTAGTTTTTATTGTTTCTTTCCTTGTCAGTACTACGGAAAACAATAAAATCAATATATCGAATTCTGAGAGTTTTTTTTAAAAAAGTAACTTTTTTTTATCTAAATCTTTCTATGCACAGAATTATCAATATATTATGCGGAACTGCCAAAAAAGTTTCAAACATATATTGAAGGCAAGAAAAGTATTTTAAGTATACGACCGTCATGAAAAATAAAAGTTGAGAAGGAGGTTAAAAGTTTTTGAAAGACTACGAAACGATTAGGCACTGTTGAAAAGTTTAAATAACTTTCGCTAAATGTTTTTTTTAGGAGAACTGTGAAATTTTGTGCACATATTTAAAAAAAGTCATACTATTAAAATAAGGTAATAAAAGGTTTCAATAGTTTGGTCTGCATTTGTAAGAGTACTGTGTTCCTTTAACTACAAAAATATTGTAACTGATCATTTTTCAAAATTTTATTGTAAAGTTTTGCGTATATGTTTGATGCCTGAGATTCACCTATAAAACTTAATTGTCAGAAATATGTCAAAATAACTATAATTCTTTATTGGTTAAAATAAAACATGAACAAAGTTAAGTACTTATTTACTTATGGAACGATGTAACATTATCTTAAATAATATGTTATCGGAATCAAGAAATGATAAAAATGGGCAAACTATTTCAAATTTTTTAAGCAGTTGTCAAGCAGCCATTTTTTACATTTTAAAGACTTTCGATCTGCTCTTTTGGTCAAAATGAAATAAATTCCCATCCTCATTAAATTCTCAATGGCCTTTAATATTTTCTGATACTAGTCTCGTCTGCTTGGCAGCTTTGAAATATGGATATTTTATTCTGGGCACCCTGTTTATCTTATTTTTTTTATCTTAGATTTATTCAGCAATATATCAATTTGGAAAAAAATCTTGATAAAGAAACCGGAATTCGAAATTTATTACGTCCTTCTTTAATAAAGGATTTCTTCAAAATAGAAGATCCTCTGTTGAAAGCTGAACAGGATATCTTCTTTACCTTCTTCTCCGTTGAGGTCATTGACCATGGCAGCAAGAGATTTCTGCTGATTGAAGCAGAGGGTGTCTACACAATGCGTGAAATAATCGTTTCCGAAGCAGTTGGACCTGAAAATTCAAGAAATTAATACAATTATACATAATAAGTTTTAAAATGATGCTCCACAAATTCTAATGCTCCATATCATTATTTGTTGCAGTCTTACTTTTCCGGCTCTATAGAAATTCAAATTTGTTTTTTGTATGAAATTAAAGGTAAGTGAAAAAACTTTTAATTCTCAAATTTAAAGGCCAACTGAGGCGCTTAAGTTAAAATTTTGTAATTTTGTTTTTCTATTGATCTATTAAACACTAGAGATT
>BMAW01046075.1:514792-552447 GCA_019974015.1 Nephila pilipes | reverse complement strand
TCCCATCATGCTTCGTTCAGTTGCATTGCTGCTATATTTGGCGATCTATTTACCGGTACCACTGTAGCAAGAAAGTACCTGACATTTTTCGCGATCTAAAAGGAAAGAACTTTTATGACCTGGACCTCACACAATTTAATCACTAATGTTTCCACAAATTTTCGCTTATCCATAAAATATTGCGGATATTTGTAACGCCTTGTTAAACATGTCGCGTTTAGATCAATTATAGTTCAATTGAAATAATATTTCATTTGTATTGTTCTGAATTAAGATTTAACCATTTTTAATATTTAACAATTTCTGAGATTAAAAGAATTCAGAATTCCTTCAAGTCATAAATGAATAGAAATGGAACAAATTAAATCCATCAAGAACAAAGATAAATGTCATGACAGAAAAATGAATTATAACTGACTAAATGTTTAGAAATATTATTTGAAAATCGTACCTGAATATCCTCAGCTCTTAAAAGTAAGATATAACTCCTCGCTTTCGTGATTTTGATTCAACACCGCTTTCGTTTTTATATAACATTAGGAAATGATACGAGCAAGTGGCAACACAATGCAGCATTTGCATTACTTGTAAAAAGGAAGAAAACAATCACAAAGTATAGTCAAAAGTTTCGCTTTAAAGTTCTTTGGACCAGGTGCATTGTCGTGCTTTCTGGATTTGAGACGGAAGCATATTGTTCCTACCCCTCACTGAAGAAGAAGTTTTGTTTTCATTCTTAACTTAAGTTAGAAATTCTTATAAAGTTCATGCATAAATGGAATTGCTCAGAGGGAAAATAAAATCCACCCACTGATTTTCCTACTTTTACCGTTAATAATTATATGTACAGTCAAAGTGCATCCAAAATTATATCCACAGTACGATCGCCTCTGTAGCTGTTCATCTGCAGCTCAATGAATAAATATACTCAGAAATTGTATCAACAGATTCAATAAAGAAAAATTATAATAGATAAACATATTGATTGTTTTTTAACGACGCATTTAGTCGCAACACAAAAGTTGTTGGATACAGACTTAGTAATTATGGTCAAGCATCAAAAGTGTCCCCAGCTCTGATACCTCACTCTCCTACCTTCCCCGCCATCTTAACTTGAGGACTCGAAGTCTCGATAGATTTAACGTGCATCAGCCCCGCTGTACGACGGGTCATTGAGACTTGAAACCCTTACTCGCCGGGAGCAACACCGACCATGGATTTGTGACCGTGACCATTCGGTTAAGGCGGAATTTTAAAATAGAGGCCCCATATGATGACAAATGTGTAAAAATACAGTGTGCAATTGTGGTTGTTGTTTATTGCTTATTCTAAGCTCGTGCTCACGTTGTTGGACAGATTCAATAGAAAGATGTTATGCATTCTTCTCTTTAAAAATATAAACATTTCATACAGATAGTAAGTTCAATTCAGTTAAAGAACGTGACTGGATCTTACAAAGAGGAAACGCAATATATTTAGAATAAAAAAATGCAATATATTTTTCTTGTGTTAAAATTGAAAATTTATAAACACCTAAATTTCAGAAAAGTCATTCTTAGACAGTGACATCTTAATATATAAGTGCACATCTATACATATAAAGAATAATGTTCGTTTGAATGTAATTCATAAAATTCTATAAGTTTATTCCAATCTTGAAGAAATTTTACGCATTTGACCTTCAAAATAAGCGGAAGGTCACTGTTTATATAAGATTTCGAAAAACTGTTCAGATAAGATTTCGCCAAGTGCTGAGGGATTTTTTTTTGTATAAGATCCGTAGAAGGGATGCAGAGTATATGTTAAGTATTTACTCCTATCTTACTTCCTATAAATACTGAGATTAAACCGAGTTTGCGACTCTTATTTTGTTTTTGTTATATACATCTCTCAAAATTATTAAAAAGAACTTAGATCTGTTTTGTCTATTAATAATATTTCAACTATTCTACATAATTTTAAAGGTTTTTCCTTCTTTGTTGGAAATGGACACGATATTTGAGATCACGTGATATATATTATTTTATAATATATATTCCAATATACCAATTTTATTTTGCATATACACACACACATATACATACATACATGCATATATATATATATATACACATATATATATACATATATACATATATACATATATATATATATATATATATATATATATATATACTCCTCAACACTATATAATATTATTATTATTAATGTGTGTCATTGTATTGCCTCTTAATATTTGCATTTTTATGGATCTAATAGTTTTATTTTAATTTTGGTTTATAGTATAATTTTGTTTGTACTGATTTATGTACATGTTAAAATCATGTTTAACATTAATTTTATACACACACACACACACATATATATATATATATATATATATGTGTGTATTGATATTCTAATTTAATATGTTAGGGGATGAGAATTTAAATTTAGCATCTTCCTTTTTATTTCTTCCATTTTACTGTTACTCTGTAAATCAGCATTTACAGAGAAATTCGAAGTTAGTTTTGTATTAGCACAAAGAAAAACTTTTATCGTGGGAATTATTTTCTAAGTCATACTTTGGTAAGCCAAATAGTTGATTCAAATGTGTCAGCAAAATTTGGTTCTTATAGATACTTCTTTCATAATTATAAAGGAATTCTTAGTTGAGTGAAAAAAAATTTGTTTTTTTTACGTATGTAGTCAGCGACGTTACGTATGTAGTATGTAGTTTTTTAAGATGTAGTCAGCGATTCCCCAAATCACTTTTAGTACTTTATTTTGGTCTGATTACATAAGGTTATCCACTACGATTAGATTTCTAACCTAAAGTTCTCCTATTGCCCATGTTATTTATACTAAGTGTCTGAGTCGCATAATTTTCTTTTCCTTTCATTAACTGAGTACCAAAGGGGCTATTGTTTTAGTTGCGGAGACACTTTCTGAGAAATTTCCTTTTTGTTAGATTTGCATAAGAAAAATTTATATTCATCAGATTTGAACACACATAATATATGTATTCCCGGGAAAAACCAATGACAAACAAACAATTATTTAAAATTCTATTTTTTTTTCAAACTCTTTCAATGTCTTAAGATTTCTACAACTTTTATAAATTTTAATATTTAAATTTTTTTTATCAATTACTTAATAGTGTTTCTATTAATTCTGTCATCGGTATGATAGTACTACTGTTATTTTTAGTTTTATTGTTTCTTTCCTTGTCAGACACTACGGAAAACAATAAAAAATCCCAACTATATCGAATTCTGAGGATTTTTTTTAAAAAAAGTAACTTTTTATCTAAATCTTTATTCTATGCACAGAATTATCGAATATATTATGCGGAACTGCCAAAAAAGTTTCAAAACCTTATATTGAAGGCAAGAAAAGTATTTTAAGTATACGACCGTCATGAAAAATAAAAAGTTGAGAAGGAGTTAAAAGTTTTTGAAAGACTACGAAACGATTAGGCACACTGTTGAAAAAAGTTTAAATAACTCGCTAAATGTTTTAGGGAGAACTGTGAAATTTTGTGCACATATTTAAAAAAAAGTCATACTATTAAAATAAGGTAATAAAAAGGTTTTCAATAGTTTGGCCATTTGTAGAGTACTGTGTTCCTTTAACTACAAAATATTGTAACTGATCATTTTTCAAAATTTTATTGTAAAAGTTTTTGCGTATATGTTTGATGCCTGAATTCACCCCTATAAAACTTAATTGTCAGAAATATGTCAAAATAACCTTCTCATAATTCTTTATTGGATTAAAATAAAACATGAACAAGAAGTTAAGTATATTATTTACTTATGGAACGATGTATTATCTTAAATAATATGTTATCAGGAATCAAGAAATGACTAAAAATGAATAAAACTATTCAGAATTTTTAAGCAGTTGTCAAGCAGCCATTTTTTACATAAGACTTTCGATCTGCTCTTTGGTGATAAAATGAAATAAATTCCCATCCCCTCATTAAATTCTCCAGTAACCTTTAATATTTTCTGATACTAGTCTCGTCTGTTGGCAGCTTTGAAATATGGATATTTTATTCTGGACACCCTGTTTATCTTATTTTTTTATCTTAGATTTATTTCAGCAATATATCAATTTGGAAAAATCTAGATAAAGGAAACCGGAATTCGAAATTTATTACGTCGCTTCTTTAATAAGGATTTCTTCAAAATAGAAAGTCCTCTGTTGAAAGCTGAGACAGGATATCTTCTTCACCTTCTTCTCCCGTTGAGGTCATTGACCATGGCAGCAAGAGATTTCTGCTGATTGTGAAGCAAGAGGGTGTCTACACAATGCGTGAAATAATCGTTTCCGAAGCAGTTGGACCTGAAAATTCAAGAAATTAATACAATTATACATAACTAAGTTTTAAAATGATATAAATTTTCATTCTAAATGCTCCTTATCATTATTTGTTGCAGTCTTACTTTTCCGGCTCTATGCGAGAAATTCAAATTTGTTTTGTATGAAATTAAGGTAATTGAAAAACTTTTAATTCTCCAAAATTTAAGGTAACTGAGGCGCTTAAATTCTTAAAATTTTGTAATTTTGTTTTCTATTGATCTATTAAACACTAGAGGGCGCTTCGCTGATTTATACACTATGTTATTTACACACCGATTTATATATCATAACATTTTATCCAAAAAACACAATTGTGATTTAAAAATTAAACTTAATGAAAAATTTGAGAAATTTTAAATATTTTGTTTTTCGGTATTTGTCTTCCTTCGAAACACTAATTTTTTTAAAGAATTTTTTTTAAGCACTTTGGTTTTTAGTTAAAATGGTCTATAAAATTGTAAATTCAAAAGTCATTGTAATGAACTTTCTTTAAATTTTCAAATTTTGGCCACATTTGTTTAAGATACAGAAAAATTGACATTTATGCAAAAGTTCATATAACACATTCTAATTAATACTTTTCACTTTTTGTTTCAACAACATATTTAATATGCATATATCTGTGCTGTAAAACAAAAAAAAATGTAGTTATCCCTTAAACTTATTGAGTTATACCAAAACTTATAAACATAAGGTTGGAAAGGCGGATAGTGAAATTGATTTATTCGAATATTTTCAATGCTTATGTACTTTATATGAATGTCTATTATATAGCTCAGAAAATTCAACGAAGAGTTTAAATGTGTACCAGTGTAATTGCTACGATATTTGTTTTACTCATTTCTCTTAAAGAAAACTGTACTACTGTTTTCAAACTTTCAAGTGTTGTCTGTTATATTCTATATCTAGGAGTATTGTAATAGCTTCTTTTTTCATTATCATTAGAATTCAGTATCTTCTTCGCTCTGCAGCTCTCGTCTGAGACCCACCTACAGGTTGTATAGACAATGGGTCTCCTGTAGAGTTGATAACATTCTTCGCAAAGCCTTTCCAGCCTGTGGAACTTGGCCTTGTCGTAAGTGCCCATGCAGCCAATGTCCACGAAACCTCTCTTTATATCTCGTTCTGCGTTGCCACTCATTGTCCCCAATAAAGAGACCATAAAGATTGCCAAAATCCAGAAATTCATTTTGCTGAAAAAAAGTGTCTTAAATATAAAATGGCTATTAGGCAATATAAAGTAATACAAATTCATAGAAATGCAAAGATTCATAGAGTATAAGTAATTTTGAGAAGAATTATTAAGATTTATTCAGTGTGAAACATCACATTTCAGAAAACGATAGAATCTTTTTAATTTTGTCCACACAAGGAACTAGAATAAACTGGCAAGCATAAATATACATATTAAGAAATGACTTAACTCTACCAAATGATACAAAAAAAAAATGCCACTTTTTTTCTTCTCATTTCTTTTTCCTAAGCATCAGAACTGAAATAATTTCATGTAATTTAATGTTCATTTCTAAACTGTACTTGTTTCCAATAAACAATACGATGTATTTATAATCAACCAGTTCTTCTAGTTGGGGAAAATCGAGGAAAATAATGAACTTTTCATTTCAAGTTAAAATATTAAGATTAATGTGATAAAACTACCTGAATCCTTATTTTTTAAAGACAGGAAATTGTTCTACTCGATAGAAATGGAGGCTTCAAAAAGTCTAATTTAAAAATTTACTTTGCATAAAAGCATTTTTTTCAGAAGTAACTAAAGAAGAATAAGTTATTTTTAATGTGTGGTAATATTGTGGACGTCTAATATCAAGTATGTCCCATTAAGAATAAATATGAAATGATTCTTGCACAAGAAAGAAACACAGATATTTATTATAATTCATCTATAAAACGTTTTGGACAGTTAATTCAAAGATTTTATATTCATTCTCTGATTATACAACCAAATTGCAAAATTGTTTCTCTGCATACAACTCTAAGTTAACTTAAGAATGAAACACACTACCAATCCCTTAGTTTAGATCGTCGAAATGTTATTCGAAAAATCATGCAAAATGAAACCGTGTAAAATGGAATAAAGGTTACTTGAGAAGAAAAAGTTGGCTCGTTAATATTCAGAAGCATTTGCGAGTAAATGTTTAAAATTTTTAAATTGATTTTTAAAAATGAAAATCATAAATAGAAATTAGCAATATTCCCCACAAAAAGCAGAGAAAAGCATAAACACGAACCAAAATTGTTCCTTGAAAATAAAAATAATGAAAAGCATTAAAAAAATTAGCAATATTCCGTACAAATAAGCAGAGACACGGAAAAAATTTAAAGTATTCAAACATAAATAATATTTATAACAATTAAATCTAGAAAATTAGAAATAAAAATTAGTCTTTTACTCTTCAGAACTAAGAAAAGTTCGAATTCGCCTTTTCTTTGGCTGTGCAACATCACTGTTCTAAACCTAGATGTTGACCAGTCCTACAGAAACACCAGTAGAAAATTCCTCAACGTTTTACATCAGTATTGCTTTAATACTTGAGATGTTAACTACATTTCTACTTTGTTATTAATAATCGGCTTACTTTTGGATGTTATGAAATCGATTACAGTAGAGTCAGACATGTTGGATATATGCAAATACTACACTCCATTATACTCATTTAATTTATAAACGATATAAAACAAAACATTCAAAATAAAATTTCGTGCGGTTAAATTGAGTGTTGAGAAAAACAGAGGATGAATATAAGAGTATTTTAAAATTTTCTTAGAAGCTCGCTATAAAATGGTGGCTTTATAATACATATACACTGGTGGCCATTTAAATTGCAACACCAGGAAGGAATGATCTGACAAACGTCACAATCACATGAAAGGAAGAAGATATGCAAATGATAAGTATTTCAGCGCATTTAAACGATGGGAGGGAGAAACGATTTCTGAAGAACTGCATAAAAGAAAAGTTGTGTTGGGGATTTCTCATTCGGTAAGCTCTTTGGAAGGTCAAAGGTCGCTCGGAATATCGTGTTATGCCTCGAATAATAAGAAAAAACACGCTTCCCAGAAAGTGTCGAAATTCGACAGAGGCAGAATCCTTGCCTATCGAGAGTATGAATTATCGTTCCGTAATATTGCCCGTGCACTGGTCGAAATCTAACCGCTGCAGTGCGAATATAGAATCAATGGGTTACTAAGGGTCATACTGAATGGCATACAGGATCTACACGTGATCCCATGACTAACACCCGAGAGGACAAACATAAAGTGAGGTCGGCCCTTCAAAACCGTACAACCGCATCCCGGACCATTAGTCAGGAAGTGGGTATTGTTCTGTCACACGGCGACCATTACTTCGACTTCACTTGAGAATGCAGCATAGGGAGAGACGGCGACTCTGGTGCTCCGAACGACAATGTTGGGTACAGGAGTGGCACAAGGTCGTCTTTTCAGACCAGTCCTGGTTCTGCGTGCAGTATTCGGATGGCCATATACGTGTCTGGAGGCTCCGAGGAGACCCTTCGTTATCTGCTCGCATTCGATATCGGCTTAGGGGCCCTGTATTTGGTGCGATGGTTTGAGCGGTCATTGGGTACACGACACGCACATCTCTAGTTCGGATCGATTGTAATTTTAACGCAGATCGGTGTATTTCTGACAACTTACTTCCAGTGGTTGTGGTTTATCTTCGAGGCCTGCCAAATGCCATCTTTCTTCAAGATAATGCTACATGTTGCACGTCGTGTTCTGACCTTCCTCATTACACAGGGTATTCGATTGTTGCACTGACCTGCACGGTCTCCAGATCTGTTACTCATCGAAAACATCTGGTCATGGGTTGCTGTGAGACTGGCTTCCTACCCCTCTCCAGCTAATACGGTTGATGAAGTGTGGGACAGACTTGAAGCAGCCTGGAATGAGTTGCCCGTTTCTGTTATTCAAACTTAGATCGACTCAATGCCTAACCATATAAGAACTGTTTTAGCTACTAGGGGTGGCAGCTGTTTCTTCTATTCTCGCACTCCTGTAAATCCCAAGCTACTTGCAAATTTAATCATTTTGTCTTCATGCTATACTGTTTACGGGCAATAAATATCTATTTTGTATTTGCTTTCCTTCATGGTGTTGTAAATTTAATAGCTGGCAGTGTAATCCGATTACTGAATTCAAATTAATATAATATTTGAATGTAAACTCATGTAACACATTTATAAAAAAATCAATGTTACACATTAGTTCTTAAAAAAATATTTATAATATGTTGAAAAGTTTTTTAAAGCAAATATTTCTGCTAATTTGTTGCATACATGCCCCACATTTTTCATTGGTTGATGGATTGCACGTTAATTATACATTTATACTGAACATAAGATAAGATTTTAAAACAATTATAAATTTGCTTCTTAAATAATGCTTATTATTTATTCTTAGTTGTTCTGTTCTGATCGGTCTTTATTCAGTCAGTTACAGCAATTGAACTATCATATTTTCAACGCAGTTAAGTGATACATTCACATTGCCATTTTGTGTTTCTAGTTTTGAATTTATATTCATTTATTTATGAATGTCACATCAAATTTCTTTTTATATAAGCTTTTATTTAACCTTCTATGTTCAAATATATGTATGTCTTTCCAGACAGGGTTCAAGATCTGTACTCGAATTTTAATCGATTGTCGAAGGGATCCACGCGATAGAGCTAAAATTATGCATTGATGTAAAATTCCGATGACAATACAATACTATGGTATGCTAAAGCAATTGGCTTAGGTAGGTCTTTCACTTCACATCCTATTGAATTGGAAATTTGAGCCCACAAATAACTCACGTAATAGTTAATAGTCTTAAATTTCCATAGCAAAAAGCAATAAGTGAATATAATTAAAAATGTTAATCGAGCTTTTATTTAAAGATAGACTAAAAACCATAAAAATATTTTTAAATGTAAAATAATTTATAGTTATAAAAACTTGAAGTGTTGATACTTCTAACTATTAATTTCACATGTAAGTAAGAAGTTATGGTATTTAATTTTCTGTAGTTATACTAAGGTATCTTAGTTAAGCACCTCTGAAGTGCTTATATAAACTAAATATCATTTTACACACATTTAAAAATATTTTTATGCCTTTTCGTCCATTATAAATTAAAAGCTTGATTTAAAAATGTTTTCTTACTTATATTTATGTACCATATACTTAATAAAAGAAAAATTATTAAATATCAGTAGACTGTTATTGAAATATTAAGATACAAAATCAAATATTATTCCCCTTAAGAAATTTTCTTAATAACTGTACCTGTGACTGAACGCTTGAAGAAAGGAATACTTTTGTTATTACTTTTCTTGAGGTCACATTTGGATTTTATTTAAATTTTTGTTATTATTTCCTCCAATCCTAGTCCGAGAAGAAAATAAATACAATATAATGTGCTTTGATTTGCTTATAAATGAAATAGAAAACTTGTTTTCCTAACATATGCACACTGGGCTCTTCTTCTCTTACAACTTCACGTCAATTTAAGATATTTAAAAATACCATTGTTCTCAAACTTTTATGAAGCAATGAAAATATTTTCTTTGAAATTTAGTTGTATTTCAAAAACTTATGAAAAATGGTTGATGGAATTCGCACTGAATACTGATGGTTGTATTAAGGTCGATAGTCCTGAATTGCATACATCTCGAAAAATGTTTCTTTTTTAGTTTTTGATAATTTTAGCTATGAATAACTCTCACTCGGTGGTATTGGATGGGATTTAATGTCCCTTACAATAATTCTTTCTCGGAAATTTCCCTCAGTCTCGATATTTCCTACGGAGTGATTACAAAACGATAATTTTCATTGTTGAATATAAAAAAGTGGAAACTAGTATTCGATAATTTTTGTTATTTTTAAAAATAAGTTCGAATAAAAATTATTATGATGTTTATTGAGCTTGTGATATAAGGAATGGAACATTTTGATGAATTCCAGAAAATGGTATTATGGAAATTTAAATCAGTTGTAGGAAGGACGAAACTTTCTTCACTTCAACTGCCCTTAAGAATATTTCTGAGACATTAGTTGAATCTAATAATTCAACCTATAATTAAATATGTGAATTAGAGTTACTACAAATTGAAGTGTAATAAATGAGAGATCGGTGGGGAACCAAGTTTAATAGTATAGCAGATGATAGAAAGAAAGAGAGATTAGATTGATGGCAGACTGGATGAGTTAACGGTTTCGGGAATCTACAGAAGAAACAGTAGATTAGACGTTGAGAGAGAAAGAAGGAAGGAAGATCGATAGAGACAAGACGGGAGGAGAAGGCGGATTAAAGATTATGAAGTGACATTGATGCAGATTCGATCCTAACTCGAAACCATCTTACCACGTCGATTGCCACCTCTCTCGGGGGATGGCAAAAAATGTTGGTCAAATCGCGTCATCCATATCTAGGTGGCGGCAAAAAAATATCTGATCAGTCCGCAGCAATTATCAGTATCCGAAGCAGAATCTGATGCGGTGTAATGCTATAGCTTTTCTTGGAGCTGTAGCTTTAGTCAACAGCAAATTGATCACTCCAGCACAATTTAAAATAAGGTGTTTTTTAAATATCTTTTCTGATCAATATAAACAAAAAAAAAGGAATAAATGACTGAGTGAGTGAATGAAGGAATGAATGAACGAACTGGTGAGTGAAGGAATGAACGAGTGTATCTCTGTGAACGAGGGATTAAATGAATGAAGGAATAAATAAAATTTCCATTCTGTTATCATATTATTCTTTTGCTTTAATTCTAATATATAATTGAATAATTTAACAATTATTAAAGACAAATTGGCCCCTTTGGTGACTAAATATGTTCCTTACAAAACTTTGCATGGAGAAATCTTTTATTTTGCTTATATTTCTCTTTCTGAAAAACCTAGGCGGTTCCTCTTCTCTACTCCCCGAATTTTCGTAGGTCTCGTAACTTGTTTCTTCTTCATTGCTACACGATGCACTAAGAAATACCATTTTTTTTCTTTTTGGCATTTCAAAAAATTAGGGTAATAATTTTCACGCATAAAATGTTTAACCATTTGTCACCACAGAAAAATTATTCAAAAAAGACGGAAAGTAATTTTCGAATTTTTCTTAGATACTCGGTTCTTGTTGAAAATATTTTAATTGAATTCATTTTCCGTATATATTCGTTTTCTGTATTTTCTTTTTATCTTCTACTACGTTCTCCTATAAACTCGCATTGCAGTTAATGTATTAAGCAGCATTCAGATAATTCCTACTAAATGCTCTCTATTTAAGGACTCGTGAGGATCTGTTCCAATAGGGGTAGTAAGTACCTCAAGTGTTGATTGTTCTTTCAAGAGAATAATTAAAATAAGGTGAATCGGTTTGATTATTTAACTATTGATTGATCTTTATAAATGATAATTAAATGAGAATAGTGAGCCTGAAGCGTCACGTGGTTATACGAGCAATCCGACGAGATCCATTTCGTATGCAACATTTGTCGAATTGAAGTAGCAAAACGCTTGAATATCTTTTTCTTTTTGTCGAAACGTTACAATCGACGATCTAATGGCAGCACATTTTCTGTAAAGAAACTACTAGGGCAGTTTGGAAAATAAGAAAAAAGAAACCCACTGAGAGGACATCTGTGTTCACGAATTCAAAGAGATCTGCAGCGTAGTAAAGTAATGGTACATAAGACTTCTCCAAATAGTCACCGTGGTTGTCAAAGAATTTATTCCAATAGTACATCTGAGAGCCAAGCAAAGAAAAAATCGGCTGCAAGGATTTGGAGATACGTCAGGAAGGCTTGCTGGATTTCGGCATCGGTTCTGAAATGATGCCCTCACACGCAATAGAGGTGGCGGGTATGGAGGCTATCTAGACTCATAGGGGAAATCTCCCTGCACTCCCTTATTGGAATGAATATTATACAAAATGTTTATACGAGTATATATTTAATTAACATTAGCTTAATTAAAATCAAACAGTTAAAATTATTTGGAAAATAAAACAATTTTAAGACTAAAGACAATTTATATATAGCGCACACATATATATTAAGGAAATCTTATAAATCTGCTATTACCGATATTTTAAAAAATAAAATGCTCTAAAACTGTTTTTTTTTTTATTTATTTTTTATTTTTGGCTAACTTTGACTTTTTTTTTGCCTTAAAACTTTTTCATAGCTTCATCAAAACTAATGTTCTTAGCTATTGCCTTTGCAATGAAAAGGACTGCCACACTTTTAAGTCTAACGTGGCTCATTGTTTTAGAATACAGTCAACTTCAGCTGTAAAAAGTTTCTGTAGTGAGAAACAACTGAAACCCATGCTGTCAGAAAACTATTTAATGCCGAACTTTTAAACACAGCACATTTATACGTGATCATCCTCCCAGTTTACAAAGTCCTGTATCCATTTCTAATAATCCTATATATTAATAGATTCTTCAGAGTCCTCCCCTGATTCACATGGTGCAAGATCAGCTCTTGTTGTCATCTGTAGTGGATGTAGAAAAACATAGTCAGCTTTTTCCATAAAAACATGTTTATTCAAAACACAACATAAATTAATAACGAAGAAAACAATAGCACTTTAGTTAGTATCACAATAACTCTTTCATGCTCGTATTCACCTGCACAGTGGGAATACTTTAATACATTGACTCAACTATTGTCACAATTTTTTATCTATTTACTCGTTCAGAAACAATTATAAAGTTCAGGTCATTTTAAAAAGCTCCATATTTGATTTTATCTGTTTTCACTTATACACATATTTTATTTATTTATTGTCTTCCTCCGCTACTATTTTATCTTTATAGATATGTTTTTCCTAAGATATATTTTCCCTGATGATAATTGGAGCATAAACGCTGGCACTCGTTAATGATCCGATGTTAGAACTAAATGTAGCAGATAAACTGATTTAATTAGTTCGATAATTAATGAACGCCAACACGTTTATTTCATCCTTAATACATTGTACTTAAGTTCCAATTTTTTCACTCACAATGAAAGAGCAAATGTTTCTAAGAAGAAAAAAACGCTTATACAACTTATGCAAAACAATTACGAATTCCACATGACAACGCGTTCTTTATAAAGACAAAGCCATTCTGGTTCAATATTGTACCAGTCACTCCTTTGTGTAAAGTTTCGGCTAAATCGATGTCCGGTTGGATCGAGGTTGGCTATAAAAGTACTCCTGTAGGTAAAAATAATAAATATATTGTTATATCAAATTATTAGTTAATTGTAAATTCTTTTGGATATTTCATTTTCCAACGAATAAATGTGGAAACAGAATATTGAATTAAAAAATTCTTAAATAAATATTTTTAGTTATATCCTTAAAATTTGTGTGAGTGTATGTGTATGGAGTTTTTGTTGTAATTATATTTTTCGTAGATATCAAAAGTATATCCTTTGTGTTGTAGTTGAGGAATTCTTTTTTAACCGAATATGACAATCCTTTGTCTATTCTTGTCATAACTTCGATATTCCCTTTTTGCTGTTCAATAACAAATCAATCGCACTCGTTGAATAGGACATGTTTGGCGTTTTATTTACAATGAGAGAAAAAAAAAAAGAACATTAAACTAAAGTCTTATGTAGAAAATGAGACAACACTTATTTTTCTAGTAAAAAAATGTTGTTAACGTACTATTTTAGAATACATGTATATAAATGTGTATGTGTGCGTGTGTATGGGAGTGTGTAGAATATTGAGAACATCTTTCTTTAGTAAATTATTCAAAAGGTTTTCTCATTTTTTTATATTGACCAAAATCCCTCTAAAAAATTTGGAGTTGCTGTAAATGCACAGCGCTAATTTCTGTAACACTTTTCCCTTGGATGAATCAATCGGTTTGCTTCCAAAATCTTGATTTTGTTTTGAATTTATTGTTCAGTTTGTATGACTCGTTGCAATCATGGAGGAGACGACATGTGGTCAAGTGTCCTGCCGATAATTATAGATGTATTCAGCTCCTTTGAATTAATTATTAATATAAAACTTTGATTTCGGGCGAAGCCGATGAGAAGAGAGTCTTCACATTAGAATCACACTCAATCATGGTTCAGTTTTAAACGAATCATAGTTCAGTTAACAAGTTATCACTCGTAACATGGAAAACAGTACACAGAAGGCGGAACTAACATGCTTACCGGCAAGAAGCAGAACGAAAAAATCGATGCGTGATCTATTATATTCGTGATCTAGGTTTTTTAATTGAAAACTGATTAATATTAGAAAGTCTTAAACCGATTGAAAAGTTGCTCCTTCCATTCAATAACAAAAACTTATCATATTTGAGAGTGACATTAAGTTACATAGGAGTATCGTAAAGTTTTATTTATTACTAAGAAATAATCGAGATAAAACTTAATCTGCATATTAAAAGATCCAAATGTACACAATGTTACAAGCGATTGCTATTAATGCTGATTTTTTCGGTGACGGAAACGGTAGATTAAAATAATGAGCAATCTGGAGTTCAGCTGCGTTTTTCCCCCTTGAAAGATCCAGAAATCCTGGATGAAAATGTATAATTCTGGATGGTGATTATCTACAGAAATATTATAAACCACTTACACACACACACAAATTATATATATATATATATATATATATGAGTGTGTGTGTGTGGATATATATGGGAATCCTTAGATATATGGAGTTTTAGAGATTTGTATGCTGGTCTAAATTTATATGTAATTAATATTTCTCTTGAAGAGTCTTTAAGGTATTCTGGATGATATTGAAATATGATTTCTGTAATATAAATTTGTGTAACAACTAAAATTTTTTTTTATATTTAAATTTTTTTATCATATTTTGGCAATTTTCTTACTAAGGTCTTTATTTTACCAAAGGATTTACATGATTTTTGATATTCTCATCTTGGAAAATTGAGAATTTTTTCTGAAGTCTTTTGAATTTGTGAGAAATTGAATCCTTAGATATATGGACTTTTAAAGATCTATAAATTAAAAAAAAGAGATTTACCATACAACATAAGATTACAAAGACAGCTAGTTTCTTGCATGACTTACATTTACAGACACATATAATTATTACCTAATTAGTAATTATTGATATTCACATCATATCTGGTAATAGTACAAAATTTTGGAGATCCTTATTTAAAAGGTTTCTTAAACCTTTTACGTGGTAAATTTTAATCTCTTACATAAATATGTCATGGGGTCTTATGAATCGGTTTTTATATCTATTTTAAAAAGACGTCCTTCTTTTTACTAGTTTGGATTTAGGTATATTTCTGTTTTAATTTTCTAAAAATCTTTATCTAAAATCTTTAAGTGAACACTTTTTGCTTTAAATAATAGTAATTGGAGTATTATATCTCTTTTTTTTTCTTGTTTCTTTTACGTAATTTGTTATAATTTACATTTTGTAGTGATCTAATTTTCGCCCAGCAAGATGCACTGGTAGAGGGCTGGTAACAGAAAGCATGTTTAATCCTACAATTCATTATTAACAGTGAATAACTACGTGTATGTAAATCTATTGTTGCGTTACTTTTTTACGTGAGAGATTTAAAATATTCTGTCATTACAATATTATTTACTTTTATACGCCTCGTGAATCCCTAGGGTTCGCGAACCAATGATCTACACAATTTCAAGTAATATTTCATTCATTGTTTTGTTTGTTTGCTTCATGTGTTTCTGTTCCCGCTCGCTAATTCTGCTTAAAAATAATAGAGATCTCTTAAATCTCTTTGTGAATCACGTAATAATAAGAAACGAGTCTTTCTTTTATTTTTGAAACAGTGTTTAACCAAATTTTTATGTATCAAGTGTTATCTATTGCATGAATAGGATAAAGGAGGCTTACAATTCTACAGAACAGATAACTTGTTTTTATTAATTTACTGACTATCATTTCTTATTCATGCATCCATAAAATATTTTGTTGGTTATCATTGATATAAAAAAAAATTTAAAAAATAAACATACGTGTTTATTTTATTGTTGCTAATTAATACTTTTTTCTGAACAAGCTACATTATAAGAGATTACGATATGTTGCACATAAATTCCTCTATACCTGAAAAAAACTGTTCATTTAACTAGTATGTATACATAATTAGGAAGTTAATTTCTATTTTTCAAAGTGTATAATAATGAAATATTTTCATTTACTAGCTTGAGCTTTCTGTATAAGAAAGTACATTTGATTAAAGTGACTTTATTACTTTTTAGCTGTTTGCGTAAATGGAAACTTAAGTGAATTTAAAGCGGGGTGAACAGTTTATAAATTTTACTATAAATTAATTGCTTAAATCTACATTTAATTAGACTATAAAGTTCGTGCTCATTACAATGACAGAGTTTCTAATCCACTGATTCCCGTAATGCAGACTTATAGTACGCATCCAATCTTATACTTTTTCGAAATCCCTTAATTAGCGAGCAACAAAAGGGACACCGCCGAAAATGGCACTCAAAGTCCTAGGAACTTTATACAAAGAAACTATAAAATTCAATGCATTCTAATGAGCAATATCCTGTGTTTGGCATAATATAACTCATAGAGTGTCAATGTCATTAGCCCCATGCAGCAAACAGAGCTAATAAGGTTATGTGAAAGTAAGTGTAACTTTATTAGAGATTACTGATAATTTAGTAAGACTCTTTAGAATGAGTAGATATCTCACCCTTCTGATTCTTTGATTGTTTATTAACGTCTCACTTAGAAGCTACAAGCAGCCTAATGATGACGGTCAAATGACAAGAATGACTCCTGAGCAAGCACCTCCTGATCCAAACTTCCCCACCATGCCTTAACAAATGTAACGTGCATCAGCTCCATTAGGCGCTTGATCTTCAGTGGAATCAAGACAAGTACCCGAAACACGACAGAGAGAACGCCGACCGCCAACTCGCGATCATGACCCCTTGGCAATCTCGTTTGCCCTTTGAAGGCGCTTCGTAAACCTGAGATATTCATGAATTCGTCGTTTCATATTTAAAGAAATGACACGCTCTCTTTAGAATACTTTATTTACACAGTTCATTTTTTAAAATTGGAACATGAGCTATATTTTAACAGTTGTAGAGCTTTTTGATTCTCTGGATGTCGCTGGGGCTGAGTTTTCCCTTGGAGAAGACGTCCTTGAGGTACTCCTTGTTCTTGCCCTCCATTGTCCTCAGCTTCTTCCTGTCCTTGGAGAAACTCATGGAACCGTACAGCATGATGGAGTCGTAATCAAAAGGAGTCAGAAGTTGGTTCTGGTGGGGCTTCAACTTCATAAATTGATCTTCCCTACCTGGAGAAAAGGAAACATTCATCATTGAGAGGAATTATAATTTTCAATAACTTTGTAGTTTCTTATCAGTTTGTATGGACTTGATTCTATAAAGCCCTCACAAATATATGCATAAATCTGACGGTTTGGACAGCGTAGTCCATACCTTACGATTTTCCTGAACACGTGTGGTGAAAGCGTAAGGGCGGCGCGACTTGTGTACATCAAGAAAAGCTTTTTCAAAAAACCATTCTTAAAACCGAGCAGCTGTGTACAGTACAAATCCTATGTCATCCTCTGCCAGCCTTCAGATTTCTTCGAGAACATGTGTTTTCTTCGTTGAATTGAACAATGTTCACAATTGTTTGATTTTTATTTTTTCCGATAACATGCGCCATGAGTATTTGAATAATTTTCAAACATTTATGAAAATGAGCAGTGCCTTTGTTTTGTGAAGAGCAACGATTTTCATAAAAGAAATGAAATACAAGGAATACCGCTTACAAGAAATAGGCACAAAAACTAAGGAAGTTGAGCTGAACCGTCACTAAAGACTCTGTTATGAAAAAAATTAAAAAACACCGAAAGAGTCCACAAAAAAGAAGCAAAAACGTTAAAGGACTCAATAAAGGGAATGCCTTCCCGCATCAGAATCTTTTTATTCGATTAAAGGTGAAACCAAAGACAACTGGAAATAGCTTTTCTCGTTCCTCCATAAGTAGTTGTTCCAATGCTTAACCCTTTCTAAGGGCGTGGAAAGTATACTTACCACCAAATCTATCAATGTTCAAACAATAAAAGTTACTCTAGGACTGAGAAGGTGTATTTTACAAACCTTTATGAAGATTTTTTTCCACGTAATGTAACATATAAAGAATAAAAAACTTGAAAAGGTTTTTTAAATATCCCCCAAACAGCGGTGGTAAACATACTTCCCACCAAAAAAGGGTTTTAAAATTCAAACTAATTTCTTTTAGTAAGTTAAATGAATTTCTTTTCTTAAATCAATCTTAATCCCAAAAGTATTTCAATCTTGAAAAAAATTCGTGAAATGTTTTCTTGGGGAAAAAAAGGAGTTTAGTAATAAGAGCCCTATTTCCCTTTCGAAAGCTTACGCTTTCACCCAAAGGATCTTTCCCCCATTTTCCCATTAACTATAAATTAATTAATTATAAAAATTAAGTAACGATTATTACTAACTCTTAATCCTTATTAAAAATAAATCAAATTTATCAAAAAGTTATTAATTATGAGAACAAAGTTAAATAGTTTCTACATAGCAGCCATTCGTAGCATTTAACACATATAGGTAGATTTTGGGATGGCTTTTTTTTTCTAGACTCAGTAAAGACCCACAGTCTTAAACAATTACAAAGTAACTTATTTATAGTTCGATAGCTGTCTTAGAGCTCGTTCTCTATCCAGCCCTTCTCTCACGAGTACATTCTCTCTCTGGTAATATTACTTAACAAAACTTTCTCGACAGAGAGGAAAGGCCGCCATAATTTTCTCACTCCAACAGGAGCCAGATATCACGCCAAACAACGCTGAAACTCAGATTTCTGCGGAGTGTTCCCAAGGAACTGTGATGTAAGGGACGATTCTGCACTTGAGTTCACGAGGGGTTTCCAGACCCTGGACATATTCTAACAAGAAAACGTCCAATGTTATATTATCTGCGATGAGACATTTCTTGAACTCGTTCAACATCTTCCTTTGAAATGCTTGATCTCTCCACTCTTTTTAGGTGTACGAAGCAACCTTTTTCTTGAAATTGCTTTATCTATCTTCAAACAGAATGATTTGAAAGAGGATCGATTCTGAAGTGACGTTGTACAGCGGTGACGGGTCTTCTTTCGAAGAACCACAACACGAATATTGCTTTCACCTGCACTCTTGTCGTTTTGATTTCTTCCATCTCAGTCTTCCACAAAGTGACGTCTCAAGAGCTACCACAAAAATTGACGGGAAATGCTTCTCCATGGGTTATGAGACGCGAAAAACCGTCTTGTGGAAATTGCTTCTTTTTCAACTTTTCTTTTTTTAAAAAAATTATATTTTGCGAAAAATAATAATTCTTTTACCCATTGGCTTACACAGCCAGATGGCAGCCATATTTCAAGTCCATTATTACGTCGCCGACTGTGAAACTGATTGAACAGCTGTATCTCCTTTTTAGAGTTTCCTTCAATCCATTAATAGATAGTGATTTGTTACAGATGATTGAAAAACTGAAAAATCTTTTTGTTGAACAGTATGTGAAATATTTAATTCATCTCAACAGATAACGAGTTACAAGCGATTGTTTTTGTTGATTTATCCGTGCAATAACAAAAATGGCGTACTATAAGAAATGAAATTTCTGAAAAGGAATTTAAATTCTTTTCCTTCTAATACTTATTTTCTTAAAATTAAATAATAATTATAAGGTCGCTTATGGGGAGAATTATTAATACACTAATGTATTAATCGAACGTTATATAACTTATATTTCATTGTGTTTTTGATTAAACTTTCACTCTGACTTATCATTTCTAAGCGTCAAACTAATCTGATGAGATTTGATGGCGTATTTTCATCTCTATTGAGCTATCTTATCATTTAACTAATTGTTTCAGTCAAAATATAATTGTTATTACATCGCATTAATTTCAATGATTTTTATCGGCATAAAAATATCAAGTTGTCAGAGATTAAAACAGTGATCAAAGAATCATCTTACCTGGCAAGATGTTCTCCCAATAGATGGTCAAGTAGTCGTCTCGGTCAGACCTGTTTTGCTCGTGGTAGAAACCGATGGCGTGTCCGAACTCGTGGATGATGGTCGCCTCCCAGCCGCAGCCTTCACCCAGGGACACGGGTTGCTGACCACCGGTCCGTCCCACGTAAGAGTAGCACCTACAGAAGATATCCTTATGGCTTTCTTTCAAAATATGTATTTCTAGATCATGTGTTTTCTTAAACGAGTAAAAGAGGAAATGGCTTTTTAAACTTATATGTGTTGCGGCGCTCTTCAGCAACGACGGCAGAAGTTAAAATGTCATAATAACTAACCCGAGGGAAAATTCCTTTCGGTATAGTCACTAAGAGCATTGCAAAAAAGCAACCGGGAAAGTCTTCTTCAGACCTAAGATTGAAGGTTCTAAACGCTACCGACACTCAAAGTCAACCGACATCCTCCCCCATCGCGACGAGATAAATATTGCTTCTGCCAACGGAACAACAATCATGGTGCAAAAGACCGCTTTACGGACAAGAGGAAAATATAGCTGGAATTAAGACTGGATAGGTGATGACAAACGTGATGACGAATTAGGTCTCCAAACGCTACTGCCACCATATTTGGCTCTATGTGAAAGAACTTTCTTGGAATATTCTTAAGGGTATTAAATGAGCCATATGTATATCAGTTGTTGTGCAGAGAGGTTGCATGTAGTGTACTTATATTGTAAGTGTTGATTGGAATTGATGTGTTCAGTGACTGAGCCAACTTCGAATTGGTGCTATTTGTAGTGTGTTTATTTATGTGTTAACTTCTGTGAAAAAGACGTGTAGTGCATTTGCTATAGACTTTCAGAATAAATTTGGATTTTCTCGAAAAGAGCCTGCTAATAGAGCTGTCTTGCATTCGAAAGACGTAACAACATAAAAATAAAAGTGAGATTGAAAATCTTAGATTAAGTAAGGCCTGAAGCGTCATAATTTTTCATTGATAGTAGTAACTGATATTAAATTAAAATCACCAAAGTGGTGATATAAGTTTTTAAATTAACGGTTAAGGGTAATATGTGTAACGAAATTATATTATTTAATTCATTTACCACTTTCAATCTTCTTTAAAACATCTATTAAGCAGAAGACCAATGAATAGAAAGTTGAATACAGATGATAAACAAGTTCTTTTGTTCAGACCCACGTGTAATCGATATTTAATCCATATCGTATTCTTTGTGTGGGAATAATCCCTGTACGCTTCTGATCTAACGTTTAATAATAAAAAGATAATTTTTCTTATCGAACCGATCAGGCTCGAGTCCTTAGATTATTTGTAAATGAGGCTTTGAATCCTTGACCCTTAGGTTTGAGGGTTTGAATCCTTCCTGTCTGCTATCAAATAATTTCTCAAGCAAAGAGAAATGTAATTCTTTGATTAACGTCGTACCGAGGAGCAACACGAGGGTTATCGACGACGGACCTCGTAAATTTTATGGTCCTCTGAGATAAGGACGACACCTGAGCTTGCAACTCCCTCTTCAAATTTTCATACCATGCCAACAGGTGAACTTTGAGCCTCGACAGATTTAACGTGCATCAGTCCTGGCTAAGCGGCGGGTCTTTAATGGCCTCAGGGCTCGAACCCACTACTCTGCGATAGCCGACCATGAGTCCGCGACCGTGACCATTAGGCTACCGCGGCTAACTCAAGCTTGGCAATAGGATCACTATTCCTTCGTTTATAATTTCAGTTCCACTATCTACCTCTAACTGGTTTCCTACCAGCTTCGGTATTAATTTCTTGATTACTTATAAATGGAATTTATCAAATCTATTCACAATACTTATACTAATTTCAATCCAATTTGCATAAATCACGTTTTATCCATTTGGAAGATATTAAATTCAACAAAACTCTTTTAAGTTCTCAAAATGTTAATGAGAGAGGTAAACGCGATAGAGATCCCGCTTTGAATGGACAAATATACCTTTTTAAATATAATATAAATTAAAATATTTAGAAAGTGAAAACTCAAAATTAATAATTACTTGCTATAATAAAAAAAAATCTTAGTAGAAATCAAGAATTATCTCTCAGAATGAATAATGCATAAACTATGTCGTTTTTTCAAAACTGTGGTTTCAAACATTAAGAGCTAAAGATTCATTTTATACAAACCCTTGTCCGGGGAAAATTCGAATAAAATCCTTCTCATTTGTTCGAGGAACAAACTTAATGCAAGTGTGAGTGGCGTAGTGCTTGATGGCTCGCTCCAGAATGAACTTCACTAGAAAAGGAAAAGAAGAAAAATGTCGTCAGAAATGTGACACGAGAGTAAATAAATCCTTTCTCAACAATCTGATAATTCAGATCGCTTAGGAAAGAATATTCCAACTTTGAAAAGATACCATTACTGTTCTAAAGAAGTTTCAAATTTTATGGGATTACGAGATTTTTTCAAATTTGCATTAAAGATAACACTTTAAAGCTTACAAAGTTATAAATATTCAATGTGACCATCATCATTTGAATGATCATTGCCATTCGCTTTTTTCAGTTCGCCAATGTTCGTCGGTTCTAGGGGGGGGGGAGCCTTTACTTTTCAGTAGCCTCTCCGTAAAATATCCTAAGATTTTGACAGGGCGTCTTTGGGACCACAAAGGAAGGTCGTCTGCTCTACGACGCATCCCTCTTATGGTTCCATTAGATATCGTTCGTGTTTCTGAAGGAAGTCACATCGTAATTTTATAAACTTTAAAGTGTTATTTTTAAATTTAATTTATCTAAAAAGGTTGTTTTTTTAATTCTGGAAAATTGTAACTGTACAAAATTTGGCTGTTCTTTTACCAACGCCCTGTACAAAAATAATAATTAAATACCTAACACTTTTTGTGTGAAAAAAATTATAATGAAAATAAATTATAGCATAACTGCATCATATCTGTCGTTCGATCTCCATTCTGTGTAGCAATGTTTCTTATATTACAAAAATTACCATAGAAATAAAAATATTTCATTCACATCATTTTTTTCAATATACTGTTCCCGGCTAACATTATCTTTAATTCTCAAGCCAGAAGGCTTAAACAGAGAGAGAGAAGAGAAAAGAATCCTATTTTTAAACATTTTGACCATTGACATGCGAATGGAAAAATATTCTTTCCGGTAAAATTAATTTACTTTGTTATTAACAGCTAGTCAGCTCTGATATTTCCTAGGTTATAATCAATGATGAAATTTCATTCTTCGCTCATTGGTGTTAAAATTACAAACATTTTTTTAATAATATTTCAAATTTGTATACTTATGTACCAAAAATATTGCAATTCGACACAAGAAAAGCCTTGTAATATATTCTCTTGTAAAAATCTATCTTTTGTAGTTAAAATTCTAACAACTAATTGAAAGAAATTAAAATAGGATTATATCTTTTATGCATGCAAACACACACACACACACATATATATATATACACACACATATATATATATATATGTGTGTGTGTGTGTGTGTACAAGAAAGAAACAAAAATGAAAACGACTCAATATGTGAAAAATGAGATTTAGGCAATATCAGATACGTTTGTAATTTTGAAAAGTACTCGTGTACGTAGCAACAACCAAAATGCTGAAGGAACTCACTGACGGTCTTCTTGAGTCCGGGATCTTCTTCGTAAGGGACGATTCCTCCAGGCCAGATCTGGAAATTGTTGACAATGGCATTGCGGTCCTAGAAAAGAAACCAGCTCTTGAGAGACGCTAAAAAGTTATTATTATTACTATCTTACGATCAGCCAATAAATTTTACGGGTTTGGGGGATTTATGATAATACAAATTAAAGCTTAAACGTTTAATATTATATGTAACTAAGAATTTAAATATAAATTTCTCAATAAAATTTGTAATGTTGGGCTATTCGCGATGGTCTACTAACTTTGGGGACGTTTCACAAAATGATACATAAAACCTTAACTCACATTAGAGAAATATGATCCATGCGAACAAAAGAAATGTAATGTCTTGAATGAAATAAACGTGTATATAAACGAAGGAAAAATAATTGCAAAGAATGGTTGGAAAGTTAGAAGTAGAAGGTTTGAAGTTGGGGGTCAGAGGATAGTCATTAATCGTGTGTAGTCGTAGCTGACGTGTGTGAACCTCTTTCCATAACTTAAGGACTGTTTAAAAGTTTCTTCTAGAGTGAGCGAACGTTGGTATATGTTTGTGGCCTCGTTGTTTGGCGCACGTTGGCCTGTGGACCACTTGTGATTAAATTCGCTCGGATCACAGCAAGTGAATAAGAGATTCATTCGATTATTTTTCCTTAATAGATTGCCGGCTCGATGAAGGTTAATTGACTGTAAGAGAGAGAGAGAGAACAAATATCGCTTATTCGTAGTTTGATAAAAATAAAAAAGTTTCGACTTAAATTTTGAGGTTGCATTTATTGAATGAGAATTTCTGTTATTTTGATTTCCTATTCAGAATGATACAACTTTTAAATAATGCCAATGAATTGAACAACAGGCAGGCGTTACAATTAAATTCATTTCAAAAAGTCGCTATGTTTTTAGGTCAATAATACTCGTAATTAAACGAAATAGGTAATGACTATTTAAATGGTGATTATAAGGAGATAAGACTTGTTTATTTCTCTTTAAGTTGAATAAATGTTAAATATTTTCGTCAGAGACTTTTATAGCTGAGAGAGAAGAGCTCTAAATATCATTCAATAAAAAATATTGATCTAAAACCTAGAAATGTTGTGCATTTTAAAAGCATGAAATATATTAAATGAAATTAGAAACTATTAAATATTTCTTTAAACTATTAAAATATTTCTTTATACATTAAAAATAATTAATTTAAGTACAACAGTGGGAAATCATTTTGTATACTGTATCTTATTATTACCGCTTTAACTATATTTAGTATTTTTTCTTACTAAAAGGTCTTTATTTTTAAAACTATGCGTCTTTTTTTTTTCTTGTTTAGTTTTTAAATGCGATCTTTTTAGTGTGGACACAAATTTATCCCCAAATTTATAAGATAATTTGTTATTCGTCTTATTTCTGGAAAGAGACAGTAGTCAGTTAAACTTTAAATACAAATAATATACGGACATTGATAATTATAGCTATTTTGTTTCTTTAAAGTTCAAGCATACTTTTGAAACTTAGCGAAATTGCAATTAAATTCACAGCAGGTCTATTTTAGAAAAATGCAAGAAAATAAGTAACATTAGAAATTTCAAACACATTCAAGTAGAAAGCAGTTAATGTTATTTCATTATTTTTTGGCATAGATGAAAATTGTGCATTAGAAATATAAAACCTTTAATTTATGCTCTGCTCAGCTAGTAAAAAAAATATATATGCATCATAAAATTTCCCGTCAGTAGAAATGAAAATAATATAAAATAAAACTCTTTATAAATAAACTGAAAATGATTTAAAGGTATGTTGACTCCTGATTTTAGAAAAAGTAAAACTTTTAATTTTATGTTAATAAAATGTTTTAATAAAAATGTTACTTCTTATTAAAAACTAGCTGGAGGATCCGCTTAAGGCAAGGGTGAATATTTAAAATTTAACTCCACAAAAATTTTATAAAAGTATTTCACATTATTTTCTTATGAGGTGTAAATAAATGAATACATATAACAATATCCGAACAATTTTTTTGGATGATAACATAGTGTCCAAAGCATATACTGTGATGTAATGTAATGTAGTGGCCATAGTAGCCAAGTAGTCATAGTCGCAGACTCGTGGCGAGCGTTGTTTTCGTCCAGTCGTGGTATCGAGCCTTGTTGCCGCTAAGGACCCGCCGTGGAGCAAGGATGGCGCACGTTAAATCTGGCTGAGGTCCCAAATCCTCCAGAGGGCGTGGTGTGGAAGTCTGGAGAGGGAGGTTGCCCGAGGCTCAAAATCACGAGGTTTTTCGCCGCCGGTACTCTTCGTGTTGCTTCTTTGTGCGACGTTAATAAACAATTCCAATCGAGTAACATAATATATGTCAGAATGTTACACAGTGAATACAAAATCTTCCACATCATTCAATTTAGCTTTATAAATTTAAAATTTAAAAATTTCGAAAAATTTATTTCGAGGTGCAGAACATTAACACCCATAATTTTCGCATTTCGTACCTCTGTGCCTATCCACCTACGTACTGAGCTCTCCACACGCGCACGAACTGTTCCTTTTATTAATATCGATAGACAGATTTGACACAGAACAAAAACTAATGCGGCTTCATCAATTTTTAACAAATTACAAAAGATCAAAGGACGTTACAAACTCATTGAAATTTGCATCTTCTGCGTAAGGAAACCTTGGGGGGAGGAAATGGAAAATGGCATAAAGGTAGTGGGAGGGATCGCAAAATATCACCAAAATAAATTTGAACATATATTTTGGTGGAAATTTTAATTAATTAGGAACACCCTAAATTTTCTGTATCGATACGATCAAAGGTGTGGTTTTTTCTAATAAACACACACACACACACACACACACACACACATATATATATATATATATATATATAATTATTATTATTTTCAAGAGTTTTTTTATAACTATTTTCTGTTATTATTTGAATTTATTCGCGTATCTCTATGAATGAAACGTAGAGTTGCTAAATTATAATTTTAAGTACTTAAGTGGTTTGATTTTAAGCTAATCTCTCAAACTATTAATATTTTTAGTTTTATACTTCAGTCTAAAAGCTTAAGAAACGAACTTACCTTCGGGTCCACTCCTAGAATATCACCTCCAAACAAATCGGGATTCTCCATGGGAAGATCTCCCAAAAAAGCTGTCGAAATTGAAGGATAAATTTAAAGTTAGCTATTAACATTTGGACCTGTTGATTTATATTATTGTATTATTAGAGATGATGAAGGAGAAACTGTAATCTATTAAGACTTACTGAATGGGTTGGCGGAAATGCCGCCGACGCAGAGAAGCAACAGTCCAATGGAGAGAGCCATTTTGTTGAGTGATAATTAAAAAATTACCGTTCTCGCTTTTATATGCGAAAAATAAAAGTGTAGATGTGTAAAGATGAAGACCGTACAACAGGTGACATTTTTCCCGCCGAGAGAGAGAGGGGGAAACAACAGAATCTGCATTTTGTAATTGATAAATCACCGTTATTTTCTTATAAAAAAAGAACTAACTATTTTCTTTGTACGTTGCTTTCTTCAGCTTACGTATAAGAAACCATTCCGTGCGTAACATAAGGTTTTTATAAACGAAACTTGAACACAACCTACGAGTCTTATAAAATTATCTGAAACTAAAATTTCCACTGTGTAATCCTGTTTTTGAATCGATTCTAAAAGTCGTTATGGTTTTTAAATTTCAATCATTCAACATTTGAAACATCTTAAGTAGGATAGAAGCGACACTTGTTTACGTTAGAGTCTGTAACACGAACTAAATTTTTAAATCTTATTTAATAGGGAAAATGTTTTTACGCAAATATTCAGCGATTTTTAAAATGAAAAGCAATGAAAGTTATATTTGAACATTGACATATCTGTTTCCTTAAATATTTGTATAATTATATGCTTAGATAATATAGATATCTGTATACTTATACATCATTTAAAAGCATAAATATTATGTATGGCAATTAATAAAAGTTGTATCAACATTCTTAAGACGTGTTCTTAATTTTAGGTGCATCTTGCGTGAAAACCACTGCATTTATAACTTTAAAAAGTTGTATAAACAAAGCATTCGATATATACTCTGAATAAAATTATATTATTAAAATTTAAACTGAATAAAACTGAAACATTTTAAAATCTGTTATTCAAATTTCTAATAATTTCTTAAAATTTTTTGTGTAATCCTCAAAGTTTATGAGTGTTTTTCGGGAAATAGTCTCCTTTCGCAATGTTTAAAATATCAATTCAACAGTTACAATAGATAGTGAGGAAAATGTGCCGAATTCTGAAAGCAACATTTTGAAAAACATAACACATCGATCAATAACTCCCGAGACTAACCCAGAGATGGCGCTCGTAGTAAACCAGTAACCAGGTCTTTCTAGAGTACTAATCTTTGCTTGAAACGTGTCAAAATTTTAAGTGGATCGGACCAGGAAAAAGGTTTTTTGAAGTGAAGTGAAAAAGGTTTTTTCCAAGTGGGTGCCGCGATTGCTTTCGATGGAGCAACGAGTCGATGATTCAGAAAGCTGTTTATCGCTATTTACTCGCAACAAAAAAGATTTCTTTGCGAAAAAGAAAAGAAAAGAAAAATTGGGGGGTGGGAAAAAAAGATTTGGAAAAGCGTTGGAACGATTGCATCACCCTAAAAGGTGATTAACAAAAGGTGTTATGTTGATGAATAAAAAAAAATTGCAAAAAAAATGTTGTTTTCAATTTTAGACTCGGGAGTTATTGATCGATGTGTTACTAATACAGATATTTTTCTCTTCGGTGTCTGTCATACGTAATTATAATTTTAAAGTTCGGTTTTTTAACATTCTATTTATCAAATTCTCTTAGATAACACATATACAGAAACAGCGAAGTGCCCTGTTCCTAGTAATAATTTTTTTTTAAAAAAAAAAAAAAGATTTTAAGCATTTTAATATCTAAATTATTTTGTATCTTAGTATGTTTTTTTTATATTTTTATTTCAGTATGTTAATCATTTTGACTGTGTGCTGCTTTCTTCAGTTTAAATGTAAGAATCGTCACGTACTTAACGCGAGGGTTTTTAATCTAAATTTTCTGAGTGAGGTAGTCTAGAAATCATGATCTTGGTCTCGCGCCTGCGGTTCTTAGCCTTGATATCACTAAAGACCCGCCGTGTAGCCGTGGCTGATGCACATTAAATCTGTTGAGACTCAAAGTTCTCCTACTGACGGAGTGTGGAAGTTCGAAGAGGGAGGTGCTTACTCAGGAGTCGTCCTCGTCACTTGTTCGAGGTTCAGAATGACGAGGTCCGTCACCAATACTCCTCGTGATGTTTCTAGAGTGATTTTAATGAAATGAATCAATCAATCAGTTCAAACTAAACTTTATAAAATTATTTAAAACTAATACTGAAATTTTTCAACTCTGTAATTCTATTTTAAAATTGGTTTTAACCTTTTTTATAGACTATAAATATCAATCATTCATTATTTCAATACCTTTATGAAAATTAGAAATAATATTTGCTTTAAGTAAAATCTCTCTCCCTAACATTTATCTCTGTTCCCTGCTTCGTTCGCTATTTTATATATACTCTACAATTTATAAAAATAAAGAGAGCTCAGAAGTCAAACTGCGATTAAGCTCTTATAAATATTATCATGAGAATTGTTCCAATCCGCCTTGTAGCAAGAATTCAAGATGAGCTCAAATAAGAGATGCAATGAAAATAAGGAAATCTCCGACTTAGAGAGAACTTTATGCAGCTTCTCTGCTAAGAATCTGATCCATCAAAAAAATTCTATGTAATCAATCAGATAAGCCAAACTTGAAACTACGTTTAATTTGTGTCAAAATAATCTAAAACTAATGTTTGTGTTACGAATGTCACTCATTCGCATCCTCGATTAAAGACTGTTTATCTCAGTAACTATTTGATTTTGTAACAGCCAAAGCTTCGAGTCCAGAGAAATCTCATAAATTGAGTCAATATATATTATTCGACGATCATTTAACTTTCTTCCATCAATATCGCGGAACACTTTAACACGTCCAATTTCGCGATCTGACGATTTCTTATCCACTATAATATATATATATATATATATAGAAATATTTATATGTGATGATTTAATTTTAATTTAATATTTTCTCTTAATAATAATTTAATTTTCTATTCTGTCCCATCACACACACACACACGAAAGTGAAAAGCTCATTTTTATTTCCTGTTCCAATTCCAGATTATCCTTTTTTTTTTTTAAATCCCGTGGTCATAAAATTTGTTTAATCCGCTTTCCCATGATTGTAAATATATCAGAAATAACTCTTATTAGACTCTCTGTCTAAAGTTGGAATTCCCTAGAATCCCTAAGCCTGTGCCACTTGTTTTTTACATCCCTTATGGAAAATTCCTTTTTTTTCCTGTTCCACAGCGACGTACTCTTGTACTCTTATATTCTAATGGGCTCTCTCCTCTCATCTGATCTCTTCTGTAAAATTCATATGGTCTTTCGATTCGGTCTTGTTGGCCGTAGCCGGGCTAAGTTTATCAGAAAGAAACGCTCTCTCTCTGCTGGAATATCAATAAATAATCTTATTATGAAAAAAGAAGTGTTCATTTCGACCATGCATTTAGAATGTTTTATTATGTTATATATATATATATAGATAGATAGATAGATAGATAGATAGATAGATAGATAGATAGATAGATATACATATATAAATTTTGTAGAATGTGGGGTGATGATATTGTACAACCCGAATCTATTATGGTTGGCTCTTATGCAAAGAGCTGTCTAGGGGGTAATTCCATTACCGGATTCCAAGTGGTTTTAGTAGAAATTCAATGATGAGGCTCGCAGTAGCTTTACTTGTTTATTAGGAAATTTAATGAAGAGTGAAAAGTATTTACAATATATGATTACGAATTGACCAGTTCAACGGAGCAAAATATACTGCTGTTTGTAGAAAATGCAACACCATGAAAGAATCATCAGAATCAAATGAAATTTAATGCAGAAACGACTTGTACTGATACAAATAAATGATGAAATTTTCAAAACAAAAGAAACAAATTAAGCGTCCGAAATCAGTATTTGGTGCAGCCACCATGCGCTGCAATAAGTGCTGCTATACGACGTGGCATGGAGTCAAACAGATGTTGAATATCTGCTTGAGGAAGAGAATTCCATATCGCTTGTATGCGCAACCAAAGTTCGTCTTTGGAAACTGCAGGACTCGGATCACGAGCGAGACGCCGACCAACAATATCCCACACGTGCTCAATAGGCGACATATCCGGTGAATAAGCAGGCCAAGGAAGAAGTTGCATGCGTTGTGCTGAACAGAAGTCTCGAACAGTCCGCGCAACATGTGGGCGTGCATTATCCTGCTGAAAGATAGCTCCAGGGATGCCTTGAAGGAAAGGAACGACTTCGGGCTGTAGCACTTCACGGACGTACCTGTTGCTATTGAGATTACCCTCAATTCGTATCAAATTGGATCGTCCATGATACGAAATCGCACCCCAGACCATAACTCCGGGTGTTCGACCACTATGTCGTTCAATAATACACTCAGGAAGGCAGCGTTGACCGGCATAACGTCTAACACGAACACGGCCATCATGGGTCCACAAATTGAAGCGTGATTCATCTGAAAAGACAACTTGGTGCCAATCAGCTCGCCTGTCTCTGTGCTCAAGAGCCCACTGCCGACGCAGCCGTCGATGATTCGCCGTGAGGGGAATCCTGTATAAAGGCACCCTTGCACGCAATCCACGGCGCAGCAGACGACGACGAATTGACGAAGCCGACAATTGTACACCTGTAGCAGTAGACCAACGTGCTGCCAGCTGCCTGGAGGAAGCTGTGCGATCATTCACCGCCATGCGGAGCAGGTGTCGATCAT
The DNA here is from genome assembly GCA_019974015.1 of Nephila pilipes. Lineage (NCBI taxonomy): Eukaryota > Metazoa > Arthropoda > Arachnida > Araneae > Nephilidae > Nephila > Nephila pilipes. Next base: position 520,519 of record BMAW01046075.1, on the reverse strand, counting down.
CGCGCTCTGACGTCACCTTCTGTCGTCCAGTGCCTGTTTTTCGAGTTGTTCGGTGCTCGTCGGTCCACTGCTTCCAAACTCGCATCACTGTGGAACTGTTCCGCTGCATACGAGCTGCTATTGCGCGATAGGAAAATCCTCCTTCTCGAAGGCCGATTATCCTCCCTCGTTCAAACTCCGTAAGTTGCTTGAATTTCTTATTCTTCCGTCGTGGAGGCATACTCAGGTCTCACTAAACGTTTGCCACTAACAAATAATCATAGACTTTTTTCAACGTCCCGCTACAGCACTTTATTTATACGCTTTCAGCATCAATTCAGAGGGCGCTGCGCGCGCCGCGCACGCGCGATGGCTCTGAAACTTTATTAATTTGCATAATATCCTATAATTGACATTTGCTGCGAATTTCATTTGATTCTGATGATTCCTTCATGGTGTTGCATTTTCTACAAACAGCAGTTTAGATGGCTTCCTCATTTAACCCATATCAGCGAAGAGTGCTGGAACGCGCTCTGGTATTCGGAGTTTACATCCGACGCGGGTAATGCGAAGGAGAAGAGAAGCGGAAAAGTGGGGGAAAGAGTGAGAATGAAGTGTTACAGAGTATTTGTTCTGGAATAGGTGGCGCTGCATGAGCTTATCACATGACTCTGATCCGTGGTGCTATCTATCGAGTATCGGAGGAACTGGTTTTACAGTGCATTGGAAAATAAAATTAATTCTTTGATAATTAGCTGGAAAATCCTACACACACACACACACACACACATATATATATATATATATATATATATATATATATATATATATATATATATATATATATATATATAATGGCAAAAGTAGTCTAGCAATCAAAATCACGGACTCTCGGCTGGTGTTGATTTTTCAAAGAGTCATGAACTTTGATGTCGCTAAAAAATTAAAGACCTAAGGAGGTGAAAGTACATTAAATCTGGTGGAAATTCCAAGTCCTCCCATTGGTGTGATATGGAAGTTTGGAGAGGGAGATGATGGCTCAGGTTTCGTTCAAGTCACTTGACCGAGGCTCAAAATGACGAGGTCCATCGCACTTAAGGTCGTGTTGCTTCACAGTACTACATTAATAAGCAATCACATCATATCAATGTACATATAGCAATGCTGATTTACGTAAATCGCGGTTTATACACAAGGCAGGGTTCACAACTCAAAAAACGTCATAAAGTAGTCCAGAAATTAGGGGATGGGAAAAACGTGCGAAAATTTGCTACAGATCTCATTAAAATGTATTTCCAAAAGAAGAAACTTTAAAAAGAAATTAAATCTTTTGTAAGAAAAAATATTCGAAATGGGAATAAAATTCAGCGCTATAAAAGGGGCAATTAGTTTATTATGTGAATATACGATTTCAACAGTTGATGTGAGTTTGAAATGGTTTTGCATCATTTTCAGTTCAAATGTTTCAAACTCTTTTATCATAAAGATGACCTTAATAAAAAAAAATTAAAAAAACGTACTCGAATAAACTTCTTGAAATGCTAAAATATAAATGATAAAAATAAAATAAACTTTTGTTATTAGCTAAAACTTGTAAATCTGTTCTTGTCTGAAGTTTTAAGATTTGTCGATTGTGTGAAAGTAAGCTAAGCTAAGAAAAGTAAACAACAATCAAAGTATATTTAGTATAAGTTTATTATTAAGGAAAGAAAGAGTGTGGAAGAATGTTTCTACAAATTACCAGAAGTGGAATGGAAAACCGCTCGTCAGTAAAACTAAAAAAGTAGACGAAAAGCTGTTAGTTTTTCGATAGATTTATACACCAGCAATTGTAAGATGGGAACTAAAAAAATATCGAATAAAATTTTGATGATTGTTTTTTGCTGAATTCCAATTTTTTAGAAGGTCGCTTCGTTTATCACTTGCGATTAAAACGTATGCATTTTTGTTTCGTACTTTTTTTTTTCTTTCGAGAAATGAATTCGCGTATTTTAGAATTCATTCTTTCTCCTTTTCAATTTCTTTTTCCAAACAATGACAGACCTTGTTTATTTTACTTTGTTTTATCTTCTTTCATTCAGATGTTAAAAAACAGGTGGCATTCTATCTTCGTTTACTATTCTTGATAGTTTATGCTTATCACTAGTTTTGCAGAATACTGTTCGATTTTTACTAGAGGTTTCAAAGGTCTTTTAAATATTTTATAAACATATTTGTTCCTTTTAGAATTAATTTATTTAGCATTTTTTTTCTTTGAATGCTGTGAAATGGTAGAAAGAGTTTTAAGCACATTTTGAGATAATATAAAGAAATAAATATGCTTGGGTACTTTAACAAAAATATTACAATAAAAAGTAACGCATTGAAGCCTCCGTAGATGTCCGATAAAACAAAGTTTTTCTATCATTTCAAGGATAACTTTTCGAGTAACAGCATATGCTTAAGAAATTTTTAGCTCTTCGAAAATGCATGTTGGTGCTTGGTGACAGAAAATAGTGAATTGTATCATTCAAAAAAAAAGAGAAACAAAATGTAAAAAGTTTACAATATCGTGTGGAATCTCTGACGCAGAAATTTATTTTAAATCAGTTGAAAAATTGGTCAAGATTAGCTCATTAGTAAAAAAAAAAAAAAAAAAAAAAAAGGTAATTTTATGATTTAGAGAAAATTCCATTAATAAGAATACCGATTATAAAGGGTTGTCATCAATATACATTTCAAGAAAATGTGTTCCTGAAAGAGAACGTTTTACATTTTTAACTGATATTTTAGAATATTGCGTTCGTATAAATATTATGATTATGTTATGCCATGCTACTCTATGCTGTTTTCTGAGAACTATAAAATCTTTTAGGTTTTTTTTTAATCGCTGTCTTTACTCTACATCTCTTAAAAGCTGTATTTTGAAGCATTTCCTGAATAAATTTATTTCATTGAGAATATGTTTTGTATACTTGTTAAAATAATGAGCTACTTATATTAAAAACTTAGATTAAGCAACTGAAACAAACCCTCATATTTTGGGGGATTTACATTCAAAATTCATTCGGATTTCAACATCTTAACAGCAGTTTTAAGTATTTCGATAAATTTTAAATAGTAGTACTATTAAACAAGTGTCCAGGAACAGAAGTTTCATTTTGCAAAATTGGCTGTAACTTTTAAAGTAATAGGTTTTCAAGAAATTATTGTTTATAAAAAGCTTGGTTATTTGGCTGTAAAATATAAAATCTCTGATTGGTTAAAGTAAAATATAGGGTGTCCACTTCAGTGATTTGTGAGTAGATTAAAGATGTTTATCTGGCGAATTAGTTTATGGTAACTCTCTGAAAACTTCTTTGGAAAACAACATCATGGGTCACTTATTTTTCTGTTCATGATCGTTATTCGTTAAAAGCGGCATTCAGACGATTGAAAAAAAAAAACAGCAGACGGTATTGAAAAATTCGTTATATTGTTCTTTTTGCTATTTAACCATTTTTTTTTTTCAAATCATTTATTGTTCTTTGTAATAATTGAATGCTTCGGAGTGTTCCTTTAATTATTTTGTCAAGCATGTTTGAGAAATATGATTTTCCTATCTCTTACCATTCGGAGCGAATGGATAAAATTTATGTTTCACAAAGGTTCTCGATTAAAGATTTAATTTTAAAAGAAGTTTGAATGTTTGTTTTGATAGGAATGAATGAAATTATTGGGGAACTTTTCTAAAAAATGTGATTTTGTTTTATAAGTTATTGCATAACGTTACTACATGTTGCGTAAATTTCTTACTTTTATGTTTTTAATGTAAATAATAATTTTTTATTATTTATATTCGCTTATAATACGTCAATTTAAATAATTATAATGTATTATAATAATTATTTATAATCATATTTAATAGTTATATCTAATTATTTGTAATTATTTGCGATTAAAAATGTTGCTACGTGTTCCATAAAATTACTATAATCTTATTCTCATTTAATTACATTTAAATTTGCCCTTTTCTTCATCAGGAGCAGTTTTGTTTCGGATTACTGTTCATTTTCGGCGTCATTTTTTAAGCATCGCTACTGTAGAGACCTATTTTTTTAACTCGCCATGCTTTACGCCAAATCTCTAAGGGGCACCCGATTAATCATTTTTATCATTTGCATGATTCACGTACTTCATTTGGATCAACCATTTGACAGAATCATAGATTCTCTCAATTTTTGCAATGACGCTCAAAATTCGTGTACATCCAAGTACACCGAGATACGCGGTAGACTTTGATTAAGGTTAACAAAGTTCGTGGAAAGCAATCTTTCTTTGAGGAGCAATTGAATTCGAACATTAAATATGATAACTCACAGTTTTCTCCTCAAACATGGCCGATGGAACACTTTCACTTATCGATGCCTCGACCCCTCTCCACCAGCTCTCCTGATTTGTCTTCGAGGATACTTTGAAATGCTTAAACCTGTTCTACATTGTTAAGTTCATTTGGAATTTGATTTCTTCCAATACTATGCTTGCGATCAGTACCTTTTTCTAGATAAAACGCAAAATTACAAGCATTGTTAGTTTTTCGTCTGCTTTTGGTAGTGAGCTACGATATAGATGCGTGCGTGTATTCACTGCAACTGCCACCTACTTCTATTTGCCTATCTACCCTTCGGAACGGGTGCACCTGAATCGGACGACGCTTGTGTCAGATAAAAGTTTACCCCTTAGAGGATCAGAAATACGAAAGTATGCTTGACTTAAGCTGGCAAATACAATAAAAGATAAAAATGGGAAAAGTTGATGGTAATTCAGAACAGTTAAAGGAACAGCACATTCATCCAGACAAAAATAACGTAACCAATCGAACAAATTTTTAAAATTTTTCTTAGCAGCAGCTCCATACATATTTAACTGTTTTTTATAAAGTAAAATGCAAATAATTTTACTATTGTTCTCTTTTCATCCCGAAAATCAGTTCTTCTATTTGTATTCCAAGTTCATCAAAATTTCTTTTATTTTTAGTTCATCAAAAAAAAATACATCAGTCTTATATTTGGGCGAAGCGTTTGAGTTTGAAATTTAATTTATATCGAAGTTACATATATCTTTCCATAAATTGTCAAGTCGATTGATAATGGACGAAATAAAAATGATAGTTTTACATATTTCCATTTCCTTTGAAATTTATGAAAATCAATGCTTTCAATTTATGAAGGGAAAAAAATTCTTATTCATTGTTATGAGTTCGTCCTTTTCGAAGTAACTTGAATTTATTATGTACCGGGAATGCGCTTTAAACCTGTTAGAGCTCAAACTCCTCACATTGGCATCGTGGCAAAATTAAATCAATTGATTTGCAGCTCGGGTGTCGTTCTCGTCACCAGATTTCCGAGATTAACCTGGACAGTCCTGGGTTTTAGTGTTACCTGGGGTTGCAATAATGTCCAGTGCTTGAAAATTTATGACTGGCGATGATTTTATTTTTAATTTTAGACCTATATGTTCGACATTGCGTTTTTTAAATCCCCTTTGGCTGTGCATTTCTGATTCGATCTTGGACACTGATTTTGACCGAGGCTTGGCTACCTGTCTCATCAGAACTTTTTATTTAGTTATTTGGCACTACAATAGGGACAACGTGCTGATATTGTTTTCGTATATGAAATAACTCTTTTACTCGTTTTTTATCACTTAATCTCTATTTTTTTTTTTTTTTTTTTTTGCCTCTGTGTTTAGAAATAAACAAAACAAAATGTGTGTTTAGTGTTAACCTAC
>BMAW01046075.1:402520-514415 GCA_019974015.1 Nephila pilipes | reverse complement strand
TTGTTAAAATAATAAGCTACTTATATTAAAAACTTAGATTAAGCAACTGAAACAAACCCTCATATTTTGGCGGATTTACATTCAATATTCATTCGGATTTCAACATCTTAACAGCAGTTCTAAGTATTTCGATAAATTTTAAATAGTAGTACTATTAAACAAGTGTCCAGGAACAGAAGTTTCATTTTGCAAAATTGGCTGTCACTTTTAAAGTAATAGGTTTTCAAGAAATTATTGTTTATAAAAAGCTTGCTTATTTGGCTGTAAAATATAAAATCTCTAATTGGTTAAAGTAAAATATATGGTGTCCACTTTAGTGATTTTTGAGTAGATTAAAGATGTTTATCTGGTGAATTAGTTTATGGTAAAACTCTGAAAACGTTTTTGGAAAACAACATCATAGGTCACTTATTTTTCTGTTCATGATCGTTATTCGTTAAAAGCGGCATACAGACGATTAAAAAAAAACAGCAGACGGTATTGAAAAATTCGTTATATCGTTCTTTTTGCTATTTAACCATTTTTTTTTTCAAATCATTTATTGTTCTCTGTGATAATTGAATGCTTCGGAGTGTTCCTTTAATTATTTTGTCAAGCATGTTTGAGAAATATGTCTTTCCTATCTCTTACCATTCGGAGCGAATGGATAAAATTAATGTTTCACAAAGGTTCTCGATTAAAGATTTAATTTAAAAAGAAGTTTGAATGTTTGCTTTTAAAGGAATGAATGAAATTATTGGGAAACTTTTCTAAAAAATGTGATTTTGTTTTACAAGTTATTGCATAACTTTACTACATGTTGCGTAAATTTCTTACTTTTTTGTTTTTAATGTATATAATAATTTATTTTATTATTTATATTCGCTTATAATATGTCAATTTAAATAATTATAATGTATTATAATAATTATTTATAATCATATTTAATAGTTATATCTAATTATTTGTAATTATTTGCGATTAAAAAATTTGCTACGTGTTCCATAAAATTACTATAATCTTATTCTCATTTAATTACATTAAAATTTGCCCTTTTCTTCATCAGGAGCAGTTTTGTTTCGGATTACTGTTCATTTTCGGCGTCATTTTTTAAGCATCGCTACTGTAGAGACCTATTTTTTTAACTCGCCATGCTTTACGCCAAATCTCTAAGGGGCACCCGATTCATCATTTTTATCATTTGCATGATTCACGTACTTCATTTGGATCAACCATTTGACAGAATCATAGATAATCTCAATCCAAGTACACCGAGAGACGCCTTAGACTTTGATTAAGGTTAATAAAGTTCGTGGAAAGCAATCTTCCCTTGAGGAGCAGTTGAACTCGAACTTCAATGATATAAGATCTTTGGAGATACATCGCTAAGTATGATAACTCACAGTCTTCTCCTCAAACATGGCCGATGGAACACTTTCACTCATCGATGCATCGACCCCTCTCCACCAGAGCTCGTGATTTGTCTTCGAGGATACTTTGAAATGCTTAAACCTGTTCTACATTGTTAAGTTCGTTTGGGATATAGTTGATTTCTTCCAATACTATGTTTGCGATCAGTTCCTTTTTCTAGATAAAACGCAAAATTACAAGCATTGTTAGTTTTTCGTCTGCTTTTGGTAGTGAGCTAAGATATAGATGCGTGCGTGTATTCACTGCAACTGCCACCTACTATCTAGATGCCTATCTACCCTTCGGAACGGGTGCACCGGAATCGGACGACGCTCGTGTCAGATAAAAGTTTACCCCTTAGAGGACCAGAAATACGAAAGAACGCTTGACTTAACCTGGCAAATACAATAAAAGATAAAAATGGGAAAAGTTGATGGTAATTCAGAATAGTTGAAGGAACAACACATCATCCAGACAAAAATAACGTAACCAATCGAACAAATTTTTAAAACTTTTCTTGGCTCCATACATATTTAACTGTTTTTTATAAAGTAAAATGCAAATAATTTTACTATTGTTCTCTTTTCATCCCAAAAATCAGTTCTTCTATTTGTATTCCAAGTTCATCAAAATTTCTTCTATTTTTAGTTCATCAAAAAATACATCGGTCTTATATTTGGGTGAAACGTTTGAGTTTGAAATTTAATTTATATCGCAGTTACATATCTCTTACCATAAATTGTCAAGTTGATTGATAATGGACGAAATAAAAATGATAGTTTTACATATTTCCCTTTCCTTTAAAATTTATGAAAATCAATTCTTCATCTGAAAAAAAAAACCACTTATTCAATGTTATGAGTTCGTCTCTTTCGAAGTCACTTGAATTTATCATGTACCGGGAATGTGCTTTAAACCTGTTAGAGCTGAAATTCCTCACATTGGCATCGTGGCAAAATTAAATCAATTGATTTGCAGCTCAGGTGTCGTTCTCGTCACTTGACCATAGGTTAGGAGTACCAGATTTCCGAGATTAACCTGGACAGTCCTGGGTTTTTAGTGTTACCTGGGGTTGCAATAATGTCCAGGGCTTGAAAATTTATGACTGGCGATGATTTTTTTTTTTTTAATTTTAGACCTATATGTTCGACATTGCGTTTTTTGAATCCCCTTTGGCTGTGCATTTCTGATTCGATCATGGGCATTGATTTTGACCGAGGCTTGGCTACCTGTCTCATCAGAACTTTTTATTTAGTTATTTGGCACTACAATAGGGACAACGTGCTGTTGTTTTCGTATATGAAATAACTCTTTTACTCGTTTTTGATCATTTAATCTCTATTCGGGTTTTTTTTTGCCTCAGTGTTTAGAAATAAACAAAACAAAATGTGTGTTTAGTGTTAACCTACGAAAGAATACAAATTTTTTGAGAGTGTGCGATGACAGTAACGATGAATGTGTTTACTGAACACTATGTACTGTACTGGAGAATTTTTAATTGCTCATAAAGGAAAGTGACATTGAAGACCACGTGAAAACAGATGATCATGTGAGTGCTACTAATTCAGCAAACATGAAAGATTTTTTTTAATCCAAAGATGGGGACAACATTAACAATGATCTGTAATGTGTTGTTTCAAAAGACTGATATTTCCTGTTGCAATATTTCTAAAATGATTGAGTTTGCGATATTTCTAAAATGGCTCAGATATCTGCCCCATATGAGAAAGTTCTTTTTTCCATTACAGAGAATATCTGGCCTGTAGAAAGAGACAGACTTTTACTATCTACTGTTAAATATCTGCTAAATGTAAAATAGAATCAGAGCTCCTTTTTGGGGAATTCTATGATTTAATTAAAACATACAAAGTTATGTCTAGTAAAAAATACAGCAGAAAAAATAAAGTTTCATGTTTCGATACATTGTTAAGAGTAATTTGAAAAATATGTTATGGGCTACATCCAAAAAAAGATAGTAAGCCTGCAATGGGTGAGAATTCGGAGATCCGTCGACAATAGCTCTTCTATTGCTTCTGCGCTGAAGGAAACATTCAATCAATTCTTCTGTTCCGTGTCCATTGGAAGTAAGAAGAAAGAGAGAAATTTTTAAAAACGATTTAATAGTGGGGGAAATACTCTAAACTACATTTTGTCCATCAGAAAGAAGGCACAAACACAGGTTTTAAAAAAAGAATAATTTTACTAGTTTTCTTTCGAATCGAATCGAAATTAGCACTTGTAGAGTTTCTTTATTCGCTGGATGTCGCTGGGGCTGAGCTTTCCCTTGGAGTTGACGTCCCTCAAGTATTCGTGGTTTTTGCTCTCCATCGTCCTCAGCTGCCGGTAGTCCTTGGAGAAGCTCGTGGACCCGTACAACATGATGGAGTCGTAGTCGAAGGGGGTCAGCAACTGGTTCTGGTCAGGTTTCAGCTTGAAGAACTGATCCTCCCTACCTAAAGAGATTACTAATGTCAAAGAGGGACTAATAATTACGGCACAGAAAGTAGAAGATGTACCGAAATGGAAGTTAATGTTCAAATTATTATCTTTAGTGCATTATTTTTTAATCAATTCTGAAAGTGACAAAAGATAAGTTTGAATGTACTTTTTTTTAAATTTCAAAAAAAAAAAATAGTTATGTGAAAGAGACAAATATGCATCTACAAAAATAAATAATTAAATCATATGGTGCATAGTTATTCTATTTTAATGATATTCTTAGAAATTGTAAGTAAATATGATGTTCTTAGTTTATCATCAGCTAATGCATCCTTTAGTAGTCTTTCTAGTCAACTGACCTGGCATCGAGATAGTGGCTGAGGATGCTTTGATAAAGTAGCATATTCGAGCCCTGTTTCTCCTATAGACCCATCTTGTAGAGGGACTGTTAAATTCATCGAGCTGAAAGTCCTCACGTTGGAGTGCCATGGACGTGTAGAATAGGGTGCCAACACAGATATCTTATTATTACTATTTGAAAAATGCTGAATAATTAAAAGGTAGTGTAGTATGACAAATTGTATATTTCACAAATTGAGATGTTATTCGCCAGCCAACAGGAGGTATTCAGACTCACAGACCAGTAAAAATCATTTGGGAGTGATGTAGGAGTTCCATTTATAATACGAAACAATTACATAAGTAACTCGTAAAATTGATTTCAAAGTCATGTCAAGCTCAAAATTTTAACTAGAATCTTATTTTGCGAATGTCATTTGACTTGTATAGATAGATTGTGTTTAGAAATATATCTACACAGATTTTTGGAAAAATAGCGCAATGTTTTTAAATGAATTCAGATATACATCATGGAATAATTCTAAACATTAAATTATCTGTAGAGAACGTGTTACTGTATATTTAAAAAAAAAATGGGGAAAAATCAGTCTGAAAGTTAATAATTTGTGTTTGAGAAAAAAGACGTAAGATTGACGGAAAATATATGCATTCGTGTTGGAATCTTCTCCAACTGAATGTACAAGCGAAACATCTACAGTCTCGTAAGATGTCATTACATTTTCCAAACTTATAGCTACATTATAGCATCAAATTTTCAAGTGATGTTGCATGTAAAAAGGTAAGTGCTCTAATCCATTTATATTGTTGAAATTAATACTTATATTGAAATTAGTTCTTGGCATATACTACAAAAGTACTGAAAAACTTAAAGGTCCCGTATTCGGCCATTTTGATATAATGTCTATTTCTAAGAAGATACTCAAGTTTCCCACAAGTCACTTGGATTTCGTGAACGTATATTAATCCAATGGAATTGTTTGTTTCCTCCTCAGACCTAGAGTATTTTCTCTAAATAAATGTAATAAATTACATCCGAAAGAACAAAAATAATGGAGGCTCCTGCGGAATAAAATTCTTCCCCCGAGTTTTAAAAATATTGTTGCCTCTGTTTTAAACTATTCGTTAATGGGTTTACCAGTCTCTAAAATTATTTTAAAATATTTAAAAAAAAATTGTCGGAAATCGTGATAACTTTTATTATTTTTTTGCTCTTTCGCAAGCACTTCTTTGCATTCAAATGAATCAAACAGTCTGTGTTGGAGGTGGTCAGTAGAAATTCCATTAGAGTTTTGTTACGTTCACGATACCACTATGGCCGGTAGGTAGAGGATTTAAATGAGTCAGATTAAATTTTGTTTTTCTCATTATTCGGAAAATATGGCGTTTACCCGAAAAGCTTCTTACAAATTATGGAAAAAATGATCATGTGGAATTCATGAAATAATTAGATTGGATGAAATCATAACTCACCTTTTTTGATGTTCTCCCAGTAGATGATGAGATAGTCGTCTCTGTCCGATCTGTTCTGTTCGTGGTAGAATCCGATGGCGTGTCCCAATTCGTGGATAATAGTCCCTTCCCATCCGCACCCTTCGCCCAAGGACACGGGCTGCTGACCGCCCACGCGACCCACGTACGAGTAGCATCTGAATCGGACAATATGCTTATGATTCAGTTTCATACTTATGATACTTATACTCTCAATACTTATGCATACAATTTGAAACAAAAACATTAAAAAGTTTTCCCCGCTGAAAGTTAATATTACAGAGTGAGTGAAAAGATTCAAATTTTCGTAGTACGAATATTCCAATCATTTAAAAGAAAAATATACGCAATACATAATTGTTATTTTAATTTTGTGCCTATTATTTGAACAATTATAGAATTTTGCATTAAATCTATGTTGATTTTATTCTAATGTTTACATAACTAGGTGTTAGTTCTACATATTAAAATTGACATTTTTTTTTTTTTACAATTTAATAAGTTAAACCGATTAAATGTTTTGCATAAAAATAAATTTAGATATATGATTAGATTGTTTATCATTTGTTCTACTGTAAATTTACTATATTAATCACATATTGCATACTGCACAGTTGTTTTATCACCTTTAAAAATTAATAAGACTCAATTGCGTCTGTTTATTTTATTTATTATATTCACGCTTACGTAATTCTTAATCTAAAAATACACAAAATATTAACTCAAGAATAAATTTCAAATTGAGAAATAAGAGCTTACAGTACGATAGGTAGCTCTGTCCTGCGCATGGACACGACAAAACAGCTTTGAAGGAAAACAAAATAAATTATTTTGGGAAAATTTAGTCTGAATTTCCTATTCGGATGTATTATTTTGTCTGTGCGAGAAATTATGACTGGAGGGGGTGGAGGATGTGTAACCCTTACCCCCCTCCTGGATTCGTCACTACCTATCACTGTATGAAATTTTCATCTGAAAAACATGTATACACCACTCTCTGTCCTAGGTCAATGACAGTATTAAATAGCATTGTTTCCTTTTTAACATTATTTCATTTTTTAAATAGAATTATTTCATTTTCAATTCATTTTCCACTTCAGAATTTTCTCGTATTATGTCTCTTTCGCGTATTTTCTTATTTAATTTCTTGTAGTGGTTGTCTTTTTTTTAGCTAGATCTTTAGTGTTTAAATAATTTTTGTTGGTCATGCGTTTTGCATTCTTTTAATATTTATATTACAATTACTGTTTTAAACTTTAGATTTCTTTTTGTTTTGCTTAATGCATTTGTTTACTTGATTTTTTTTTATTTTATAACACGCACACACACATGTATATATATATATATATATATATATATGCCCATGTGCGTGTATGTGTGTAATTTGTGAGTTTCACGTTTAACTTTGAATTCTGAAATCCAGAAAATGTGCATAAAATCCAACATGATTCATACCCTTGTCCAGGGAACAGTCGGATGTAGTCCTTCTCATTCGTGCGGGGAATGAACTTGATGCACGTGTTTTTGGTGTAGTGGTTAATAGAACGTTCCAAGATGAACTTCACTGAAATGGAAGGAAAAGGAATTAGTTTCCTGCAGTATATTTCCTTACGTTAGTCGGGAATTTTTGGAACTTTTTCGATGCAAAATTACGGGGTTTAATTTGTTATGGATCCGCTAGTTTGTACAAAACGTAATTACAATTCCGTTAGCCTCGAGCTAGAAATACATCGCCAAATAGCGTTCGTTTTTATTTCTATAATTTATATATTTTAATTGAATGAGGAAAATAATTCTAAACTATATGATCATTCATTTTTGATGAAATGAATTGTTTTATTTTTGAAAGTGTTTTTATTACAGGTTACACCGGCAATGAAAAATCTAATGTTAGTGAAATATGCACCTGGCTAATGTAAAAGTACCAAAAAGTACAGTAGAAATATTACTAGAATACTATAGATGACGTGCATATAAAAATAAAAATGGAAGAGGGGGAGAATATTACTTTAGTCTTCTAACTTATATTTGGTGGATTTTTAAAGCCACTTTTTTAGAAAAAGAAAATCATATAAATACTTTAAAATGTTTGTCAGAATTTCAGGATCCGAATCATTCTATAAATTTATTTTCGGTTTATTAAAAGGTCTAGATATATATAATAATTTATGTCGTCTTCATACACAACTTAGTCCTCACTACAGTCCTGCATTAAAAAATTTCGCTTGGAAATTAATTCCGAAAGAAAATCTCTTTTTCATTATATACGTGATTTGAGTTTTGGATAGAGAGACAGTGATATAAACTTCAGAGATGTAGCCATGATTGGTCATTGCATCTACAATGCGTAGTGAGGTGATGCGAGAGAAGTATCTCCCTCAAATAATAATACCAGATGCATGAACAGCATGGGGATGTATAAAGCAACAGTTAAGCAAACTTAGTCCATGGTTTCTACAGACTAATCTGACCATCGTGATGTTGCAAACAGAAACGAGGTTTGTCTGTAAAGCTATAATCTTGTCATTCGGTCGTCCATGCCCACTGTTTAATGCACTATTGTCGAGTGTCTATGGCTTGGACACAAAAGTAATTGTAGTAATGCACACCTTACGAACATTCCGCAGTATTACAAAGACTTCGAATGACACAGACGAACATCGACTGTTGTGAAACAGAGCACATTGGTTGTGATTTGGTTGACAGAGTGGTCCATCACTGCCATGTGTGCAATATCCCTGCCGTCACGTGTAGTTGTTTGGCAAGGCAGATGTAATTGGTGCTGCATGTCAGTAGCATCCATCGTTTATATATTTGCATCAATGTTACTTAGTTACGTTAGGCATGAGCATGGATTTTTCGGAAGGATAATCCATATTCTCTTCATGCATGCAACAATTCATCCTCTGTTGAACAGAGAAACGTGCCCGAATGATTCTCGTGTTCTTCTTCGAGGCTGCATACGCAAAACAATCGCATGAAAAAGCAATTCCAGTACTTCAAAAAGGTATTCTGTTCTATTTTTACATAGCACTTTTTGGTGCCACTACAGACGCTCGTAATATGCCTCTACACTGAAGTGCAAATGATTTGAATATACCTTTGCGACATACGCATGGTAAAAATTTATGTTAGGCGATCAGGGTGATTTTCTTATAGTGATACAATTTGGGTGGCCAGCAATGCAGTCAACATATTCTGATGATAATCACTGCAATTGCATGGTGCGTAGGCTATTACGTCTAGTGAGAAATATATCCATGCAATTTCAAATCAAAAGTAATTATTTCAGATTTCGAAACGAAGCTTCGGAAGTTTGCGTTCCGCAATATTGACAAATATTTTTACTGTGTAAATATTCATTCTTTATTTCATAGTAAACTTAAATTGCAAAGGAAAACATAAGTATTTCGTTGAAAATTTTAGATTTAAAATGCTGCGAAGCACTTAGGATTTCAAAAATGTGCTTTCAAATAAAACATACTTCTGTCGGGAATATTACTTTTCACAGTTTCTTTTATTTACGAATCAAAATAAGGGACTTACTGACTGTCTTTTTCAATCCAGGGTCTTCTTCGTAAGGTACAACTCCTCCCGGCCAGATCTGCAAATTGTTGACGATGGCATTACGGTCCTGGAAAAAGAATTCAGTTCATCATAAACACAATAAAAACGTACTACGTTATTCAGGGACAAGCCTGAATAAATGATACCTGGAACGAAATTGTAAGCTGCAAAAGATGGGGAATGCAATACGCAAAAAGAGTTTGAGCCCTCGGAGGAAAATTTGCAATTTTAGTACATATTTGTGTGCTGATAATGAATATGATCTCAAAAACACGACATCACCTTCCAATCCTCTTAAAAATTGACAAAAAATTGTTGGGGGGAGATGTAAATTAAAAAAAGGAGCATTTGATTTCTGATGAAACTAATTTTTGATTTGATAAAAAGTAGTTGTTTAAGACCTTCGTCTTCTGTGCATCTCGCTAATTTCGAATTTATTACTATTGCTTATGATAATCCTTAGAACAATAATGCCTCATATCGCTTTCTCATTATTCCGCTTCTGAGAGACTGACAATTCGGAGTTTTGCTTGAGGGATAACCATATTCTATTCATATTCTTAGCTAATAATGTCTACTAATTCTAATGTCTAATAATTCTAATCTAATAATGCTTCTACGAGTACATTTATTTATTTTCGTTTTCATGGATGTCCCTGGATTCCCCGGACAGTTTTCATTATACCTGTGAACATTTTGCTGCAAAAGACAGTGTCTGAAACTAACAGCTAAGGTTAATAAAACTCAATATTTTTATTTTGAGCATCACGTAAATGAAGTGGAAACAGATTTCTAAGTATCGTGCTTAATGTGTTATTCTGGTTTAATTCACTGATTGAAAAGTGGGCAAAGATCAGTGCATGCGAAATGGAGTTCTTGGGATGTGGCGAGAGTAGACGAATCATTCAGAGGAGCGATATTTTTATCTTACTAAAATCGTTGGAGTTTCAGGTAAAACAAAACCTGATGTTCAATATCCTAATATTCCGCCTACAAGACACCCTGTACGACACGGATCTGAAATGCCCGTGCCTTCTCCATTGGAATAAATACCATTTACAGAAGGAACTCGAGGAGAATCCAATCCGAGATCATTTGATCCATCTTTCAGTCCTAAACATAAGACAACATCGCACTTAATTCAGCAAAGAGAATCAAACTACTAAATCAGAGACTTGAACATGACCAAACATGAGATCGGAAATCTTAGGGTTTAGATTGCAGTCGTAGAAATTTACTGGCTTCAATCACTAGAATTTCAAAATACCGAAAAGAGAAATGAGCAGTTTTTACAGGGTATTTTTCAATCCAAGATTCCATCTGAATGGGCATGAATATTGATTGTTTTACGGTTGAACTGTATTTAGAGCAAATCCCTCAGAATCGGAGGTGGTTCACTCTTTTAAGACCTAAAGGCAGTGTTGCTATGCAAAGTGGCAGTACTACACCCTCCATGCACACGGCACATTCAGTGGAAATGAAAGAGAGGTACCATTGCTTGCCTGTATTTGTAAAGAAAATGCAATGAGGAGTTTTAAAAATTGTAGACGTGATACTTGGATTTCAGAATGGATTTACTAAATATTCTTGTTTTCTGTGTCTATGGCACAGTAGAGCACAAACACTGTTAAAGACGGACCTTCTAGAGAGAATTACATGTCGGAGCAACATACACTATTCTGATGGACCGATAGCAGCTGTAAGTGACGGACAAAGGAAAAAGATTCCATCTGGTTCTGTATACAATGGAACAAAGATATCAAAGAATATGGGGTTCAAATATCATGGGATATTTTAATTTGATCTCGCAGAGGATTAAACACCACAAAAGATGAGAAAATAAAGGTGCTGAATGTAGAAATGTCTCACAAATGAATAGTTTTGATTGAAATTTCATTATTATATATTCTATCAAATTTAAAACATAAATTGGTCAAATTCTAAAGGTGCATGATTACAAATTACATACAATCAAATATTTATTTTGATAATGAAATACGAAGTACATATAATATTTGTTCAATATTATTAAAATTTGAAGTCAAATTTTGAATTGTGTTTAAATCTCACTACAATTTGTGACAAAAATTCAAGTTAAACCATATTTTTTTAATTACTTTAATATCCCATTTTCAGAAGAAAAAAATGATATTGCTCGCTCATGATTAGTAACTTATAAAAATATGGTAGATGTTGCTAATTTTTATTCACCATTGTGGTATTCGGAACAGTCGATTTAGTATGAAACGGCCAAAGTACTTATTGTACCAGAAAAAAAAAGATAAATTTGTTGCCTAGCGTTATTGTATAAGTATGAAATATTTTCCTGTGAAAATATTGTGTTTCTAATTTTAAAGCAGCAAGAAAAAAATCTTCTGAATCATCATTGAATTGATGTATTTTTTTTTTGTAATAAGTACAACTTCATATTAATGGATTCAGATACCAATCACGCTGTTTTGTTAATTAATTAATTTGATTAGAGATTTCTTTCTTAAAAGTACTCAGTGTGAAATGATATAAAGTTCAATAACAGCTTACAAACAAAAAATGAAGTTTTAAACGTTTCTCTCTCTCTCTTTCTCATGAACTAATCTTAAAAATACTATTAGATATTTGAAAACAAATCTAACAGAAATTGAGAGTTTTGTAAATTTCACCATAAAAACTATTTTTAAAACTTTCATTCTAAAATCAGGGAACGAATTTTTAACAAAAAATGCAAAGTTTCATTTTTAGTATAGTCACTTTATAAAGCTATTAATTTTGTTAAAATCTGTAAAATTATACATATGCAAAGATTTGTTATGCGTGAAAATTCTTGAATTTACTTGAACTTTTAAGTAATTTGTCCAGTTTCTTTTACAATTTTGCTTATTCAGCTATAGTTGTATACGAATTTTTTTAAAAAATTGCTGGTCTTGATTTATACGACAAAGTTACAAAAATGTGACTATAGTTAACCCAAATTTGAATTATATATAGAGAGAGATTAACATATTTTAAATATTTATAGGTACAAGGATTTGTCATAAGCCAATCAAGAAGGCTGAAAAATTTTCCCTCCGGTTATTGAAGAGAAATGTTATAGGTATTTAAAATTTAAAAAAAAAAAAAAACTCCAAATTTCTCGAAATATTACAGTCAGATATTTTTAAGTATTCTTAAAGCTCTTTTTATGATATTTTCATAAGCATTAGGAAGTCATTTAAAAATTTTCCCTTAAAATTATATTTTTAAAACTTTTACGACGCCTTATTTCACTATTCGTGAATATTTTAGAAGTTTACCTATTTCTGTGTTTTATATTATTTCCAAAGTTATATCATACAGAAGTCTAAGTGGATTGAAGATTTGGATTGATACACATGTTTATTTTACCCATAAAACGTTCCTTTTTATAAAAAAAAGGAAGGAAGGATATATTAAATAATTCATGATAACTGTACTTAAAATTATATTTTGTTACATTAAAAGGCATATTATTGAGTTTTAAAACAAGTGTTTTGCCTAAAGGCGATGTAAGTTCAAGGAGTTTTAAAGAAAATTACTTGAGATGGTTTTTAATAATGTTGCTTCATTATGGATTAAAAGTTCGGATATTTATTCTATTCACAAATAATTTCATTAAATCTGTATAAATATCATAAATCCAAACTAAAAGGTATTGTATCCTTGTATCGTTCATAGGATTCTATATTTATATAATATGTCAGTGGAAACCTTCTTTTGTGAAAAATGCTACTGCACATTTAGAAAAGGATCATGTTTAAAATTTCTGTGAAGGGAAAAAAAAAACCACCAATGTTAAATATCATGTTTAAAATTTCTGTGAAGGGAAAAAAAACCCACCAATGTTAAATATTATCTTCAAAATTACATTTTAAACTTCTCTTACCTTTGGGTCTACTCCAAGGATGTCACCTCCGAACAAATCTGGATTTTGAATAGGAAGATCTCCCAAATAAGCTGTAGAAATAAAGTTAGAATAATGAGGAATAACCAATCGATTCTTGAATTGAGTCAATTCTTATTTTACATTCTGATCATTTGTGAGTTAGGAAATGAATATGATTCCATATAAATTGATTGTAGACTTACTAAATGGGTCGGCGACAACACCACCGACACCCAGAAGGAAAAGGATTGCGAAAAGAGCCATCCTGATATGGGACAACACATGAAAAAAATTCTCTTTCCTCTCATTTTATATCAGAGGAGAATAAGGCGTGGGTGTGAGGGGTACAACAGGTGAAACTTTTCTCGTCGAGAAAAATTCGAGAGGATTCAGTGTACTTTCCAATTCTTTAGATCTGCTCCACCCTTTCGTATTTTTTCAAACAAACAAAAATGCTTTAGTATTATCTGATTCTGTAGCGTTATTATGATACTATGTTATTTATAAACCTGATATGCTCTGATAATCTGTTTCAGAGAGTAAATTCCAATGACAAACTTTCTTCAATTCTTTCAAGATGGTTAACCTCGAAATTGGACCATTTTGATGTACATCGTTTTAAATATCAAACAGCATTCATGATAAACATGCAAAACTTGAAAGTTATCCAAATTGAAAATCTAGTCAGATCTCCTCTGAGTTTGGCGTAGTTTGTGTTAAATGACAGCATACTCAGTGCTATTTACACTAATTTATTGTAATTAATTAAATATTACAGACGATACTTACAATCAGATAAATTGTTAGCCACACTTACATTTGCTTTGCAAATGTAACATTTTTTCATGCTAATCGCTGAGAAGTACAATGCCCTCGGACACGACGCACTTGTCGAACGTTTAGTAGATCTCTGATGTCTTTATTCTTCGGAAATGTTGTGTGGAATGAAATAGGTCCCACTTCTTCCAAATCTATTGACATATTCCTTTCCTTTGCTTGGATTGATGAATTAATTACTTCAGTTATTGGTCACTGAGCACTTCAACCAGGAGAGGAAATGACAACTGCAAAACTGCAATATCTGGCGCGGAGGTGCTTTTGGTTTCCCAGGAAATCACACTTTATCAGGTCAAAGGTCAGGCGAAATAGAGATGTTGCTTGAGTCCAGTTGTCTTCAATGAGAATCTTGTTCGAATGTAAGGGAAACCCACTAACGGATTTGTTAATTATGGACGCCTTACCCGCATAAAAAAAGAATTTTCTGCTCTGGTTTGGTAGGTTGCGTTAAAAAAACAGATTTGCAATGTTATTAAAAACGATTTATTTCTAAACTAGTTCTTGTAATACAAAAGTTCTTGAAAGATTAATGGTTTTTCATTTAATATTTGCAATGCAAGGGACTATAATTGCACTCAGAGCAATTACTTTTCTTACTTTTCTAGACAACTTTTCTGTGGACAGAGTCATTCTTGTGAAAGTTTATCAGTTCTCCCTTTGTTCTTTGTTCCTCAAAATTCCTGTGAAGAATGAATTTGGCCAAGCCTCTACCATTCCATGTGACACAATATTTTCTGTTAACTGGCTATGTTGAAATAATAATTTTATCCATTGGTCTCCGGTCGGCAAAGCTGAGAACGGAATCAATACCTGTAGAGATTAGAAATCTGATGCGGATGTGTTTTGAGTTTTCATGTTTTTCAACTTCTACTATATCAAGTCTTAACCTCCCCTCTTATGTGCTGTAAAAATATCGTTTGTCTCTTTCTCAAAGTCACAGCTGCATTTTAGTCGGCCTTTTTGTCGGATTTAGTTTAATTTAGCTTATATTAACGTCGCACTAGAAGCAACACTAGGACTATTGGCGACGGACCTCGTAATTTTGAGCCACGGTCAAGTGACGAGGACGACACCTGAGCTGGTACCCCCCTCTTCTAACATCCACACCACGTCAACGGGAGGACTTTGAACCCCGAATAGATTTAACGTGCATCAGCCCCGGCTACACGGCGGGTCTTTGGCGGCCAAGGATCGAACCCGCGACTAAACGAAAACCGCTGGCCGCTAGTCCACGCCCTTGACCACTAGGCTACCGCGTCCTTCGCCTGTTTGTCGGAATAAGAGGAGCACCAAGATTGAAACCGGTTGCTTAATGTGGTTTCTGTTGTTCTTACAGCTACAATATCTTTGCATGAAACAACAGTATTATACAGAATAACAATATTTCACCCGCATGAATTACATTCATTATCTAAAAATAGTTCCGAAACTCCTCTATGCTTGCTTCTGAGACATGCTATGGTTTGAAAAAGAAACTCTGGAAAAAATTATAAGAGTCAATTCCCCCCTTCCCCAACTCGTTAGAGTATTGTACCGAAAGCCCAACCACAGAAATAGCAATGGTTGCACATACAAAAGAATATATACAATAATTATTCTCATGTATTGAATCAAACAATTGGTAGTTATTTTCCCATAAGTTTAGTAATTAATTATCTTAATTTTTTAAGCTGTATTATTCTCGTGTCTCAACATTTGTGGTAATTTTCACTGTTCGCTCTAAAAAATATTTATTTTTTATTGTAAATTAACTTTATGACTGCTACCTTTGATCCATTTTGAATTCGTGGGTGGTATGTTAAACCAGCGGAATTTCTACTAACCTACTGAAATTTAGACCAGTGTTCTTATTGCAGATGTAAAGAGCATACGAAAGATAAAAAAAATTCTGAAATTTTGAAATGCCTTTTTTTCTTCGATTAAAAAATAGTATATATAAGATGTTAAGCCTTTCTTAACTTTTTACCCAGAGTATTAAATTTATTGCAAACTAATGTTAATATACATGAAGCGAAATATTTGTATATTCTTTAAAAATGGAGGATAATAAAATTTCTAATAATATCTATGATAACGGAGGTATATCTTCCAAAAAAGATACTCTAAGTATCCTCATGGGGAGTTCATTTAGCCTAAATATTTTAAGAAAATAATTTATAATTATATTTTACGTAATGTTAGATTTCTGACTAAAATACAAGATATTTTCATTAACATCGCCAAGTTTGAAAGGATTTGTCTGTCAGCAGATTTTCCTTGGAATTTTATTAAGAGTAATTTAAAACATAATATTAATAAATTATACATTTTCTCTTTCTTTTTTACCAATTTTGCAATAATTTTTCGTTTAAAACTTTTCTTGCATCATACTCTTTCTCTCTGACAGAAGGGTGCTACATTTCCTGTTTACACTTTGCTTCCTTTAGGGGGAAATTTAAGCAAAAGCTGTTGCTATGCCTGACGACTTATGTAAAGTTCTTAAAGGTTTTTTCTAAATATAAATGATTTATTGTTTAGATTGCTCTGTTTTGTTAGATAAAGAGTTATGCTCAATACAAACTGAGCATAACTCTTTGTCTACATACATATTTTATTTCATTTCTTCTTTTGTATCTTGCTTTTGTGAATTTATGAAATTTCCATTTTAGGTTATTAAATTTTTCTGTTGGGATTGTTTGGTAACTGTAAAGTATTGTTTACGCAACAAGTATATAAATTAAGATTCAGAATTTAAAAATATTTAATTCATTTTTTCCCCATGCTTTGGTTTGTACTTATTCAAGAGTTGAGCTTCCATTTTCTGCCATTATTTATTGGTTTAATATTCTTTCAGATATATTAGTTTCCTTCATAAATGTTTTGTGGTGTAATTTTCTGTTTTTCTTTGATTTTGTGTATTAGGAAATTAAAAATTATTTCTTAGTTTTCCTTATACTTTTCCTATATTCTAGAAAAATTAATTTAATTAAATACTCTTTTGTTATTTTTAATATTCATCTTTTTCTTTAATACTTGCTTTTTTACTAACTTCAGTTAATTAATTTGAATTATTTCTTTATATTATTGATATACAGTTTTTATTATATATATATATATATATATATATGTGTGTGTGTGTGTGTGTGTGTGTGTGTGTACATATATAATTATTCGTCAGTGGGTTTTCATATCTTTAAGAATATATTTGCACACATTTTTCAAATACTTTCACACATTCAAAATGGCTGAAAGACTGGAGCCTCAAGTAACTGAAGAAACTAGATTGTTTTAAAACCTTTTTCTAAGAATTTAAATTTGGAAGGAAAGGAAGAATTTCTTATTTATTTTTGTGAAAGAAAATTCTGAATTAATTGAATAAGATTTGCTTCATATTTTTACCTTTCTTAATAGAGTTTCATTCATTTCCTTTATTCTTTATTACTTTCTAATGAAATAAAATATGTAATAAACGCATCTTGAGTTAAAGACAACCTTCTGCTATCATATCCAGATTCTGAATATCATTTAAGAATTTCTTCACAGAATTCGCTTTAAAAACCATGAAGCTAGCGAAATAATCAGGGGATAACATCTCTCCAAGTAGGAACGCCTAGTTTCATTTAAAATCATTTAGCATGAAGAAGGCATTTGTAATTAGATACGTTCATAAATCATTTTGAGGTCTATTTATGGTAGAGAAGGGGGGAAAGGGGGGGGAGAGAGGTAAAACCAATTATCCCGTTTTTTTCCCCGCACGTGTTTGTATCTGTGAGCTTACATATAAAATCGGAGCAATCGTCCTCTCCCAACTATGTGCATTTAGTTCTCGTGCGATGGCGACGCTTTCTTACAATCTCCAAACATTTTTCGAAAAAGTTTAAAAAAACCAACCTTACTTATGAGCCACCCATTATTCCTTACTTTACTTTATAATATAAATAAGTGGCGTAATGTTAGATGATGTTTTTCTGCAATGTTTTGCTGCTTTTAAGGCGTCTGTTAGTTTCTTTGTACCATGTTTAGTGTGACTAGTCATGTAGGGGGAAAAACAGGATACCAAAGATTGGAGGATAAGTTCAAGACAACAAAGCTTCATCAGTCTCTGAAATTAACACGTCAGGATTGCACTCTCTTTGCGATTTTCCCTTGTGGGTATGCGGTCTCATCCGAAAGAAAAAAATCAACCGAAACAAGAGTTTCATTCCTGTTTGACCTCATACTCCTACAAATCTAAATTACAAAATAAAGTTACCAACTGTGCAAACCCAATAACCATAAAGAGAAAACCATATTAGCAGAAAGTAAAATGAAAATCAAGACGTTAGAAATCAGGAATAGCATCAGAAAAGAGGAGCTGGAAAAGGAAGGTTGCAGAAGACTCGATGCCTGATAATGAAGATGGGGTGGGGTGGCATGCATCGCGACTAACTTTATAACTGACATGCTAAATACAAGCGAATGATTGCTGTGCTCTATTTACTTTTACAATGACCAAAATATTGCAAGGGTCGCATCCTCGATCCCTGCAATGAGTATGAGAAGGCGAATACGATATTATTACGGAGGAAACTGACTCTCCAATTACGATTAAAGTAACGTGATTTCTCTATGTAAATCCCTTATTTAGCCGCTATAAGTTTGAGAATTGACTGAATAATTAACACAAATAGCGCATGAAATGCTGGCAAGTTTTGTGTTTTTTCTCTCATGTATCCGGTTTTAACCACCCCTATAGCTCAATAGTCACTTGGAGGAATTCACACTTGACGTATCTTGAAACATTATATTTTATGGAACACGTAAATATTTTTCGATATAACTTAAAACTATTAATATTACATATTGTCATTATGTTTTAGAGCTATAATATCTACGTATTTATTTATTTTTTCAAAGGAGTTACGGCACCCGTCTTAAATCTCTTTCCATACTCATGGCTTAAAACGAAGACAAAATTTTGAGAAAGTTAAAATTTATTATTTTTACCTTAGTATTATGATTAAGAATTGATATATGTAAATTTAGAAATATTTCATAAAGCAGTTATTATATTTTACGCGACCCAACACACGCACTCATAGACCTGAAATGTGTAGGATTCATAATTATTTTTAACAAATGAAATAAATTAAATACGAAAATTACGCTAGTTTTTCTTAGATACAGTTTTTCATTACAGATTTCTAAGTTAAATTAGTTGAATAACATTTAAATGGTACGGTATTAATGTAATTACTGAAATGTAATAGGAATTTCTAAACAAGATTAAGGTATTAAATGGACAACGGAAATTAGTTAACAGTTTAACTATTTCAACAACTTTGCAAGATAATAAGTTTTGTAATTATTATAGTTATAACACCATGAATAGGGTGGTAAATTTTCTTTGGTCCTGAATTTTTATGTTATTTTGTGATAAAGTAATATGATATTAATATGCTGTAGTAATAGGGCAGTTTTGTTTTTTAAGAAAATACAGTATTATAAAAAATGGAAAGCCTACACAGATTTAAGTCCTATGGCACATTTACTTGACTCGGAGGCCTACTTTCGTGAAGCGCGTAAACAAATGTTATTCGCTGTCACATCCATTCTCAAGCTAGCGAATCTGCGATGAATAGGTCTCGCGGTGCATTCCTCATGCTCCATATAATTCCCCGCATAGACATTAACTGACTGGCACACAGACGAGCCCCTCTTACAAAAGCTGAAGAAAAATCGGACTCGAATATGAATGACTCGATAGGAAATGGTTCCGAATATTTCGAACTTAAAAGTGAGAACGAATTAAAACAAACGAACCGATTTGATTTTTTCTCAAATACTTGTGGCGGTCGCGAAACGGCAGCATAGATTCGAACCCTGGTCCAAGGGATCCGAAGGCGATGGGCCTACCAATCAGGCCGAAAAGATATCCCTTCGGGCTGGTTGAGTAAGGCCTTTTAATCAGTGGCGCCGATGTAGAAGGAAGTCGCTACACACTCCCCCTCCAGTATCATCGCAGCGTGATGATACGGAATGGAGATAAACGTGCGCCATTTAGTTCAGAAGGTCTTTTTTTTTGCTAGAAGTCGCCGAAACGTGCGCCAGAACCGGAATATCACTAGTTGCGCTTGTCTTAGACACACAGAGACAAGCGTTTTTTGCATCGGAACATATGCAAACAGTAGGAATAGACTGTGCTGCCACCTAGTGCTCAAGCCCAGAGTCACCACTAACGGCGATCGTCGGGCATATGCAATTAGTAGGTACAGGCAGCCGTGTTGCCATCTAGTGTTCTTGTCCGGGGTCACCACTTGTGGCGGGCGCGAAACGGCAGCGCAGATTCGAACCCTGGACCAAGGGGTCCGAAGGCGACGGGCCTATCAACCAGGCCAAAAAGATATCCCTTCAGGCTGGTTGAGTAAGGCCTTTTAATCAGTGGCGCCGATGTAGAAGGAAGTCGCTACATACTTAATCATATTATTAGTAATTATACGATGTCAAATTCATTCTAATACCATTGAGGATGTGGTTAGGAGAATCTAAGGTGCAAGTGAATCAAAGAACATATTAAAGAACAAATTTTAGAAGATGAAAAAGAACTGGTGAGAATAATTCCTCCAAAAAAAAAAAAAACAGAAATTCACATTCATACTAATGATCATTTACTGGTCATTCACATGTGTAAAATATTTATTAAAATTTTATTCCTAACATTTTAATGTGGTGCGCGATAACAACCACCCTCACGTAGCTACGTGTGCAAAGATTTGTTGCATCGATTTCGTTGGATAAATCCCAAACATTCCCCGCATAGTCCTGACTTCTCTCCTTGCGAATACCTTGTCTTTAGTCTAATCAGGAAAACTGTTATTGCAATTGTTTTTTTAAAGTCGCACTGAAAAGCAACACCAGGGTTATCGGCGACAGACCTCGTGATTTTGAGCCTCGGTCAAGTGACGAGGATGATACCTGAGCTGGCACCTTCATCTCCTAACTTCCCCGCCACCCAGAGGGAGGACTTTGAAACTCAACAAATTCACCGTGCTTCAACCCCAGCTACACGATGGATCCTGTGGCATCAAGGCTGGGATCCACTACTAGGCGGAAACGAAGCCGGTCGTGAGTACGTGACTACGATCCTAAGCTACCGCTGCCACCAGAAAAGCACTGAAAGGACGGGAATTTATAAATGTCAATACGTTTCGAATCTTCAGTAGAATAGTTTTTCATATAATTATGGAGGCTCTTCATCTGGGGGAGGTATTCAACATCGATGGAACCTTCTATCAATGTGCAAAATAACTATTTTCCTTACTATTATGGATAAGTCTGTATTCCATATAAGCACACTGCTATCATTAAGTTATTTGTCAAACCAACAGTAATCTCCCCCTGGAGGATACCCCTATATAACTACATAAAATATGATAGCAAAAATGTTGTATTGAACAAGAATGAATATATCTAAATATAAGTATAATTTCAAAATTCAAAAGTTCCATATGTTAAACATCCTAATGTTGATCCTTTTTCGATAATTCATAAAAAACAAAAAGTATTCGCTTTTTGTTATATATATTTGTTATAAAAGGTATTTTCTGCAAAGGTACTCGCCTATTTTTTTTTCTGAAATATTTACCCTCTTTCAGAAAATCAAGAAATTTTCTTAATTTCTCGTTTAATTGCCTTCTTTAATGCAGCAAGGCTCGCTAAATGCATCGTTGAAAACAGTACAATTAACATTTTCTGGTTATTTAGAATTAGCAAATTTAAATTGTTTTCAAATACTTGTCTAGAAAAGAAACGATAATCTCGACCCTTTTTATGAAGGAAAGAGAAAATGTTTGAAAGTATACTCCACATGTGAAAAGAAAACATTCTTTATTCAGTAAAACTTCTATGAAAGAGACTTTCAGCAATTACAGAGCTTCTTGATTCTGTTGATATCACTTTCCGCGAGTTTTCCCTTGGAAAGGACGTCGTACAGGAACTCGCGATTCTTGCCCTCCATCGTCCTCAGCTTCCGAGGCTCCTTGGAGAAGGTGAAGGAGCCATAGAGCATGATGGAGTTGTAATCGAAGGGCGTCAGCAGTTGGTTCTGTTCAGGCTTCAACTTGAAGAACTGATCGGCCATACCTGCAAACAGATTGCCACTCGTTAGAGAAGAACTATTTTGTTAAAGGAAATTTTAGAAATGCTTTTCTACTTTTGAATCAGAAACTCACAATTTCAAGGATGAGTAATTGCTTATTTCTTCAAATTCTAATGATCCGAAATCAATTCCTTTCTTTTCCGTTTTTATGTTTAGTAACATAAGTGATATCCAATCAGCAGTTCGTTCGCAATTCAGCCCTAAGGCTGAATCAGCTACTTGAATTACTACAGTATCCACTTTTGGATTTTTCTTAACATTTTTGGTTCTTGTACAATAATGGGATTATTCGGGCTGTGTTTCATGATGGTTATTATTTTTTTATTTAAAAATACAACTTTTATTTTACATATATATGGGCACCTAAGGTTATTCTAAGACGAACAGTTAAAATTAAGGAAGCATAAAAGCGTCAATTGTATGTTAATATAGTTAGTATGTAGTGTAATTAAATACAAATGAAGAATCCGTTCTACAATTACCTTAAGAAATTGAGTATAGGAATAGTATTTGCTTTGTCTTATCAATTGTTAAAGCAATAGCAATAAAGTCGATTTGAATAACAAATGTGCTGTAATTAATTTTTTAAATAGCAAAGTATCAAACGAAATTTATTTTTTATCTAGTTGCTTGGTATTCTAATTGTATTATCTAATTGTATGGTTGACGTTATTACTATTGTTCAGTAACGAATTTACTTTTTGATTTGTAAATATTTTGAATCCACTTTAGCAAAATTGAAGTTTACATAAGTATCAAGCATATTTGTACGATACCAAAGTTGACTTTTATTTGCGATGCATCTATACTTTCTTGGAACGGCCTTGTAATATTCGGGATTTTCCAGCAGCATTCTAACAACGAATTTTCAAATGATGCACCAAATAAAGCGCAAATGCTGTAATCTATCTTTGTTTTTAAATTGACATCTAGTGTGAATACATATGAAGATATGAATCAGCAAGAAAAAACTTTCTTAACTCTGTTAGCAGAAGAAAATAGGACTAATATATGAAGAGCCTCAAACAAAGTAAGAAATATTGTTGGCGCTCGTGATCAACTGATTTCCTTCCTCCAACTCCACGAAATAAAAAAACTTTCCCCCAATGTGGCGCGGGAAAACATTTTACCGCTGAAGTGGTAACCTAGGACTTGAGCACTTGATGTCAGCACAACCTAGAATTTCTAGATGCATGTAATTTCGAATAATAGTGTCTATTTAAGACCCACACATAAAATCCTCGACTTATGATATACCAAATAATATATCATTAGACCGAGCGCCAAATAGACTCATTATTTTTACTAGAGGTAACCAATAATATCAAACTGTATACTATTCAAACTGCCTTCTGTATAATAGGGGCAGAATGTATATAAATTGCAGTAATTGCTGGAAAAATACCCATAACAAATTATCTTTCAGAAAACCCTCTTTGTATCATCTAGACAACCCTGGAGGGGAGTAAGCGGGGGAACTCTTCAACAATAAAACAGAAGTTGAAACGCTTGAATAGCTAGACCGATTTCTTTTTGCCTGGTTGTTAACAGCACTGCAAAAGAGGAATGGACGAGTTTTCTCCTAACCGACATATCAAGGGTTCTAATCAACCTCGTCGTTCAAAGTCTATCAACTTCCTTTTCCACCACGGTGTAGAAACAATACCCCCACTGTGGAGGGTGAAAACCATCTGTTACCGAATTATAATATTAAGTTACAGCCTATAACCTTCTTTGATATTCTCCCAATAGATGATGATATAATCGTCTCTGTCCGATCTGTTCTGTTCGTGGTAGAAGCCGATGGCGTGTCCCAACTCGTGAACCATGGTACCTTCTGGATGACATCCCTTGCCCAGAGATACAGGTTGCTGTCCACCTGTTCGTCCAACATGCGAGTAACAGCTGAAATTAGATAGATGATCATTAAAGAGGTGAGGAAACAATCGATATAATTTTGTAGACAGTGATATAACGCTTTATTAACAGTTGCAATTAAGCATTCAATTCATTAAGGAATAGCAATAAAAGCAATAGTTCAATGCACACTATTTTATATTCGTTTTAAAGAAAGCAATAAAATCAGATATGAGAGAAATTAATATCAATTTGGGTTTGTTTTGGATGATACATTCGAACTATAAAAATTCCTTTTTATCGATTCTTCTTTTATTTTAAATTTATGCAATTGCTATAAATTAATTAAAATGGTTCAATTGAAGATTCAATTACTTCAGAAAGGGTTTCATATTACTTATATTATTAATTATTTTTATTCGTTTTCTTCTGTCGTGTCTATCTTTTAAAGGGCGAAATCCCGATTTTATTTGATTTTGCTGATATAGTTAAAGTAGTATGCTTATTTTCCTCGAGATTAGTGTACAGAAGTAAAGCTTACCCTTGTCCGGGGAAGATTCGGATGTAGTCCTTCTCGGTTGTCCGGGGAACGAATTGGATGCACGTGTTTTTGTGGTACTGTTCCATGGCTCTCTCCAAGACAAACATCACTGAAGATGAATGAGTGATAATTTTCGAGCACAATTAAAGTCTAAAAATCTCATAATTATAGGATGTAAAGTATATTACACAACATTGATTACTTAGAAAATTTTGTAGAACATATTCTTTCATGCTGTAAATAGTTATTTTGAAATTAGTTCATTATTTTAGTATGTGTCACATATTGGTAAGTTTATCGGTTTATATAATATATTGGTAAATAAACTCGCTATTTCCATCGTTGTATCAAAAGTACATTTGCAATACCGTAACAAATCATAATCACTAATGGAGAAATAAGACTTTGGGTGTTGAATTCGAGTAAATTTTATACATGCATTTTACAAAGTCTGTTATATATGGCCTTTAATTTTGTTTTCTTTTTCTAAAATTTCTCTTTAGGAAACTCGTTTACGAAGTGAACGGTTTATTCAAAATTGTATAACAACCTTAAAATGCATGTGTAATATATTTACTGTCATTTAACGCTCAAACATACGAAAGAATATCGTAAAATTTTAATCATTACTAAGAAATAATCGAGACGTCTGGATAAAATGTATTCTGCATATTAACGAATCCTTATGTACATAATTTTGTAAATAACAACAATTCACGTCGATTTGCTGGGTTTCAGAAAGCCGGAGATATGAAGTAACCTGCAATATCGTAAAATGTTAATCACTCCTAAAATAAGCAAGATAGAAACTTAATTTTTCTAAGCGTTACTTGACCTTTTGAAGGCCATCATTGTAGAACGCAGCAGAATGTCTTTACCATATCAGGTAATTTCTATCTTCGACTTTCTGAAACCAAATCATTCAACAGCTGTCATTTACAACATTGCGCACATTTGGATCAATTAATATGCAGTTTTAATTTTATCTAGAAATCCCGATTATTTTTAGTAATAATTAAAACTTTACTATCAGAAAATGTAATCCTTAATTACTTGTTATCGTGTTTCTTATACTTCGGGAAGTTACTGTGATGATAGAATTCGAGACGATTCGAATTTCAAGTACTTAGTGATAAATCTGTCTAACACTCATGCGAGTCGAAATGAAACAGACATTTATCAATTAGTCCAAAAGTTATCTCATTGATACATAACTAATGCGAAATCATTTTTTTTAATAAGATGTGGTTTCGCATTAGTTATTCCCCTGTTTTCATCGATAATACAAAAATACGTGCGGAGGATCTAATTTAGTTTAACGACGGACTGCATGAAAAAAAAAACATAAATATCCAACTGTTATTTATTTAAATATTTTCATCGTATACAGTAGTTTAATATTAATTGACATGCTTTGTGAAAATAGTTATAACTAGATAAAACTGACAATAAAAATTGTTTGGAATATTAAATAAATTATTTATTTTCATTTCTAACGCCATTCGATAAATCTTTACGATAATTGTTTGATAAACGGAAAGAAGTCTCCAAAAAGAATTTTTGCTCGATTTCTTCATTTTATTTCGAATTCAAGTTGTCAATTGAGACGGGAAAGAGTCTTGAGTGATCCGACTAATGCCCATCGTCATCTATCCGATTCTAAATCCCTTCTGAGATGTTTCCAAAATTTCTTTTCTCTCCCGACGGCTAGAACCTGGTTGTTTCAGTCTGGATGCTTAGAAGACATCTCTAACCTGCTTATTCCTCGTCCTAGCAACGCTACTCACCAGACCTCTTATAGGTCGTTTGCTTCATGCTCGAATATCACCTTATCTGGTGTCTACGCGGTAAATAGACAGCTGTTATTCATCACCGAATTACGCACCTAGTGTAGAAACTTTTTGCTGCTGGGTGTATCTCTTCAGCAACCACTTAGCTAGTAATTTTTTTGAATTAAATAAAATTAAAATATTGTGTATTATCAACCTTTATTCCTTATTTTAAAAATAATAACCTTGAAATTCGTTTGTGGAATCCTAAATAAAAAGTAATCACTTTTAACTTCAGTTATATCAGATGAAATGCATCTCGTAGCTGATATCGAGCTTCTGTTTCGATAAATAATATTTACACTTACATATTGTTGTTTTCAATCCTGGATCCTTTTCGTAAGGCACGATGCCTCCGGGCCACAGTTGGCGTTTGTCGACGGTTGCAGTGCGATCCTGTGGAGTTTTTTGACACTTCATCAGGGGATATTATTAGGAAATTATTGAAGTAAAAAAGAAATGTCACACTCTAGTTCATGTAAAGGGAACTTAATTTTTGCTTATTTAGGTTGAAAATAACTGCATTTACTATGTTATTCATGCAGAATGCAATACCAAGAGGGACAAGAGATATCAAAATAAAATTTATGAGAGAAATAACGCACATTACTAGGGTGAAATGATTTAAAATACAACCTGTTGCGTTGCGACCAAGGCGATGAAACCTGTTCTGAGTGTTTCCTCCACTTCTGGCAGTAAACACTGCTATACGTTTCGACTTTGAATGAAAGAGGTTTCGGATGTCTTCTTGGGATATGGCAGCCCATGCTACAACAACACGCTGTCTGAGTAAATCTGATGAAGCAACGAATGGTATATGTCTCGCCAGTTGTTTTCCAGTGATTGATAAGTGATAGATTGAGAGAACAGTCAGACCAAGGCAGCAAAGCAATATGGTGACGAAGAAAAAGAAGTCTTGAATATTGAGTGCCGTGGGATCGCGCATTGTTTTGCTGAAGAGTGGCCGAAGGCAAGCTCTAAAAGTGAGGGAGGATAACAGGTTGCAGACCCTCAGAAATATAGCGCTGGCTGATCATTCCACTGGTAATGCGTAGAAGGGGAATGCGGGAGGGGAATCCAATCCCCCCATACCATAAGTTAGGATACTAGACAAGTATGAAGATGCGAATTGCGTCTCGGCATATCCAGACACTAATCCATCTATTGTGGCATTGCAGGTAGAAGCGAACATTTATGTACAGACAATGTCGCTCTTTTTTATCATCCATGTCCGTCGTTCAGTACAAATTATCTTCGTCTCAAACCCATAGACATTTGCGCAATCATCTGTGGTTTTATATGTGTGTGCGTGTTTTTGTTCATGGCATTACAGGCCCCATGATATGTATCTGCACTGAAATATTAATCATTTGCATAATCTACAGTGGTGTACGCAAGGTAAAAATTTCAAGCGATTTGGATGTTTCTTTTATGGCATTGCATTTTGGGTAGCCAGTTCAAAGTAGTTCGGGTAGCCAGCCGTGTAGATAACGATTCTGGTGTATTAAATATAGTGGAAAAAGTTGTAAGAATCTAAATTCAATAGTAGGTTTGTTAAATGTTATTCACAAGGATATTTATATGAATGGCCTACATTTGAAAGAAAAAATGCCTCAAATAACTGTTTTAACAATATTAAATCATTTTTACAGATTCTCTTTCAAAATCTGAGCATTATTCTTTATATTTGAAGATTTGACTAATATTATCAGACGAGGATGATTTCGAAGACCGAATACTAATTAAAATGCTCATTAAAATAAAATTTAAAAACTATAACACATTTGACTTAACAGACACAATCTAGAGTTAATTTAATTCATGTGTGAGCTAACATTATGCTAATAATACATAGTATTTGTTATCACATGATCATTAATTTATTTAAAATAAGATTTTAAGCAATGCATTCAAATAACACTCTATAGGAAGATAATTTAGGTTATTTATTCATTCGATTTGACATAGTGCTTACATAAGAGATGAATTATGTAAATATGTCGAATATTTTCAGTTACTCTAGAAATTCCTCAATTTCACATAAACACGTGTGATTTGTTTCATTCATTTCTCTTAATTTGAGTTAATCTCTTATTTTATGCTAAACAAAAGGTATTAATCATTTTGTCCAGTATTTTTGGGCAGCAATGTCACGCATGAGAGTATGTATGTTTAAATTGTAAACATGAGAAAACAGTGGTATACATAACAGTGGTTAAACATACAGTGGAAATACATACTCTCACGCATGAGAGTATGTATTTCCACTGTATGTTTAAATTGTAAACACTGAAGTACCTTACGAGGGACTGGATATCAGATACTTACTTCTCCATAGTCTATTCCTATGATATCTCCTCCAAGAAGATCCGGATTTTGTATAGGCAGATCGCCCAAATCGGCTAAAATAACAATAAAACGTTATTTGAATTTCGTTTCGATAAACATCCCTCCCTCACATATATATATAAACAATGATACTCTTTGTTATGTTCATTCTTATGATTTTTCAGTTCTTCAAATCAGAATTGTACCACAATTCTTAGCGTATATATACACTCTATAACAACAATAAAAAAGAAAAAACGACGCACCAAGAAGGAGTTGTTCTACTGCGATAAAAATTATTGAATGTGCAAAACATACACAGAAAAACAAACGATTAAAATTTCAGAACGATTTATTGATTTACTTCAGAGTTGGGCCGTTACAAGCGGAGGAAATCAGTAAGGCGTTGGTCCACTTCTGGCCTGGTTGCAAGCTGTCACCCGCCGTTGCATAGATTGGTAAAGTTCCCGGATGGTGTCCTGCGGTATTTCGAGCCAAATTGTCTTCAGCTGTTGGGGTAAATCGTCAACATTCCGGGATGATGGCAATCGCCTTCTCATAACGTCTGAAATGTTATCTGTGGGAAAAAGATCAGGCGATCTAGTTAGTCAAGGAAGTGTAAGGAGAGATTGAAGACAATTCATTGCAAAACATTACGTAATCGGCCGGGCACTATCTTGTTGAAAAATCATCCTGGGTGTCGCAAAAGGAACTGTAGTCCAACCGGCCGTAGAATGTCGTCTACGTACCACTATGGTGTCAATGTTCCAGAAACGACTACCAAAGGGACCCAGCTACCAAAGGATAGTGCACCCCAGAGAAGAATTTCTTGTTGTTGTTGGCGTTGGCCTGTGTGACATGCGATAGCAAAGGCAGGATCCCCACGCTGCTCTGGACGTCTCCAGATACATCTGCGGTTGTCGTCAGGACGCAGTCGGAAACAAGACTCTTCACTAAAGATTATACTTCCCCAGCCAGCGCAGTACCAAACTGATCGAGCTCAACATTACTGTAATATGACTTGACGGTTTACAGTAGGAAGAGGTTAGTGACGTAACGTTCGGCTCGAGCGTGAATTCTGCTCTCTTAATCGTCTGACGAGGATCCTGTTGAACACATGTATGTGGCGGATAGTTGATCACGACGAATCCGGGGATGTGACAGCTGCGGTAACAATAGCTCTGTCTTTCCGTTCTGTTGTAGTCCTCGGTCGACCGCTGCCGTTCTGACGCTGATATCTGTCGTTGTTTACTCAATCTTGTCAGCATCGTCTAATCGCCGCATCGCTTTGACTCAAATGTCGAGCGATTGTTCGATTCGTCCAACCAGCCTCTTTCATTCCGATTGCACGACCTCTTTCAAACTCTGATATCTGCACGTAATCTTCACGAATCCTTCGACCGAAATTTTGACCATCCACTGAGAATCGCCTTTTATATACACCTGCTGAGTGCGCAGTTTCGATGCACTGGAGCTCCCGCTATTCATTCAATAGATGCCAAATTTAATCTTTTTCATGTTCGGCTCTAATGTCTTTGCATACGCAATTGAACTCCAATTGATCCACTCCTTCTGGGTGCGTCAATTTTTTTTGTAGTGTCGCTTTTCTACATTAAATAAAAACAGATAAATTTTGAGCTAGTTTTTATTTTTAATCAATGATGTAATGGCTCTCACTACCAACAACCTTTTGTCATCTAGTGTGTACCTTTTTAATGCCGGATGGATAAAAATCAATTTGTCAAATCAAAGGGTAGGTTGGGGCTCAAGTTCTGAAAGATTTTATTGAAGAGTGAATTCTTACGGTGTTTCAAAAAACTGATATTTCATGTTGCAATACTTCTCAAATGGTTGAGTTTGTGATATCTTTACTAGGGACATCTACTCCAGTTGAGTTTTTTTTTTCCAATTATGGGGAGAATTTGGTTTTCTAAAAGGCTTTCAATATCTATTGTTAAATATCATCTGAATGTTAAAACTAATTTAGAACTTTTTAGTGAATTTTATAATGTAATTAAAACAAACCATTTCTGAAGCAAGTCATCCCTAGTGAAAAATATAACTGATTAAATAAAGTTTAATGATTCAGTATATTGTTAAGACTTAAATAATTTTAAAAACTGTGTTCTGGGTGAGACTCAAAAAATATAGTAAGCTTAGTAATAGAACGATAATGATTATAAAAAACATTTTAGATCTAATTTTGATCACAGTTTAGAAATTATAGTATAATATCTAAAACTATCATTTTTAAATTACTGATAAAAAATTATAATTTTGTTACTTACAGCAAATATTCATTCAAATTACCTTTAAATTAGATACATAATAGCTGTTATCAAATAAAAAAAAACCAGGCTTATAAATTTATTTACATGATTCAGTGTAAGAAGAAAAATGTTCTGAAATAAATTCTATTTGTTATTAATATTCATGATAACGATAGCATACATATTAAAAGGTTTTTGAATGAAAAAATGATGTAGCTTTTATTTTTAATCTAATATTTGCCGAAGAGAGATGGATGCATATATCTTATCCGTGATGAGATATAAATGAAAATAAGTTTTTATATTTACATGCATCTGGTATAAAATGCTTTCGTAGTAAAAGAGTCTTCGAAATCAATTTCCGCAAAAATACCTAAAAATAACCCAAATGTCTAGGAATGAGCTTTAGCAAGTATTTTTTTTTTCTTTTTTAAAGCAATCATCGTATTTACAAAATTGATGAAATACGAGTTAACAAACGTATCGCAGAGGAGGGAAAAAAGATTTTCATATAGAAAGATACTTTCTAATAAAATGTTCCTCTATATTCCTTAACTTTTTTTTATCTTACTTCTGACATGTTTAACAGATTTTTGCATTTTTGTACTGGATACTTTCTTATATACCATGTGGAATATTAAAAAATATATTAAAGTTAAAATATCAATGATTTACTTTTTAAATAGTGTCGAATAGTTACAAATCGTTGGCAGAAACACATTCTTCCACATTCCTGATGTCGTGACCGCGATAGCCTGGTGGTCATGGTGTCTTCGGTTCGGGTTCGAGTGGTCGCGGGTTCGAGCCTTTGCCGCAAAAGACCCTCCATGTATCCGGGGCTGATGCACGTTAAATCTATCGAAGCTCAAAGTCCTCCTGTTAGTGTGGTGTGGAAGTTAGGAGATGGGGGTGCCAACTCAGGAATCGTCCTTGACCGAGGTTCAAAATGACGAGATCCCTCTTCAATGGCTCTCGTGTTGTTTCTAGAACAACGTTAACGAAACCAAACCGCAGTCTTGCCTGTCTGCTTT
Organism: Nephila pilipes; assembly: GCA_019974015.1. Lineage (NCBI taxonomy): Eukaryota > Metazoa > Arthropoda > Arachnida > Araneae > Nephilidae > Nephila > Nephila pilipes. The sequence continues at coordinate 482,465 of BMAW01046075.1, read as the reverse complement.
CGCGTGACATGCCAGCATGGAACGCTCTAATTTACCGCTTGGCACGGCGATATGACAAAGAATTTTCTTGTGTAAACTGCGCATTCATATTATTGTGATTGTCGTCCCGAGAAGAAACACAAGGACTATTGGCAACGAGCTTTGTAATTTTGAACCTAGGTTCTAATGACGAGGACGACACCTGAGGTGGCATTTCTCTTTCCTAATTTTTGCACCGCGCCAACGGAAAGACATGGGATTTCGACCAAATTTAACGTGCGTTATCCCCACTGCACGGCGAATTTACAGGCATCAGGACTCGAATCCACAACCATGGCCACTCGGCTACCGCGACCTTCGCGCATTCATGTCAGAGTCCTAAGACGTTTTAGAAACTAATATTTTTTTATTTAATTAATTTTTCCAAAGTTATTTGATTATCATTATTTAATTTTTATTACAATATATTTTATTTTATTATCATTACATTAGTTTTTATTTATTATTTAATTAATATTATTATATTTATATAACATTTTATTAATTATTGTTTTATTTTTTATTCTTTTTATTTGTTACTTATTGTTACTTTTTCTTGTCATTTTATATTGTTTTTTTGTATTATTTAATGTAATTTATTCTATATTATTTTGTTACGACATTTGCTCATGTTTTTAAGTTGAATTATCGTAAATTCGGGGATTTAGGCTTAGTAGCGAAAAGTCCTCCGGTCCTGGAGAGACGCTCGCGTAAACGACAGCCTGCCCGACACCCAGATACGCACGCATCTGCCCCTGCTGTCGCAAAAAGGGTTAAAGGCACAAATACTCTTTAATGTGAAATACTCATTCGCGTATTTTAAGGAGAAAATGAGAAAAGCCTTAACATATGAAAATTAAAAATTGTACTTATTAAAGTTCTCTCTCCAACCTAAAAAAAGACCGCACTACTTACGGAATGGATGAGCGAGAGAATTTCCCACGCACAAGAGCAGGAGTCCGGAAAGCAAAGCCATGTTTACCAATCAATCGAAATCTGGAAAAGAAACATTTTTGTATCACCGCAGCGTAAAGGTCAAGGACTCAACCAGGTGGCAACTTTCTCTTTGAGGTAGAATCTTTTCTTATATCTGATAACAACGCACGTAATCTGTGTATAATCGAACCGTTTTGTACGAAAAACATCAGTTCAAATATATAAACATTTTTCATATGAATATCTAGCTGAAAAATGCTCAACTTTTCAAAATTACAAGTCCCAGCTGAATTACTTTGCTTCCTTAAATTTTAATGATATTGGGTTATTTCTGTTGGAGATTTTTTTTTTTTGTTGATAATTTATTTGAAAGATGTAACGTCATCCAAAAAATAAAATTTTTTTCAGAAACAATTTATTCCTTCAAATTATGTAATGAGGGGAAGGGGTTGTATCGGATTTCCCTCCTTCGACTAACTATTTGGGACTTTTAGCGGATATTGTTTGAATTGAATATCTCTCCCGCTTATATAGATTAAATTAAAATTGTCGGAGTGTTCGAAATAGGACTGAGAATTTACGTTAATAAACAGTGGATAATTTAATACGAAGTTGATCGGTGGTAGAGATAGTGAGCTGAAGTTGTCAGTGCGAGACACCTGTATTATACCTGAGTTAAATTTGGAGCTTTAGGATCTACAAAGTTTAAGGATTTGAACTCCCATTTATAAATCTTCTAAAAACTCAAACACGACATGCTCGGTAAGTACTAAGTTTTATATTAAACGCTGGATTAGATGCGTATTACCACAGAGGAGAAGGTTAGCGATGGATTATTCAGACTTGAATAAAATAACTTATATTTATCATCATCTGTGCGTGACTTTCTATATTCATTTGACTATTGATTAGCGATTATTTAATGAAGGATATAATAACAGAATGAAGAATATAATAACAGTAATTAATGAAGGATATAATAACAGGACGTTAAAATGTCAGCAAATACTAACAGTCACTTATTGGTTCTGAGATTCGACAAACTTTATTTCATTCATAAAATACTATTTTTTTACACAAGATGGACTATATATAATGTTTGAATAATGTCTTTTACTCTTGTTTCACCACATGGATCGCTTCAATTCAGTCAATTAGAGAGTTATATTCCCTATTTAGAATTCTTCTTTCAAATCTGATAATAAGCTCCTCGATGCTTATACTTTAACATTATTTAAAAATTAAAATTCCAATTTTACTATGAATTTAAAATTCGTTTCCACGAATACAAATTAAGGAAGAGCCTATTAGAAATAATTTTAAGATATTTTAATGGAATTAATTGATTTCTTACAACATTTTAATAGTTTTCAAAAGTATTTTAATGCGCTGTCTTAATTACTTTATGAAATTCGTAAATATTCAGATATGTCTAAAATTAAAAATCTTAAAATACTGAAACATAATTTTAAAAATTGAATTGCTTAATAAAACAGTGTGACTGCAATATGAAACCTCCTGTGGTTAACTTCGATAGTTAACCACAGGATTTTTCATATTTTAACAAATGAATTTTTTTTCAATTTCGTGAAAGTACACAACCCCTGAAATTTTCTAAGACTTCAGCAAACTTTTTGAAACATTAAATTTATTTTCAGTTTTTGCCAATATTAATTTTGAATTTTATGTTTGAAATGGACGAATAACTCTTTGTTTGAGATTCTAGTAATTTATAGTTTTGCACTCAGGTATAATGTAACGGGTATTATATTTGTCATACAGGTATAATTTATCATCTCATATATAATTTCTAATCTTGATTATTATATAAATACTTGATCTGAAGTATTTATGACTTCCAGAGTCATAGTACTGAAATATAGTGAAGATATCTTCCTTCAGAGGTGAATGTATTATACTCTTGAAATTGATTAGTCAGAAGATGAAATACTAATAGAGTTTCAATATGGTTTGGGAAAACTAGCACTTATTTCGTTTTTATTTTAAATGTATCATGCACAGTGTACTTCAAAAGTTCTAGAACTGATGGCACATAGATCATATATCCCAAGGAATTTATTTACATTTGATATAAAACTTTTACACAGTCCCCCGTAAATGTCTTAAAGAAAAAATGTCATTTATAACGAGAATACGAGCTGAAAGTAGAGAGAGTACAAGCTGCCCGAGGCAATAAAAACAGAAGTTCATTACATAGGGTGAATATCAAGGAAAATCAAGACAGTTGAAGATTAAACTTGAAAAAGGAAGTATCACGCGTCAAAGAGAACTTAAGAGAGGGGGGGGATGTTGAGAAAAAGAAAAGACAAAATGGAAGAAGAGAATTTTTGATTACAGTAGGTGAGTCTCGAGGTCTCAAATGCACAAAATGTCTTATTGGAAAACAAGAAGAAAAGCAAATATGTCACAAAAACGATTTCAGTATTCGTGAGGAGTTTGATTCCGAATTGAAAAAGTAAATTCCGAATTAGCGAAAATTCAAGAAGAAAATAAGATGTTATCTCAAGTCATACGAGAACGAGATGTCATTATTGGAGAAAAAGAAGAAGCATTATCAAGTTCTGGTGAAGGAACTCAATTATAAGGAAAGGGAAAATTCTAATACGTCAAATCAGTTAGAAAAATTAAGGAATCAATCCTGTGCTTTAAATAAAGGGAAAGCAGAAATGCAGATAAAAATACAAGTAGAAGAAAGAACAAAACCTTTTGGAGATCAAATTTGAAATAGAGGTAATGCATCAAACAGGATTTAGAAGAAGGAAAGAACCGAAAAATTTCGAAGAAGTATAAAACTTCTAGATAAGCTTAAAAGCAGAAGAAAGCAGAGAAAAATAGAAGAGAGAGTTCAAATAAAATAGGTGATTGTGAAGAAAACCCTAACGAATAAGATAGAAGCCATACAGAACAATTGAATTTTTAATATGAGATCACAGTGAACAAGATGTGAATGTACGGTTGGAAGTTTTGAGGAAAGAAAGGGCAAATTCCTAGAAAAAAGGGAAAATTTTGCAGCAAAATTTAGATGTGTGGAACGAGTCAACATGAGGGAACGTAGGAAAGTTCTTAGACCAGGAAATTAAGACAGCTGCAATGGGGATGAGTATTAAGTGAGGAACACGTCAAGATGTACGATACGCGTGATTTTGTTGACAAAGAGGAGGTGAAATCTGATGATAATTAACACGTATTTGTAAGGGCTGAATTGAAAAACCCCCAATGTGGATGACTGCAGGAATCTTGAGAGAAGCATGGTTGAGAAAATTCCATTATTATTTGTAATTGTTTGACTATACATTATGATAAGAAAAAGAAACTATAAACAGTGAAACTAGGATTCTGTTTTGCGTGATTAATTATGAAAGTTTCAATATGTGTACGCCTCCTGCATTAATTCAGGAATTTTTGTCTGAAATCGATGGAGAACTAAAACATTTCAGAATAAATTTCATTTCCTTTATGTCTTAAGTATAAAGAAAGTTAGAGAAAAAAAATTGTGGGTTGAAAGTGTTTATCTGAATTGAAAAAAAAAGAAAATTCCTTTGTATATTTTTTTTCTGTTAAACTGTATAAGCGACATATTTTTGTTGGTATCATTTAATGTGAAATTGATTTGATAAATTGCTTTTTGTATTTATATATGCAAGACGAATTGTATTGCACATCTTTGATAGTTTTTAAAAATATTATTCTTTTATGAAGCGATTACTTAATCTTTTAATATAGTGGTTACTATATGTTGTAAGTGTATTTATAGGGACAGTGGTTGCTAAAACCTTCCTGCTCCCATAACATCCAATCCCAGCTTATGGGGGCTGTCTCCAGATCAGAAGGTGTAGGCTATATAAATAAATAAATAACTACGAAAGACGTAAAACAAGAAGAACTAACAATTTATTTAAAACTTACGAGAACAACTTTAACATTTCAACTATGAAACTCGACCTTCACAGGTCTGCAATCTGCATAAGTGTGGCGACAAAGGTTACTTCCCTTTTGTACAAGTCATCTGCGCTCCGCAGTCATGGTCATGACGGCAGGCAGCCGTCACATGACTCCCCCTCCAGTCTCATGAGGGAGACGAAACCTTTCTCCTGCCGGATCTTGTTGGATGTTGGATTCCTGCTCCACTGGCTCATCAGATGTTCCTATGCACCCTATCACAGAGTGAACCTCTGAGGCGTGCCGAATCGAGAAACCCAGGTGTTTAAGTGTACTAGACCGACAATCGAGTGCAAGTTTTGCACACATGCCTATATCCTATTCATACCTGGCCAAACATATTTAGATGCTAAGAGGTGTTTAGTAGCGCACATCCCTGGGTGAGACAAACTATAACTCATTAAAAACTTTGCGTTTAACTGGATGAGGAACGTGAATCTGTTAACGCCTGTAGAGCTATCCATATAACGATTTAGCGCTATAGTGCATTTGAATTTTTATCAGCTACACTGATTATGAACTGTATCTCATTAATCCTCGATAAAGTGTCAGCTACAACATTATCCTTCCTGGTAAGTACCTAATGTCTGTGTGAATTGTGAAATGAATCTAGATGTCTCAATCGTCTGGGAGGGGCCTTTTCATGTTTCTGTGAAAACGCGAAGATAAGGGTTTATGATCTACGTATAAAGTAAAAATCGAGCTTCTAACAGATGTCGAAAGTGTTGTATTGCACTATAGCTGCAATAATTCTCTGTCGTTAGTAGAATATTTGCATTGAGCAGATGATAACTTTGAAAAGAATCAAGAGTTGGACCATCAGAAGACTTTTGGACCTCCCATAAAATCACTCAATCTCTAACGCTAATTTTGCATCTACTGAAGGATGGTATAAGTTCATTTGCCATAGCTATTTAATCTCTTCAAAGCTTTTCTCCCTTTCCGATTCCACTGAACTTCCTTTTGATCACGTTTTTTGCACCATTAACAGTTGATTCAACGTGAGCAAATAGCTTGAGAATATTTGGGATAAACCCATGATAATAGTTTACCATACTTAAAAACCGACGCAAGTCAGATATAATGCTTGGGTTTTGAGAACGATTGACTTGAGCTTTTCACTCATGAGATGTAGCATGCTGTCATTAATTGTATGCCCAAGAAAATCTATTGTGTCTTTCCAAAGTTACTTTAGGATCGTTCAACACAATACATATTTTTTAAATCGCGTGAAAACTTCTTCAAATGATTTTGTGCTCCATATGATTTTACTGGCAAGTTAGGATGTCATCAAGTAGGGAAACACACATATCCTCTCAAAACCTCATTAATGAACCTTTGGAAAAGTTGCTAGGCAAAGAACAAAAGACATAGAGTTTAAAAATGGAAATCTGAAAGTCGAAAGGGGTAAATGGCATGTTAGGTATATCTGAGGGTGCACTTTGGTTTTGGTGAGACACGTACCAAATCTATTTTTGAAAATACCTCTCTTTCCTTTTACACATACATCAATCTTGAATGCTGAGGAAGCAGGGTATTTATTGGGTATTGATGATGGTTTAAAGCCACTAATCTCCTCGTAGGTCTCCAATGATGATCCTTTGGGAACCACTATGCAAGGGACTTGACCAATTACTTTTCGATGGTCTGCAAATACCTTATCATATACCAAATTCATTTTGATTTCAATTGAGCTGGATTTAACCGACGAGCTTTAGCACAAACGGGTCCAACTGAGGTGACAAGACTGACAGTATCGTGCTAGTTGTATTCTTAGAGGGAAACGTTCAACTGAGTAATTCTCCTAACTCGCAAGAAGATCAAGTATTCGAATTCCGACAATGGTTTTACCACTGGGACATTACTTAAAAAGTGTTTACTAGCTTTTAAATTGTGAGGATTCAACCAAACAGCGTTTTTAAAACCACCATAAACCAAATGTTCCAAAGTTCTCACATTTAATAATAGTGAAGTAACCTCAGCGACAATGAAAGGCCCACTCTGAAATTACGTCTTAAACCAAATCGTCTAAGTAACTTAGAAACCTAAGTTTTGATTTTAGATCCATTAGCTGTGTATAAAAAAGAAATCAGTTTTCCCATTACTTTTTAGTTATTACGCTTTAGATAACAGGAAACATTCTACCAGTATCAACAAAGAAAAAACCGACTGTTGTTCATCATTAACAAAACTGCACGACTATTACCTCTTAGAAACACAGAAGACGTCGCTTACCCTGAGTGATTCGAGTTTTTTTCTCAAATGCAATGAGGTATGCAACTCTTTCCTAATATTGAAATAGTACCAGCACAGCCAACCTTCCCGTTTCTTAGTAGCTCTAGATACCGATGTACTTCTACCGTCTACGTTAGGATTTGGGATTACTCTTGAACCCGACCTAACCATCTCGAGCCACCTAACTGTTGTTGACATCTAAACAATTGCCTCATCCCTACACTTAACGTGGATCAGTACTATTCACCATCAGAAACGAGGTTTTACTGTCACCTAAGTCGAAAATTCAATGATTTTGTCAGATGTTCGCTAACTTGTTTTAGGTTCTCTGAACGGTACAGCTAGGAACGGCTTTGGATCGCGGTGGTAAACGTCTCATCAGATGTTTTAAGAGAAAAGATTCGTCACATGCTTTTCACTCACATTCTCGCAGTACTTGTCTTAGCAATGTATGACGAGGTCATTCCACAACCCTAATTCAGATGGAATCTATAATTAGACTTATAATAACTTTCCGGGTTTCTACTTGAACTGCTCTAGTAAACGGTTTTGAGAGCCGTATATGGACAAGGGTGGTTCGCTCATCTATATCTCTAGCATGTGAAAGAGTTTCAGGGTCCAATGAAGCAACTTAGAATGGTCAAATTTGGTTTGCTCCACCGAAGTGCCAGACAAACTAACTAGCAAGCGTGCATAAAAAATAGTTTTACATTACGGGGGCCAAAAAACTAGGACCTATACAGTTACCTTTCCCATTAGTTTGGCTAAGTCTCTTCACTTTGAGTATCATACCTCTCAAGCGACATCTCTCATTGAGCTAGTGGGATAATGGTGTGAACTATCACTGGCGCAAAAGTGAGTGAAAAGTAAACGCACTGCGCAAGAGCCAGATGTAGCTGATGAGTCTCAAAGCGGCAAAAAATAAAAAATTTTCGATCAAATTCCATACTCAGAGGTTGAAACCATAGATAGGACGTTACCAATTCACAGGTGTCAGAGAGTTTCCGGTCCGGTTGGAGCATATGTGACAACTTGCTTCTGTTAGTTCCCTCACGTCCCAGATAGCCTTTCCGGAGTATTCCTGCTTGTTTCTGAACGGGTCACCAGTATAGGGACAGTGGTTACAAAACCTTCCTGCTCCCATAACATCCAATCCAGCCTTATGGGGCTGTCTCAGATCGTCAGAAGGTGTAGGCTATATAAATAAATAAATAACTCAGAAAGACTAAAAAACAAGAAGAACTAACAATTTATTTAAAACTTAACGAGGAACAACTTTTTAACATTTCAACATGAGCTCGACTACAGAAGTCTGCACTATCCGGTGCAGAGCAAAGGTTACTTCTTCCTTGTAAGCGAGTTCGTCTTACGCTCCGCAGTCAAAAGGTGACGTAAGCAGCCGCCACATATTAAATACATCCAGTGATTAAGAATTGCTTTCTTGGTAGTATATTGTTTAATGTATGCGTAATTTTCATAAGCAAAATTTATATTCTGTGAAAACTCCTGACACAGTAATCGGCTTTTCTTTCAGATTTATGCTTGATTTAGAATTAATCATAATCTTGGCGGCGATGCCTAGGATCTGGCTACTGTTGGCGATGAGTTTTAGAGATTGGTGTCATTCTCTTGCATAGAAAGGGGTTTACCTTCTGGAGAGAGACGGGTGTTGATCTACGGGAGAATTGGTGTCCACTGAGAAAGGACTGATTTTATAAATACGCTTGGCGGTTTGTATGAAAATCTCCCTAAGAAGGAAGGTCTTATGTAGACATTTCTGATTATAATGCAATTTACTGCAATATATATATATATATATATATATATATATATATATATATATATATATATCCTCTTAAGACCTAACGTCTATTATATTGGACAGCCCAGAGCACCTATCTATTCAACAAAACTTGAAATTTTTTGGTGGGATTCTTGCTCTAAAAGCATTTGAAAATGGCAGCCAAGAAGAAAGCAACAATTGATGGTATGTTAGCAGTTTAAATTTAATTTTATTATGCATTTACATATATTTTTTGGATTAAAAATAGCTAATATACAATTTTTAAATGTATGAATAGTAAAATTGTGCCGTATATTTTATCTTTGATTATTTTTTTATGATAATTCTACCTATGAACTTGTCTGTGTCCAATACAATGGACATTGAGACTTGATTACTTATTTAAGCTCTCAATAAATCATAATAAAAAATTTTTGTTCTATTCAAGGAATATTTGTGTATTTGGACAAGGAATTATTTATTTGTTTAGCTATAATTTTCGAAAAAATGCAGAAAAAAATTTAGTGCTAAAGGAAATAAACGGTTTTTCTTTTAATGTAGGTGCTTATGTTGAATTTTGAATATTATAACCTAATTTTAGTTCAATTGGTTGAACAAAAATATTTGGAAATTACGTTATTTAGAAGCTGGAAAAAATGCTAAAAAAATCTTGAATGTCATAATGAACGTTGATATGCCAGATATTGATATTAGAGATGAAGATGATGATTATATGAAACTGAACATGATAAAGTATTTAAAAGTGATAAACTGTCAAAAAATATATAATCCAGGGAAACACAGTTTGACAGTTCCAATGATAAGAGCTCGAGTGATGAGGAACCTTTCAAAAGTGAAATAAAAGAAACCTCTACTTCACAAGAATATGTATTTCTGTTTATCAGTTCAGAATGATTGTTATGCCGAAGCACATTTATAAATGTTTAATCTGCTTTGTTTATTTATTATTATTTTGCACTGAAATATTGAATTTTCCATTTACTTTGTGTTTCTCCTTTTTTAATTTAATTTGCCTAGCGTTCTACATTAAATTATTTATTGCAATTTTTTTTTAATACTTAAAGCTTTAAATTGGATAAAAATATTTTTGCATTCTTGAATTCACGTAAAAACAATTAAATAAACATAATTTTGCATTTTTATTAATTAGAATTATTTGTCTGTATGTCATTCACAGTAAGTCAGTAACAGATGCTCTTACAAAACTGAGACCCAATGTCCATTATAATGGACTCCCCAAAAATTGTATCTTTCTTAATTTTTTTTTAAAAATAGCTGTATATACAGTTTTGTATTACTCTTTGCATGATTGTGAAATTAGAGGGAAATTATTCAAAGAATACAGTCTTGAGTCTCAAGAGGATATATATGTAAGTATGTATGCATGTATACGTATGTATATACATATATTAATCCAATTTTATCCAACAAGATGCACAGGAGGAGGGTCGGTACCATAGAACATGTTTAACCCCACAATTCAATCCCCATTCTGAATGTGCATGTTTTGTTTTGTTCCGTATTCAAATTATTCAATTTGTTTCAAATTTTGTCTCAATTTTTATTCATTTATTTTACATCGTTCTGTAAATTTTTTCTTTTTTGATTTTTTAGATTTTGATTCTTCTCTTATTTTTTATGTGTTTTATTAATAATTTAATTTCTTTGGCATATATATATATATATATATATATATATATATATATATATATATATATATATATATATATATATATATATATATACTAAAGAAATAACGGTACTTTGGTTTTTTTATTGAAAAAAGGGAAACATCACAGCAATATCACTTGTTTCGTGATAATATTCAGATAAGGTTATAACAAGTTTTCAAACGCGTTTTGCCCTTCAACTAACACTTTGGGATTTTAATTTGACCTTTTTGAATTGAAATCTTTCTCAATGGATGAAATATGACTTATATAGGGTAGATTACAATTACGGTAAGGAAAGGTCTCGATGAATTTATTAGAGGTGAAGAATTGAATAAGAAGTTAGTTAATGGTAGAGAGAGTGAAGGGAAGAGAGAGTTATAAACGAAAGAACTGTGACCGTATCGAGAATTGTATGGAGTTATCGGATCACAGCCAGAAAAGATCCATTGAGGGTGTGTGAATCGGACCTTCATCTCTGTCTATTAAAGACTTCGATCCAGTAAAGTTAAATACAAAATTAGAATATCAGTCTTTATTTCGGAATCTGACTGGAATAAGGAATAATCCAGATAAATGGTAAATTAGAGATTGACATTTGAATAATTAAAGATACGAATAAAATCAATTTATATTTCATTTGTGGCCCAACTCTATTCATCAGTGACTGTTGCGATGATCGATTATCAAAATAATAAAACTAGCGGCAGAAGAAAGAAGTAGTGCCGAAGGGATGGAGGGGGGTAGTACAAGGTAAACAAAGGACAATTAAGAAATACAAATCAAGCGATGCTTTATTTGCAGTTGTACAGCATGTTGATTCTCTTGATGTCATCTTTGCTGAGTTTGTTTTTGGAATTCACGTCCTTGAGGTATCGTTTGTCTTTTCCCTCCATTGTCCTCAGGGTCTTCTTGTCCTTGGAGAAAGTCGTGGATCCGTACAACATGATGGAGTCGTAGTCGAAAGGAGTCAGAAGCTGGTTGTTCTCTGGTGCCAATTTGAAGAATTGTGACTCTTCGCCTGAAATGAACAAGAACGGTTTTTGAATTCGTTGTACCGTTTTATATTTTACATCCAAACTACAAGTGTCTGCAAAGTGGTTTCATCCTCTGGGCATTAGGTAATAATTTATCAATCGATTAAGGATTTTGAATTCAGGAATAAATAACTCGATAACATATATTAAAAGAACCAATATTCTGTGATTTTAATTGTAAAAATAGTTTTATAATATTACAATAGAAAGAATAGTTTTGTTTTATATTATTACAATAGTTCATATCCTTGGGAAAAACAAGTTTCAAACATGTTAACGTAATCCCTAATCCTTTTATAAAAATTATTTAAAACGACTCTTTTAACCCGAAATTACAGTGCAACATTGAAAAAAGCTTTCGTTATTAGGATGGTTATTCAGAGAGTCCTGAACTTCTGGTGCTGAAAGAAAATCTTTTTCAGCATCGTTAGCTGCGCTGTGGATCACTGCGCGCTGGTTTGTCTCGATCGGTTGAAACCTCTTGTTTTTGAAGCGCGTTAAATCGAGAGTCTCAATTCCGAATCCCTCCAACTGCGAGTTCAGAAGCACAATCCCGTTTCTTCTTGTGAAAAGCACCTTTCCCTTTTCAATGAAATAATAACTGAGTGGAAGACTCTCTTCAACAACAACGAAAGAAATTAAAATGTTTTAATAGCTACCCCGAAGGGGGTGACTCTATTGACCGAGTTGATAAAGGCTCAACAAACAATGACCGGTAAACTTTTCTCCGGACCCAGTGGTCAAGGGTTCGAAACACTCCAGTGTCATCTGTCCTCCCTTTCCACGGACACTAAAACATAAAAAAGCCGAAATTGTTTACGGGGATGGCGTCACGAACTGTACTAAAGGATACGAGTGGTGTCGGGAGTGTAAAGCTGTCAGAAAAATATTCAAAACTGCTGTTTCAGATAGAAAAGTCGTAGTCTCTGTTTTTCGGAGCTTTAAAGAGATTTTCCTTATTAAATTTTTCAAAAGAGGAAACAATTAATGCCCATAGGTACTGAAAAACCCTCCAAAATTACATACATATAACATGGAAGGAGAATGTGAATGAACAGAATACGTTTGTAACTAGCACATTCCACATCCCCCATCGTCCAAAAAATGCTAAAACGAATTTGATTGGAACATGATTCTCCCTCCCCCTTTCACAGTCCCGACATGGCAGCATCAGATACTATCTTTCTGAAGTCATTTGTGGTTTAAAAAAGGTTTCTGACCGTCGAGGAACTCCAGAGTGTTGTCAAATTTAGAGCCAAATACGCGGTGGAAGAATGTTTGTACAATGGCATAAGATATTCTTCCTCTGATGGTAAAGTGCATTGAAAATGAAGGCGTCGAAAAAATAGTGTTTAATGTACATATATGGATTAGAAAATTTTACAAAAATAAGACGTGGTTTTTAAGAAGCTGAATACTCATAATTTGTGGATGACCCTAGTGGCCGTGTTAACCTAGGGATAATAGTCGCGGGCTCATGGAAGTCGTAGTTTTTGTCGAGTAGTAGGTTCGAGCCCTGGTGCCACTAAGACCCACCGTGTTACAGAGCTGATGAGTTTTAAATCTATCGAGGCTCAAAGTCCCCCCCCCCCGTGGCGTAATGTGGTAGTTAGGAGAAAAGTATACCACTTCACGTGTCGTCCTCGTCACTTGGCCGAGTTCAAACTGACGAAGTTCGCCGCCAGTAGCCCTCGTGTTGCTTCTAGTGCGAATCAATGATGTGGATGATCCTCATATTATGACAAACATCACAGGTAGAAAATTTAATCATCTCGTGTTATTTCAATTTTTTTTATGAGGTGAAATACTTATTGCTAATATTATAGAGAAGATAATACACGCGTAAGTTATGCGCTAGTGTCAGGATTCCTCTGGAAAATTTTGTCTTAGCACATATATTCACGAAACGTGAAGTACAAACATCAGATGGACAACTGAAAGTGCACAATTTAGAGTTGTCAAATATTAAAACATGTTTTTTTTTAAAAAAAAAACGTAAAATTTCCGAAGAGGAAGGAGGGTAGATCAAGAATGATTTCTCACAGGACTCATCAGGATTCTTTCACTTTCCAAGATTGCACATAAAATACGAGAAGCAGTCATTAATTAAAATTAAATAACATTCAAATCGAATGATCGAATGGGGATAGTTCAAAGATCATTTAAAAATAACTTTTTAGGGGAGGCATGATGTTTATTTTCCTATATTTCAATAGATGAACGCAAAAATGTTTTCGACTGATGAAGCTCAGAGTGACGTCAAACTTAAAGCGAAATAAGGGACGGAAAATGTTTTTGGAAAGGTATAAGAAATCCTTCCTCCGTTCATGAAAAAAAATCCATTTAATCGAACAGAGAATCCGAAGAAAACATTAAATAAGTAAAGATCATTAATTTTTTATGTTGAGCAATGCTGTGCTTATTTTTCCTTTCCTGTTACATATTCTGTACAACCATAACGGTATCAATTCGGCAATGCATTCTTCCTCTCTGTTAGCATACATGAAATTCTTCAATTGTTAGGATTGCCTTGATCAAAATGAAAATTTAAGTATTCTCTCTAGATATATATACTGCTTTCTATAACATTTTAAAAATCCTTATGATAATTTAGTGCCATCATAAAATTACGATGCGTAGATTTCGTGAGAAAGGATGCTTAGTATTTGAAATGAATACTTTCTACTTACCTTTTTTGATGTTGTCCCAGTAGATGATGAGATATTCGTCTCTGTCTGATCTGTTCTGTTCGTGATAAAATCCGATGGCGTGCACCAACTCGTGGATGATCGTCCCTTCCCATCCACATCCGTTGCCCAAAGAGACTATTTGAGGTCCGCCCACGCGACCCACAAAAGAATAGCATCTGAAGGACAAAAATTAAATAATGCAGTGAGCTATTTACCGAAATGGTTACCACAATACTTCTTTTTACATTCATCGATTTATAAACATTTGTCACAAAATGAGTTGAATTTGATTATGAACTCTGATTTAACAAAAATAAATATATGAAAATTTTATACCGATGGTATAAAGAGTTCATTTTGTATTTTTCTGAAGCAATTTTCAGGGTATGCTTTGAAATGTCATTCAATTCATTTCAACTGTTGCATCGTCACTCACCCTTGTCCAGGATGCAACCTAACGTAATCTTTCTCATTCGTTCTGGGAACGAACCTGACGCAGGTGTGTCTCTTGAAATGGTCCATGGCTCTTCCGATGAGAAACATATCTAGAAACAAATAACGGTATTTAACGATAGAATATTTAGATTTTTTTTTTTAAATTGTAAAATTTTTTAAAAATTATTAAAAAAATCTACTCAAGATTTTATATATATGTATATATATAAATTCTAAACAAGAACAAAAAATTTGTAATAGTCATTGAGTGAGTTATTCGATGTACAATTCATTTCAATTTAACTTCAAGTAACAAAATATCCTTTGTTTCTAAAAACAAAGTATATTTTGTTACTTGAAGATTTTACAAAATGTTACAAGTTACATAGATTTTACAAAAGATGAGTTGACTCAATAATATATCAAGTTTGAAGAGGTATGAATCAAAAGTGATGATAGACACTCACAGCGAACTGTTTCTTGGAGACCCGGATCTTCAACGTAGGGTACGATTCCACCAGGCCACAAACGACTTTTGTCGATGATGGCGCTCTTCTCCTGGAGAATGAAAGAAGAAAGATTAAAAACATCAGTCACTTGTAATGAATTGTAAGAGACGGCATCGTTAAGGTTTGATTATTACTAAAAACAATGGATGAAATGTATTCTAAGTATCAATTAAGCCTTATGTACATAATGCTCGTCGGGTAAATATATGTAATTATTATCTCTTTTTTATGCCTGTGCTTCATTCTTTCACCCTAATGAATGTTATCTAGTCATAGCAGAGGAAATATCAGACATTTTATCTGCATTTGCATCTTTTAATATTTGGTACAAGACCTTTTAAATAAAAGATTTGCACATTCAGAATGATGATGGCAGGTACATAGTCTAAAATTAATTTTACTGCAGGGCTGAAAATGATGAGTGCATTTCGAGTAAGCTTAACATTTCTTATTACTGCCAAAGCTCGATCGTAGGAACATTGCCACACGGGATATTCGCAAAACTTCCTAACATCCGAGATTCATTCTGACTTTTTATTTAAGTTACTGGCTTCTTTCCAACCAAATGAGAGGTTATTATGTAAGCTAGGTAAACTTTAAGAATGCAGTGAATAGATAAATCAAGTGAAAGAGAATTGAATCGAGGGATAGATAATATGATAGGAGGAAGGGCGTGGAGTTTTCTTTCGTTCTATTTGATTTGGTAAGACTAGGACCAAACGCCATCTGGTTGACTGAATATTTAATGGATGTACTCGTATCGTATAAAAACGTAGTCTTCGATACGTTATAGAATTGTTATTACTCGTGGATAGAGATGTTAAACTGTTTTAGGGCATCCCTCTTATTACAGGATTAATAAACTCTGTTTTGAAATGCAATTAACTGCTTCAATGACTTTGCACTTGAACTTCGGTTGAAATTTAGATTTTGTGATTAGAATAATATTTCACACGACAGACGGGTAACGTGGTTACGTCACAACATGTAATGATGAGAAAAATCCCCATACAACAGGAAAAGGGAAGAATCCGACTGAAAACACTAGAGTATGACTATAATCGAGTCATTTGATCATTCATACGTTGCTGCATGCTCCATATTTTGTAAAGTCTTATTCTGATTGTTCGGTAAGTTCACCTAAAAATACAGTAGAGATTTAAAAAAATGTTTGAGACTTCAGACAAATTTGTTTGAAGTGATTGGGGGAAGTGACAAGGGCAACCTCCTTCGCACTTTTTAGGGAAAGAAATAAAATTTTTATTCCATTTTAGCATTAAAGAAATAAGAATTATAAACAAAACAATTGAATAATCTCCTGCTGTCTTATCACCGAATTATCTTTCTTTTAGCTTCTCTAATAATTTAAAAATTCGCTTAACGGAAATATGCATAAAAGGGAATGACGGACATCGCGGTCCGGTTGTTAGACTCATGCGTTGCGGTTGACCGTTTTGTCATCGTTTAGTGAGACAAGCGCAGCAGATGTAGCATGTTCTGAGAGGAAGCGTTGATGAATGTGTGGAAGTATAAGCCAGGCTAAACCAAACCCGCTTCCCTTTGTTTTGAAACACAGAGACTAAACGTATGACTTTGAGAAATTTATTTTACACTGTGTATATTTCTGTAATATAATGAACTGCATTGCTTTGAAAACTGAATTAAATAGTATTTAACGCAAGAAATTGATAAGAGTATTTTTTTTAAATTTTTACTTGCATATTTTGTAGTATAATAGGGAATAAAACAAGTCCTCGAGACAAATAAATATTAGATAAGACATATTTTTCTTACTAAAATTATCACCGATCATTTTAAATTTCTCGAAATACTTCTATTCGATTACGATACATTTGTTATATTAGTCCTTTGATGAAAGTTACATTGCAAAATATCAATCGAAAAAATTTCAAAACAAATTGCACACTAGTATTAAAACTAATCGTAAGTAAAGTTATATAAACTATCAACTTATACAACTCTATCCAAATTCACCCACAAAGATTCGAAATCTTAGCATTTTGTAGCTAATTTCTTATGCTTTGAATATATATGTGGGTTTGCCCCCTTCCCTTATATTCTCCCTAACCCTCAGTCTTTTTTGTTCACTTTAAATGTTTTGCCGCACCCCTCTCACTTCTCAGTCCTAATCGCTGCCACTAAACAAAGTTTACATCTTCTGTGGAGTTCTATTGAATGACGGAACAGCAACGCAGCCGTTGCTGATAGCCGTTCTGTTTCACCCTCTTGCGAGTTGGGAGTTTGTACGAAAAAACTTTTGTTTTAATCTCATAATCGTGCGACTGATTCTCAAGAACCACGTAAAGTCAATGTTCTTGGTTTTTCAGGAAAGGTTTCCTCGATATGAATAAGACTGGTCTGGATGGCGAGCCAAATGGAGCTTCCTCTTCTTGGAGTATCTTTGTTAGACCCTTGTATGCCGAAACGCTTAACCAGAGTGAATATTTATAGGTATAGAAAAAGGCAGATACTCTCGTGTGTGAAAAAAAAACACCTTTAGATGCAGAGTAACATCGGATAATTTTTCCACGTTGTCATTTGCATTTTTTTCTGAGGTTAAATTATCTATAGTCTCTATTATCAGATTCCAAAAACAAACCAAAAAAATTTATCACAAAAGTTATTCTTCTTTTATATTATAAAGTAGCTTATATGATCCACCATGTACAAAATCCCATGATTTCTTATCAATTCCTGCGCTCATATTTTTTTTAGTTTTTCATTTAAATAAAATGTTTTTTCGAAGAACTAAATTTAAATGTCGATCTGTAAACATTAAACTGGAATATTGACATCTACAGTAGTTTTATATAGAAGTTTAAAAAAAATTATTCATTATGTTTATATATAAGAGAACACTAATTATTTCCTCTTCTTTTTTTTTAATTACAACTAATATTTTAATGTTCAGATTTAAAAAATAAAAAATTGATCTTAAATATTAGATTAATTTTATCGTTTTTGTACAACAATTTTACTTTGTACCCAATTTGTAGAAAAATGCTATTCAAAATCATTCGATTCTGAAGCATGTGAACTCATAAATGGCTGCAAAAAGTGCAAACTTCAACTTTTCGTGTATTATTCATACTTGTATGTATTTTATGGTTATCAAATCGATAAAACATAACTACAAAAATTCATATCAATGTAATACGAACTCACCCCGTACAGATCTTCACCCGCGATATCTCCTCCGTACAAATCAGGATTTTCCATCGGGGGATATTCCTCGCTATCTGAAAGGTTAAGAATTACCGAAATAAGGATGATTTAAATATATTAATCCTTTCGGGACGAACGTACCGCATACGCATCCCTCGCGATCGTCGCTCACGGCCGAACGCATCTCTGCAGAATGAGCTCAGGGGCTGAAGGATGCGTATTCGCATTCTACGGTGGAACTTAGAGACATAAAACACCCGTGCGACAGTTCCTTTAGATTGTCCTTCGTCCCCAGGGAACGTCATACGCTAAGGCGTGCCGGCCCGAAAGGGTTAGAAGTAAAAAATTAGGGGAGCAACATTTTATTTCAAAACTAAACCGAATTACACTTTTTGAACACGGGTCGATAAAGGATATGGTAAAAATGATTTATGTTGACAGAGTTTATGACAGGAATGGGATAATTGTGGTAACATCATGCCTTTTTTCAAACATACCATTTCTCGAGCGTCTTTGACATAAAATATAACGCAATCATCAGGACTCGAATCCATTCGATGAAAAGAACGCCGGCCACGAGTTCGCTACCAAGACCCCTCGGATATCAAGGTCACAAATCTGTTCTTGTGGACTCGAATTACTTGTAGTTGAATTGAATCAATAAAAAGAAGAATGGGAATCGAGTTATTTTTTCTTTTGTTTAACGAATCCCGTAGTTTAAAATGTAAAAAAAAAGTTAAGATGTTATGCGGAATGGGAAATATAAAGATGACTCTGATGATGCAATACACATTTTTGGAATCAATCAGAGATGAATAGTTCAACGTACATGCCAGTAAAGAATTAAAATCAGATTAGAATGTGTTATCTGTTTTACATCCATATGTTTATTATTATTATTATTATTATTATATATATATATATGTAATGTGTGAAGAAGTATCAGACATTTCAACCGAAGCTTAAAAATCACAGGACCATATCCTTTCAATTAATTTCAAAGAGAAAAGCAATAATAAGCATAGGTATTTAATAGACAACAAAGCGCAGGTTGTAGAAGATCCCTATGGCAAGAGATTATTAATAAAGCTCAGTCGTTTTAATTCTGCAAGAAAGTTTGAGTTTCCCATGCATCTGCTTAAAAAGTCATCTCGAGTGATTGAGTTTTTTATTAACCTTATACTCAGAAGCAACAGGAGAAATAATGACTAAATCGCCCAAGCGAACCAAACTCAACATAAAAAGTTTACTGCCACTATACCGCCCCCCCCCCCTCCCCAGAAAAGGACTCATTCCAGTCCTCAAAGGAATTTATGGGAAATCAAGGAACAGCTGAAAAACAATACACATATAGTACCTGAGAAGTAATATATACTTACTAAAGTAATAATATAGATAAGCAAAAAACGCAAATACTTTAATACGCAATACCGTAAAAAAACATCCCAAACGAGAGAAAAGGATCCAATCAGGAGAAAGGATACAACCAAAAGTAATAAAAAACAAATATAGATATGTAAAAAAATATACAATTCAGTTAAAATGGCAGAATTCGAAATAGGGTGTTTTAATACAAAAATTTAATCAAAATAGAGAATAACTTTATAGCAGGGTTCCATCACCCTTTTTCCTTCAACTAATTCTTTGGGACTCGTAATATGTAGCTGTTTGGAACGACAATCTGTCCCAATGAAGGAAACGCAACTTATTTAGATTAAAACATAATTACTGAAGTGTAGCTCTCAGGACTGAAGAGATATATTGAAAAGTAGTGAGAATTTAGTACAATGGTTGGTGGTGAAGAGAGTGAAAGTTATCAAAAGAGGCATCGCAATCCTACCTGTGAGAGTAAAAAAGATAAAGTAGATCAAAGATAGAGTAGATCTACAAAGAGTCAGTGAGTGGAACCTTCATACTTCGTTCTACTAAGGTCTTGCTGAATAGTACCTAGTTAAAATATTTATCATTAGATTCGGAGGTGGGATGGGATTCATCCACAGGCTTGATTATACATGTGTTTTGATTACTTCGTGATCCTAATAAATTCGAGTTACTTCCTGTGGTTTGAATTGATCAGGGATTGAGACGATTAATGACTCTAAATATTCATTAAGAATGGGAGGAAGTAAGACGATGGCGTTAGGAGTTTGCCACTAATATTCTATTTTTGCCACTATCGAGGAAATTAAAAAAAATATCGCTTAAACAATGGAATTTTAAGGGGGTTGGGACCTCAACAGATTTTAACGTGCATCAGTCCCGCTACACGGGGGGTCCTTAGAGGCATCGGGATTCGAGCCCACCACTCGAAAAAAGGAGCTCCCGACCTTGACCCGCCTAGACTAAAGCAGTTTCGCAAGTTAAGAAGAGAGAGTGAGGTGCACGAAACAGAAATAGCTGTCTTGCAGTTGTTGTAAATTTTTTCCTGTGGATTCTTGTCGACATATAAACTTCGAAAATGCGTTCGCAAATTGGTTCGAGTATGCTCAAGTTCCTTTTCAGTTCATCTAGAAGCTTTCAAGAAACTTTATTTTAGAATATATAATCTTTTATACGCAAGTGTAACGTTACAAAGAATTATAACAGTAAATGGTTTCGTGTTTCGAATTTTTGATATGGCCAACAGCATGCTTCATTTTTTAAAAAAAAAATGAATATGTACGAGTCGTAAAACTCGGAAGTTTTTCTCTTTAGTTAGGCTTATTTATTTCCAAATTCAATTTGATTTGCAATTCTTTTGATGCAACTTAAAACTGAAATTGAAACGACTTTTCTGATACAAATGTAACAAAAAAAAAAGTTATCAATTTTGGGAGGATCAAATTTTAATTTGACCCTGATTTCCCAAAAATCGTAAAATAAATGTATATTTCTTTTTAAAATTACTGCAAAGTGAAGACGCTTTCGTGTATGAACTTACTCTTAAGAAACCTTTGATATACAGGGCGTTTTATAAAGAATATCCCAACTTTGAAGCCTTACTGTTTACAAACTATAAAGTTTGTAACCCCTTTTGGGAAAATTAGTTTAAAATCAACTCTTTATAGCTTATGCATTAATAAATATTCACTGTGATCACCCCGTACTGAAATAGATGATATCCAGTCGATAACACAAGTTCTTCTAACTGTGTAAAAAGCTGAATATGTAGCGAATCCACATAAGAGCGGAGGTCCTCAGAGACAACGATAGAAGTCTTAATAATTACCCCGAGAAGGAACCTTTTTGGTCTAGTTGATAAGAGCATAGCAAAAAGCGACGAGACAAGTTTTCTCCGGACCGACAAATCGAGGGTTCAATTCATCCCACGGGCAGGAAAAATATCACCCACCGAATAAGCAATGCTTGTAACAATGGACTCGCGAAGGGGGGAAAAAAGGCCAAAAATTTTCATTCGGCACTTTGAATCGCGTTCCGTTTCAACCACTGCTGTACTCCATCTGTAGACATTGTGCCGGTTCACTCGGTATGAAACTTCGCTTCATCGCTAAAGAAAAGCTTTGTCTTTGTCGAACTCATTAAGACCAATATTAATTAGGCTTTGTTCAGTTCAAGAATAGCCGATATATTTGTAATGAAGATAAATCTTTAAGCAATTAGTATACTATTCCAGCTGCATGACGGGTTATGGGATCTCGTCATTTCGAATCCTAATCAATAGACAAGGATGAGGGGTAAATCGTTCTCTGCAACCTTTTCAAAATGAAGACTTTGAATTTATTTCAGATTAAACAGAAGCAAGTATTATATTGCTGCTTTATTTTTAAAGAATCCATTCTAAAATATATTATTATATATGAAGAAAATATGTTGCGGAATGTATTAATAAGGATGCGGTACTGCGAGTGCATGATAGCTGTTTACTGTCTTTGGTGCTAAAAGTTCAAGTAATTAATTGGTAATATTTGAGATTACATACATTTTTAAATAAAATAAATAAGTATGTACTTATTTGTACGCTAATAAAAATTAGTTATGTGCTTGAATGTTAATAACGTGCATTAAATGTTTGAAAAAAAATAATATGAATACTAAAAAACTTATTTTGAAATTTTAAAATGTTGCTTTACGTAAAGTGTTTACAAAAGAATACCCCAGCTTTGAAAAGCTATTGTTACAAAACTAAAGATACAACAGTTTTGGTTCATTTAAATTAAAAATAACACTTTTTTTAAAGTTTATAAAGTTATCAGTATTCAATGAAGCGCGTTAAGAAAGCGATTGACTTTCAAACCATGCAAGTTGCAGCTGGTGTACGCTCTTACCCAAAATAATAAACCAGAGAGAATCAATTTTTGCAAGTTTGCTCTAAAAAAGCTCTACAAATACGAGTCCTTTCGATTCACCGAAGGTTAATTTGTTTTGTGTCATATGAAAAGATAACATTTTTTGAGCCATATTTTCAACACGAATCCATTGTTATTGGCATTGCTTGCTTGGATGTATTACAGATTTCCACAGTTAGAAGAGGCTGGAGCTGTGATTCTGTTATCGAATGGATATCATTTGGGTTTATGGTGTGGTGATTATACAGAATATTTAGAATTTATAAACTTTAAAGTGTTTTCATTTTAATTTGCCTAAAGAGTTTGTAACTTCTTTAGCTTTATAAACTCTTCGATTTTGGTATATTCTTTAGTAAACACACTGTATATTAATTTCTTAAAAATATAAAAATAGCTGTGTAACAGTTTCTCTCGATTAAAACAAACCTCACATTTAATTTAATATTGTAAACATTTAAATAAATTTAAGATTTTGAGTAATTTCAACACTGCTTTCACTTAAGAACTTCCCTTTTTTTATATCCACCTATTAACAGATATTTCCTTTTATAAAAGTATCACATACGCAGTACTACAATTTTTCTTTCATCTACTTATAGTATTTGTGTCGAGGAATATAAGAAAAGAGTTACGTTTACTCACACATTGGAACTGCGAGCGATGTTCCAGCACACAGGAGCAAGATACCCAAGAGCAGCGCCATTTTTCAAATTGACAATGACGATATGGTTTGAGTTGACAGATTTTATACCACAGAGAAAGAAAGGTTAAAATCTAACGCAGGTGTATTTGTTCGCAGGGTTATTGCTGATAATTCCATTTGCTTACTTCTTCCAGATTTAAAACTACGGATCCGTCCCATCCTACTTTTATTTTATTTTTAATTTTGAAACGGCGAAGTATCAACTAATCTTTCGGAAGGAAAATGATCCGTTATCCCTATATATTTTGAAAAATTTCAAGATATAAGTAAGAGATAGGAAATGTTAGTGAGAATGGTATCGTTTAAATGGTACTGAATGTTAGATAACTTTTAGCCGTAATTAATCGCTGTAAATCCTTTAAAATAGATACATATTTCTATAACTTTTACAGAACTTTTTTGTGCAAGTTAATTTAAAAATGCTAATTCGTAGGAATTAAAAAATGAACTCTTTTAAAACAATCGCGCGTCAGAGAATCGTTTTCGTAAGATAAGAATATTTTGCATCGACTCAAATAATAATAACAACTGCAAAATATTAAATTTAAGACAATTTGGGAACACAGTATTAATATTAGAATTTTCTAAAAAATGAAGATTTTAACATTCTAGAATTAATCTGTTTAAGTCAGATTTAGAATGCTAATTTTAAATTAAGTTTAGCTAAATTAAATTAAATTTACATTAGATTCAGTTACAGATATATTTAATTTAGATTTAGTTAATTTAAACTAATTTACTTTACTTAAAGTCTCTTAAACAACAACAAAAAAAAAGTTTTGGCATTAGTTGTAAAAAAATAGCCAATTTTTTGAATTCTGAGGTATTTTTCATCTGACTATTACATATATACGTAACAAACCCCATAAGCAGCAACATATAAATTGAATTTAATCTCAAAATACACAAATAAAAGAACAAAAGTTTATGCCATCTGAAATCTGCAAAACAAATTTATTTATACTGGAAGCTCCAAGAAATTACGAACCACTGAAAGTGTTAACTCTTTGAAGACCTGTCTTAAATTTAAATCAGTATGTTCTTCTAACAATAATATATATTCTTTCATCTTACACTCGTCTTTTGTTTATCCTTTATTCACAATTATTATTATTTTATTCACAATTTGACCAATAGGGATTGTAGATGAAAGTAGAAACTAATATTTTGATCACCGCTGGCTGTTGGCAACAGTAAATTTTAGCAAGTTTTTTTGTGAATTTGAAAGTATTATATTAAAAAAATAGTTTTAATGCATCACTGTAGATATTTGCTCAAACTTCATTTTTTTTTCTCTAACAACTTTAACATCTCTATATGAGCTTAAATGTCATGATATATTCATACATAATAAGAATTTTTAAAATATAGGTATATAAATTATTACCTAAATTAATTTAATTTCATTTTTATGCTAAATTTAATGTTGGTCATTTTAATTACAACATATGCAGTGACGAGTTAATGAAATACGAAATTAAATCAACAATATTGATTGTGTCCTAATATAATCTTAAGCTTTTCTTGATATATGTTTCAGAATATGTAGGTACTATTTAATTTTTAAAATAATATTATGGGTGCGATACATTAAAAAGATTAAGGTATTATACTTAAAATAGTGTGAATCTTTAAGATATCTTGCTGAATTGATACTATTACTGAGCCTTTCGTACTCTCTAACTGAAATAAATGTTACTCTTTTACATTTTCCCCCCTTACTTAAACAAAAGGTCTTGAAAGTTCCCGTACTAGCGATTCGTAAATTTACTATACAAAAGCAACGAACTTTAAAGCAACTATTTTGATACTAATGACGAAAAACATTTCTAACATAACGTAGAAAGAATTTTCGAGCTTACAATCATTATAAATATTCAAAATGTGCACTCAGCATAGGAGGCAAAACTGAACCCACAGGCACATATTTTAAGAAACGCTTTTTAGGATGTTTGGAGTGACTTTTTACATCCTTCAAGTAATGCAAAGATGATCTGTGTGTTCTTCTATAGTGTGGGCATTAACTTCATAACCTTTGTTCTTTACAAATTCTTACAGAAAAAAAGCGAGAGAATATCCTAGAAAGAGCGGATATTTTGAACATGTGTTGTAAATATAGATTCAAAATGTTTCCGAACCTTACGTTAGAAGCACTTTTCACCATCGGCATCGAAACAATTCTTTAAAAATCCGTTGTTTTCGTACAGGGTTATTCAAAATGAATCAACCTATTTCAAAATTCTACATTTTCATAAATAAACGACACAGAATGATAAGTAATACATAAATGCAAAGGGAGAATACATAATTATTTTACAAGTGTTCGATATAACTTCCTTTAGTTACACGCATAATGTCGGTTCGATACTTAAATTCCTGCCAATACGTTGCAAAGACTATACAAGTAACTGACTGTACAGCAACGGAAACCAGTTGCTTAAGTTCACATCAGTCTGTGGGTAATGACGGCGCATACATTTTATTTTTTACAAACCCCCTAAGGAAGAAATTGCATGGGGCCGTATCATGTGACTTAGGTGACCAGCCGCGTAGCTTAAAGTCATCTGGTCCACTGCGACCGATCCAACTGCCAGGTAACCCCGTGAAAGCTTCTAAAACAGCTTTCGTGGAATAGCTTCCCGAAGAACACACGGGGGCCATCTATTGTTCACAATATAGAAATTCCACCGTTTCCTTATGCATTCATGCAATACTTATCATTCTGTGTTATTTATTTATGAAAATAGGGAATTTCGAAATCGAATGATTCGTTTCGAATATCCTTGTGTAATGAAATCACGAATTGACTGAACGAAAATTTTTAGCAAACTTGGAATCGAATAAGTATAACAGCAAATAGTCTCTTTCTCCCATTACTAAAAAATTCAAGACGAAACAATACAAACATTTCATCGCCATCTTTATTTTTCAAACCGTGCACAGGAGCGATTTTATTTACAGTTGTATAGCATATTGATTTGCTTAATGTCGCTCTCACTGAGTTTGTTTTTGTAGTTGACGTCATTCAGGTACCGGTTGTTCTTCCCCTCCATGGTCCTCAGGTGGTCCGGGTCTTTGGAAAAAGTCTTCGATCCGTACAACATGATGGAATCGTAGTCGAAAGGAGTCAGAAGCAGGTTCTGGTCTGGAGTCAACTTGAAGAATTGGGCCTCTTCCCCTGAAATGCAGGGAAGAAGTTAAGATTTTATTTTTCAATTATTTGCTTTTAGACTTGATTTGCTTTGCTTTATTTGCTAATGACATTTTTATGTATGAGGTTAATTTGAGAATTTTCTTTTTTTTTAAACGGTTTTCGAGTAGCGAATAAATATGCATCATACACAAAATTATATTCCAAAATCTGCGTTTACTTTTAATGTCAGAAGACATCATTTCTCCCTTTGAATTTTAAATTGAATATGAAGTTTGAGTGACGCTTTAGTGACTATTATAGTTATGATTAGGAGTGATTTTAGAAGGTTTTCACAGTTGAGATGGATAAATTCAAATTATTTATGAATAAGCGCCTTCAAATGAATAGAAAAGCGATGATTTTGTTGCATTTTAATCGCTATCGAAACGAATTATATTTTACAAAAAACAGATTATTTATTTTTAATTCATATGAATACGTATTTCTTCCAATGAAAATTAGAGTAAAAATACGAACTTTTATTTACATATTGTAATGGGCTGAGATTAAATGTGTTGAAAATACAAGCTGACCCATTAAATCACGAGTCCGCTTCACTCGCGGTTTTTCCATAGCTTCATTTTTATGAGACTCAGATCAAACTTTTTTTAGATAACGTCAGGACCTCCAGTTAAGTGCAGCCGTTAATGCCTCTTTTTTTCAGTTCTATTTTATATATCAAGGAATAAACATGCCACGGAGTTCCAGTTCGTAATAGCAAACTTAGACTCCGAATAAGAGAAACACGTGTAATAAGTAAGTCAAATGAGACTTGCATATCTGAAAGCGAGCAACAAGGAAACAGAATAGGAATCTTTTACGAAATCAGGCTTCGTAAGTTCAGTGGTCGTAAAGTGCAGATGGCGACTTTATCACAAATGAAAAAAGGTAAAAATCTGACTAAATGGAGGTAAACTGAAAGTAATTTTTCGAGACGAAATCTTTGAAATTATGGGGCGAAGGGAGATTGATCATATCCGAATTAAAGGGCTCCTACTGTATTATTTTAATGAAAGCTGTTTTATTATCATTTACATTGTGCCATATTATCTTATTATTTAAGTTATAGGAGAAGCGGCCTAGGTCCGCATTTTAGCATTATCCGTATAGTTTAGAAATATTTACTGAACAATAAATTTAAATATACGAGGGTGTATTATAAAGTTTTAATTATATTACTAAGGAATAAGCGAAACATCTGGGTAAAATTTATTTGCATTCGTATTAATTCATTATGTGCACAATGTTGCAAATTACATTCTCGTAATATTTTATGTTAATTTGCTTGGTTTCACGAAGCCGCAGATTGAAATAATCCGCACTATCGTACAGTTTTAATATCCCGGAGCATCGTAAAGATTTAATATTCAGTAAAAATAATCTAAATTGAAATTTAAATTTTTATTTATTATTCTTAAGAATTCTTTACATAATTACCCTCCAGAGTTACACATTTCTCCGATAGATTCTTGGCCATACGAAGACTGTCATGGTAAAAATCGGCAAATCGAACTCTCCAGCATAGGATTTAACTTTCACCGTTCTCTTCTCCAAACTGCGGGTGATTTCGATCTCCAGCTTCATGAAACCAAACCAATCAACATGAATAAACGTAATTTGCAACATCGTGTTCAGAAGGATTAATTGATATGCAGAACACATTTTTTCGAGCTATTTCGGTTATTTCTTAGTCATAACTAGTCCTTAATGATACATTTTCGTATAAAATTACCTTTAATTCTCTTAGCTATGTTTCCTTCAAATAAATAAAGCAAAGTTATTTTTAAGTTCTCTAAAATTTTACAATCGTATTGGACTAGAAGGAAATAATTGGGAGGGTTTCTTTTTTTAATACTTTCATTTGAAAATATAATGGCAAAGAAAGAGAGAATTTTTAATTACAACTTTGGTACATTGAGTATGAACACCTAAACAATCATTAAAAGCATCAACAATGACAAATTTACAGCATCACTTTGCTTTTCACGTACCACAACCTTCAGGTTTTAATTTTCCTTTCAAATGCAGCCTATGGCAAGTTCACACGTTTTCCGTTCTTTTATTAATCATCTTCTCTGAGCATTCTATGCAATGCGAAGGGGGATTACCTTTCCTTATGTTCTCCCAGTAGATGATCAAATAATCATCTCTGTCCGATCTGTTCTGCTCGTGATAGAAACCCACAGCGTGACCCAATTCGTGGATGATGGTTCCCTGGAAGCCACAACCTTGACCTAAGGAGACGATTTGAGGGCCACCGGCCCTTCCCATAACACCTGACAATAGGCACAGAATTATATTTATACCAAAAATAATTACATTAATTGTTCATCATTGGCACTACTATATTATTTAGAAGTACGCCCACAAACACACACACAAAATATTTTTTAATTTGTTTTGTTTTTATTTATTTTTAGTTTCCTTTATTATTATTATTCTTACTTTTTCATTTTTCGTTTTAATTACCTTGTGGCTCTATATCTCTCCTCTCTCTTTATTTCATTTAATTTTATTATTGTAATTTTATATTTTCCTGAATAAAGGGTTTTTTCCCTCTAAAATTTTTACATTTCTTAATGTTTGCAATATATATATATATATATTTCTTTCTCCCTTATTTTTAAAGAAGTCTTTTATAATTATTTTTTTAAATACGCTAAATATTGCTTTTTTTCAAAAATAATTTTTATAAGTAATTTATTTATTGATTTCGTTCCTTTTAAGTCAATCAATCTGAATTTTTGTGATTTTCTTTAAGTCCATCAATCAAAATTTTGACTTTGGTGATGAATTCATCCATGGTTTAAAGAAAGTACAAATATATATACAAATTAGAGTTAAATTGTGAAGAATTCGAGTGAATTACTGCAGTTTGTATGTAATTGTTTTATTTTGTTAAGTTTATTTTATTTTTTTATGCGATTTGTTTAAGATTTTTTTTTTCTTTAAATTAGTTAATAGTGATTTTTTTCTTAATTTATAGATTCAAGGTTTTATTTTTGGATGACGTATCGTTGCTTAGTATTTCATATTTCCTTATGTTTCAGTTTGATAACCTTTGTGATTAATTATTGGTTTAATAAATTTTACTTTTTTTAGTCAAAGTTTTTAATTGTCTTAATTTTAGATGGTTAGTTAAGCGGAATTCGGTAATTTGTAGTGTAATTAAATATATTTAACTTTCCTTATTTTGATGTTGAATTTCTGATTTTAATTTCGTTGCCAACTTTTCATAATATAATTCAGTGAAGTGTGTTGTTACCTCTGTAATTACCGGTATAAACACACATTAATCAATTCCAAATTTTGACCGTTTTTATAAATTTTGGCTTTTCTATCACTTTGCTTTGTTCTAAGTTGTTTTGTTCAGAAATAGTGTGTCTCAATTTTTTAGTTGTTAGGGTTTTAAACTGCAGTTTGTTTATAACGTAAGTAAATTTTTGTTTGTTTCTATAATTATGAATTTGATTTTTCGTTATTTCTTTAGCTATTTAGTTTTTTTTCTCCCAGA
This sequence comes from Nephila pilipes, assembly GCA_019974015.1. Lineage (NCBI taxonomy): Eukaryota > Metazoa > Arthropoda > Arachnida > Araneae > Nephilidae > Nephila > Nephila pilipes. The sequence continues at coordinate 452,289 of BMAW01046075.1, read as the reverse complement.
TGTTTTGCTTTTATGTGTCTTATATATATATATATATATATGGTTATTCAAAATGTATCATCTGATTTTAAAATTCCATATTTTCAAAAATAAATAAAAGACACAGAATAATAGCTAATAAATTAATGCATAGGGAAAATATAAAGGTTTTTTTACAAGCGATATAACTTCCTTTAGTTACACGTATAATGTCAATTTGATGTGTAAATTATTGCAAAGCGCGTTGTAAAGTGTCAATGGTAAATGATTTACAGCAGCAGAAATCCATTGCTTAAGTTCCCGTAAACTGTTACAACGTATGAACAGAAGCATTTAATCTTTCACAAAGCCCCATTGGAAGAAATAATAAGGGGCCTTATCAGATGATTAGACATATGAATCGCATATCAGGTGACTTGGGTGACCAGCTGTGTAACATCAAGTCAACATCAAGAAAGATTTGTCAGAATAAAACGAAATTTTACTTACATAAGTGCAACGCTGGTGTAAGTAAGTTATTACAAAATCAAAGCAAAATGATCATTTATTATAGGAAAAATTACAAATGAATGGAGGCCTTAGTACCCTGTTGAGCCATCTCTAGCGTAAATGCATGATGTGATACTGTCGAACATTCAGGCATATAAGTCCCGTATAATGTCTTCCGATACCCTGTTCCACAATAGCTGTATGTGCTCCTTTAATTCGACCAAACTCGTAGGCTGTCCAACTTGCCGTCCTAAATGATCTCATATAGGCTCGATTGGGGACAATCAAGCTGGCTAGCGAAGAGAGGAAATGTAGCGAAAGCAGTCCTGTGAAACCCTTGCTGTGCGTGGGTGAGCATTGCCCTGTTGAAAAAGGGCTCCTGGGAGTTCTGTCATGAGTGGCAACATATGCGACTGAAGAATGTCAAGAACGTACCTCTGGGATATCATGGAGCCATGGATCAATATTAGCGGTTACCGAGTGTCGTATACGATAGACCCCCATACCCTCACATCAGTTGTGGGATCGGTGTGTTACTGTACAGCGAAAGCAGGATTGAGCCGATCATCAAAGAGCTTCCACACACGTACACGATTGTCGTTATTGCCCAAATTAAATCTCGATTCGTCGCTAAAAACGACCTGATTCCATTCGGTTGCAGTCCAATCCCTTCGAGCGAGACACCACTCCAACAGAGACGAAGGTGAACGGGTGGCAGTACACGAAATGGGCGCCACGATAGCAACTGTTCTTCAGCCAGGCGCTTTGCGATGGTACGGACTGACACAGAGGTCCGTTGTGAAAGTGCTGCCTTAGTATGGATGGTGCACAATGAGACAGTTGGCGTTATGTATGCGTGTCGTATGATGTGACAGTCCTCTCAACTATTGGTCTGTCGAGGGCATCCTGAGCCTGATCGCCGTGTAACAGACTTCTCTTTTGTCCAATGGTCCTAACGCCTCCTCGCAGTAAAGTCAGAGCGGCCTAGGTGACGAGCTACTCACCGAGCTGACCATCCGGTTTCCATCCTCCCTATGATTCTTCCCCTCTCGAACTCTGACAGCTGCTCATATAATCTCCAACGGCGGCATAAAAACATCTCTATTTAAAAAAACGTCCCTCTGCAATAGACTAAATACACACAAACAAGCTCTGCTTACCTGTTTTATAATCCAAGAAGTCCAGCGCTCTCTGGTGGCATTACGCAATCACGCTGCATTTTTAATCGTTTACATATCTACCTGACACGTATCTTCACATGTCAAGTTTCGTAACAATCCAACTCTTACTTCTTGGTGAGTAAATTTTTATGTCAATGAGTATATATATAGAGAGAGATATATAGGATAAGATAGATTTATATTATCCTCTCCTTCTTATTAATTATTCTTAAAGCCAAGTATTTTAAAATAACAAATGCTATGACTTTTAATTTTTAATTATTATAATTCCCTCTTTAAGATTCACTCGTGTTGTTTCACACAAAATTACCGAGCCCCTATTAACTGATGACATGACTAAATTTCGAGAAACGGCCCTTTTCTCTAAGCTATCTCTAAATGTTAACCACTTCTTTATCGCATCTCTCTCTTTATCTATCTCTTCCAATTTAAGAACAACTTCTTTTAAGAACAGTGTTGTTGAAAACTGACCCTTGTCCAGGAAACAAGCGTATGTAGTCCTCTTCGTCCGTTCTGGGAACAAACTTGATGCATGTGCTTTTGTGGTATTGTTCCATGGCTCTCTCGACGAGAAACATGTCTGAAAGAGTGATAAGAAACAAAAATGTAAGCTCTCGGCTTCTTAAAATTAAATTAATTTTAAAATGAATTCACTGAGTCAATTAATTTTAAAATGTAATGAAATTTCAAGATTTAACTGAAGCGTTTATGTACGTTAAAAAGCTCTTGAATTTTTTAATAATATAGATTGCTTAATTCAAGAACGATATTTTGTATTTCCTTTTGTCTTATTTCTTCATTACACATTTAGCATGAATGATGAATCCTTTATATGTAATTTAGAATCTACAATATATATTATTTCGGCGTAAGTAGACTAAAAATGGACGACATTATTTTCATCGAATTAGTTTACAATTTAGACGAAATTATTTACAATTTACTACTAATACTTCATTAAAGGTACTTTGTCGACAGTTCAGCGCTTCCTACGAAATCACACTAAACATGTGCAGGAAGAGTTTTATTCGTAATTAGCAGAATGTAATATGAAGGACAGTCCCTCGATGGACAATGTGACATTCAAGAGGCTGTAATGACGATATTCAAGTTTGATATAAAAGATCTACCGGTAAAATAGGTTATCGATTTTTTTCGTGCTTCTTATTCCGGCGCTCTGCGGAAAGTCTAGTGTCTTCGTTACTCTAGAGCATCTTACGAATTTGGGAGATTTTCGTTAATTAAAATCTTGCCAAATGGTTGGGAGGATGGGGTACTTTTTATCAATGTTTAAATTGCATTTCATCTCAGGTTGTCGATGCTTCTGAGAGCTTCTAACAATGTCTCAAAATTCTTGCATGGTGTACTGTGAAGCTCCGATTCAGATATCCTCCTCACCACTTGACCGGGATTCAAAATTACGAGATCGGTAGTCAGTAGCCTTTCGTATAGTTCTACTGTGACATTAATGCAAAGAAGAAAAACGTATCCAATCGCACAAAAATGGATTAATTCTTCGTTTGCTAACATCGGGATCTACGTACTTTCTCCGCTCAATAATTCATTGAATTTTGTGACTTCTTATGATGAGATTGCTTTGCTAAAAGAACCTCATTCTAAATGGATTCGCTCCTACTTCATTTATAGTTTACTTTTTAAATTTCTTATTTTTTTCCAAATCTCACCAAATAACTGTCTCGGAAGGGAATTCTTTCAGTGTTCTGAGACGCAAATCTGCTGATCCGCAGATGGGCAATCCAAATTTACTCCAACATAGCCAGACAAGCATCAACAAACGAAAATAATTTTTAGCGAAATTATTATATAAAGAAATCTGTACATTAAGCTGTAAAATATTACTATTTTAATGTATATTGATTTCTATTGCTTATTATTGGTAAGTTTTCAAACATACATCTTATTGTGCTTTTCAAACCAGGATCTTCAACATAAGGAATAATGCCACCAGGCCATAAGCGGGTTTTGTTGACAACTGCATTTTTATCCTGTATAAAAACATAGAAAGTATTATTTTACATTGATTAAAGATTTCAGATTTGATTAAAGATGAATAAAGTCTGTTGTATTTATCGAGATCAAACGTTAGTATAATTAGGGGCTTTATATATTAATTACCCATTAAACCTCAGTTTTGTTTTAATTAAACTCTTTATAATGAAGAAAAAGGATATACGGTTTTCATGTTAATAATTTTGAGATATTCCATTTCGACTGGAAAGTTCATTTAATGCAAAACTTTCGTTTATAGTTTACTTAATCTATTGGAATTTGTATCTTAGAAGATTACTACTTTTGAATTTACTATAGCATTTTTAATTAAGAGCTCTGTTGTAGTGTAGTTAGCAAGAAATAACTCTGTATTTTTACGCTACATCATAACTAAATATTCATTTTGAATACAAGAAAGTGTTTCAGAGTAATATAGTATTCCCTGTATAATCAACCTTCTAATAATCTGGCATTTTTATTTTTTTGTACAGAAAGTTTTTTTATACCTTTTACTTCAGTGTAATAATGGAGACTATCAATAAATATATACGTCTGTGTGTTATCAGCCCTGGAACTTTTTGAATACCGTTTACTGTGTATAATATAAATACTTAAATGATATTGATCTTACCTCATCGGGTTCTATTCCCACAATATCTCCACCAAATAAATCAGGATTTTCCATGGGAGGATGATGGAAACTGCCTTAAAAACACAATTCAATAATTTGTTATGTAAAATTAACTTTTAGTTGTTGAGTTGTTCTAAAAAAAATATTTAGTTGTGTACCTCCATTAGAAATGTATGACTCATTTAGCAAAAATGAACCTAAAATTATAGTTTCAGTTATTTCTAGCCTTTTTTCTTCAAATTGCAAAGTTGAGCTATTCGCTAGCCTTCCCTTCCACTAATATTTAGGGTTACTTGCTGGTTTTATATTTAAAATACCAACTCCTTTTCCAATCCAATGAAAAGTGATAACGCGAATTTACAAATAAGAAGTGTAGAGAATAGATTTAAGAAAATATGTATAAATTCAAAAGAGAAATGAATATAGAGTTAGTTATGATCGAGTAGTGAAGTTTTAATGAAATTAGAAGCAAGTAGTTGCAGTTGACATGCGTGAACTTGCATCGATAACTAACGAACTGATTAGAAGAATATTTTGGAGTGAGAGGACGTTGATCAATCCTTCAATATTTATGAATAAATTCGTTCAGATCAGGAGAAGTGGTTCAGAAGTTTTCATGATTATTATTCCAAGCTATAGATTGCAAGCTCGTTAAAGGTTTGTAGAGAAATAGAGAGTATTGCTATGTAATTGGAAGGAATTTTAATAAACTAAAAAGTATAATCATCTGTTTTTTCTTCATTTCCTTATGATTATTTGTGTACTGAGACTTTAACTTAGTGTCTATTTAACTAGTGAACGATGACCGCTGAAACAAATTACAGGAGGGCGTTACAAAATCTTATTCTTGATTTCTGATACATGCAATATAAAAATATGACGGAAATTCATTTTGTTTCTATTTTTCAAATAGAAATCTAAAAATAAATCGAATTCTGTATGCTTATTATTATTATGTATGTGGTTTGATGGACAGTGGGATTTATAATAAGTGAATGCAAAATATGAATTATATGAAGTAAAATTAATCATGCCTTGATAGAAAAGGTACAAGAATATTTTTTAATCTCACATTTATTCTTTATTTAATTAAGGCAAGTGAATCAGAAAACATTAAGATGGAAGAAAAGAAATTTTACTACGATTCATCTAACTCGATATTATTTTTACCATCATGTGGAATGTAAAAAACATTTATAAGCATACGTTTTATAATGATAAGTTTTTCTTTGTTTCATAATTTATAAAAAAATACGTTTTATTCATAAAGTTATGATGGACAATGTGATATAATAAGTGAATCACATCCAAACTAAAACCACCATTAACATCCTCGTCTCCCGAATTGAAATGAAATAAATATTGAGAAATGGTTTAGGAGAGGCATACATTTTGGACACATTTTAGCTGTAAGTTTAAGTAGAATATGTTCGTAAAGTTTACATCAACGTTTAAAGTAATAAATAAAAAGTTCCAGTCGAGACGTTACGCAATGATTGAGTACCGTCTCGAACATATTACAGAACGTACTGTATACTAAAAGGATTGGGGCCGTGAATTTCACTCTCAATGGAACTCGATTCGAGCCATGTTTTCTAAGCATGGTTTCACAGAAAACTCTAGTAAAGGATAATACAAAAAAGACGCGCTAACACCGTCCTCAAGTAGTTGCAGTAGCCTAGTGGTCATGGTCGCTGACTCGCGATTGGCGTAGTTTCCGTCGAATTGTGGGTTCAATCCTTGCTTCCACTAAAGATCCGCCGATTAGCGTGGGTGATGCACATTAAATCTGTCGAGATCCCGAGTTCTTTCGTTGGCACGGCGGGGAAATTAGGAGAGGGAAGATCCAGCTCAGGTGTCGCATTCATCATTTGACCGAGGCTCAAAAATGAAGAGGTCCGTCGCAAGTAGCCCTCGTGTTGCCACTAAGTACGACGTCAATAAGCTATCAATCAATCGAATCTCACTCACCCCGAAATCCTAAAAATCATTTCTTACAAAAACAAAATCCAAACTAGATCATTTCATTTTCCGAGAAATGGGGATTCATAACTAATCCAAACTTCAAATCCAAAAATAAATAAATAAAAAGTATTTGAATGTTCGACCCCCTCTCAGCCCCAAGCTTCCAAAGGAAGCGTCAAAAATACGACCTTTTGTTTATCTCCTCTTAGTCAGTTTTACGTTCTCGCTTTTGTGATGAAAGTCACCTTCTGCAAATTCCCAATGAAGTGACTTGTGGGCTCTGGTTTCGTAAAAGATCCCTACTCCTACCCTGTGCTTCTTTTTTGCTCGTTTATTAGGTGCACAGGCACCATTTGACTTATTTATTTCTCATGTTTCTAATTTCTCGCATTCGGAGTATAAGCTTGCTATTGCAAATTGGAACTCCATGGCATTCTTATTCCACGACATATTAAATAGAAAGAAAAAAGGTATTGGTGTCTGCTCTTAACAGGGAGTCCTGACGCCCTCAGAAAAAAAGCTTAATCTAAATCTCATAAAAAGAGAGACATAGTAAAAACGCGAGTTAATGGGGTCCGACTGTATGCCGATACTTAATAAGTGTATTATTTTGTTGCTTTTCAGATTTCTGTTTTGGAAAACAGACTAACCGAACAAGTCTTCTTTTAAGCAAAGCATGTCTTCTTCATGTTGAAGAAATTTTGATGCTCATTAGTATAGTGTAATTAATGATTAACAAAGAATTAATAAACTAGAAATGTTGGTTGTAATAATGAGAACTTTATTATAATTATAATAATCAAATCGAATTCTAAAATATTTTTAAAATTTTTTTAACTAATTTATATTCCTCTCATGGTTAAATTTTTTTTTCACCTTGAAGAGAAAAAAAAAGATTCTTCCTAAGCCAGTTCCTGAGACAAGAACAGAAAAATCTTTGCTGCCTCTGAAAATGTTCCTTTGGAGCAGTGATTGCAGATGAAGAGACGGGTGGGGATGCATCCTTAGAGAAGAACTTTTTTCCTCTTCCCCTAAACCCTTTCCTGAGGGAGACTTAAAGAGGATATTTTTTTCTTCTGAACAGTTATCTCTGAAAACATAAAATAAGTCTTCGGACATGTCCTGTTGTGAATTGAATCACCCACAAATGGCAGTCCCGACTTTCGTAAACGAACAGTTGTCAGGAAATCTGGATCGTCTATTTCCTTTCTCTCAAATTGTTAAGTTTATAATATTATAACTTTAAATTTGCTTGAATCTTTTTCTTAATTCTTCGATAAGAAAATAAGAAGAAACTGCAGTCGCTTTTAAAATATTTCAGCTCTGATGGAAAAAATTTCAAATGTCAATTTTAAGCCGAAGCATTAAATAACAGTGAAAAATTACTTATCTGAATCAGAAACGAATAAATGCAGAGCTCAAGAATTCACTATTCCTCAGAAATTACCCAAATTGATATAAAAATGACATCGCAAATTCAAAAAATATGATGCTGCAAAATACATCAATCACAAGCTAATTGATGAAGAAGTAAAAATGTCCTGCTTGGAATATTTAAAAATGCACTAGCCAATAGGAGCGAAAAATTCACATCATCACTATCTTTCTCTGCAGATGAAAATAAATCAGAAATACTGAAACATATTCTTTAGATTTGTCGGATTCTTATATAAATATTTTAACTTCAGAATATCACCTATGGAATAAGGAATTACTTATGTAAGAAATTATCTTAAATATTTTGCAAAAATAAAAATGGAGAATAAATACAACTTTGAAAAATAAATATATATAGAAATTTTCTATATATATTTATTTTTACTATAATTTTCTATATATATTTATTATACTCCAACCATTTCAACAATTTTTTATATATGGTAGTCTTTTTTCAATCGCTAAATAATTTTATCAATTTTTCAACGATTCAATGACGTTGGACTTTCCCGATTGTGGTAAGTGGGAATTTTTACTCTCGTGGTATCTATTATTTTTCTTAAATGATCCTTATTTCGTAATTTTTAATTTTTATCACTTGAAAAAGAAATATACCAATCAACAGTTTTAAATGGGCGAAATAAAAAGATTATTCTTTAGTTTTGTTTTCCGAGTTGTAGCTCTGAACTAAAGAAATTGCTTCTTTTATGTCTCATAGATGCCATGCATTCCCTAAAATTAATATCTAGGTATGGCATTGCATTAGTAATAAGATTGTAAAAGAAATACTTATTAAAAGTTTATTTGTGAATCTTTTACGCTGTATTCGATCAGGCAATTTTTCAGGAATTATTAAATATTAATAAAGCAGAGCCTTTATTATTAATAATCTTTTATTCCCTTAATTTATAGCGTATCATACTAAAATGCTTCATAAAATAATTAATATGTTGTGTTGCTATGATATAATAATAATTCTAAACTATTCTATTAATAACTCTGCTCAAATGAATCTAAGTGTAAATTTAAATTATGCAGTTTGTAATAAATTTTCAATTTTTACTTACTATTCAGTGCTTCATAAGTCAAATACTCGAGCACTAATAAAACTAAATAATCCTTTTTATTACCCGAATCAATTTGAGAATTCACAGCTTAAGAAATGTAACAAAAATAAGCCTCGATTTGGGGTAAACAGATTAAAAATAATTTAACAGAAGAGGGAAGCAAATGTTAGACGCAGCTGTGAAGTCTCAAAATTATATATATAGAAAGTACTTTTAGATTAAATTCGTATAATTCTAAGGTAAATCAGTGTTAACTCCTATAAAAAACAAAATTGAAGTTATATACCTTGCACTCCCCTTATTTGACCTTCCCTGTTCACAGAAATTGATTTCTTATCTCAGTTGAATTTAAGAAAATGCGTACGTATAAATCTAGAAACTTCTGATTATTCCTATTCCTTACCATATTAGCACAAATTAAATCGGGAAAATTAAAGAATTTTCTTTGGAAGAAGTGGAATCGATAGAAAGGAAAAAACGTGCAAAATGAAGCAACAAAAACAAGAGCAAACGTCACAGTTATTGTGGATATTTTTTAAAAATGATTTTAAAAAAATCAGATATCATTTTACTTCCTAAAAGAAAATGTTAATAAATATCCGTTTCTTATTGTCAGGGAAACAATATCTTACCGATTGGTACGGCAAAGCCATTGCCAACGCATAATGTCAATAGCAACATCCAAACTTCCATGTTGACCTCGAAATACGCGAATGAAATCACGGGAGCATTTTTATATTAGACAAATCTTAAGAACATCTGCAACAGGTGGAATGTTTCTCACTTTATTTATTTACAGAAAAACAACTTTAATGAATACAATCTCCCCTCTTTCCTTATAAAAATTCCTGTTATTCGTACACTGAAATTGAACCTGTATAATGTTCAGGAACTTTCAAATACATCGTAATAGAGGATGAATTAAATAGAATATTTTGAATAAAAATATGAATTCCGGGCTTCATTTCTTTATCTGGTAGTATGAAAATTAAAAGCGATTCTTGAATAGATATCATCACGAATTGAGATAACAGAATCAACATGAATAAATGCGTTAATTGTTTTTATAGAAACATTAAGAAAATTAAAATTCAAATAGAAATTTATAAGAATTACTTTTCCAAACTTTTCAAAAGCAGTATATTATGGAAGTTTTTCCGACATATGTACTATAAAACAGAAGATGATATTTCGAAATCAATCGCGAAAGGGCTTCTGTGTTTATTAAAGCAATTTGATATTTATATATATTTCAATTAAAGATGTAAATCCACTCTTCTAACTGCCCCACCACACGAAAGTGAAGAGCTTTTTGGAGAAAAGAGAATCCTTTAACCATCCATTGGGTGCTGCTATTTTACCAATAGGAATTTCCCTCTTTGTGGTAGCCCAGTCACGCGGCCTGCACTGTTTCCGTCGAGTCTTCCTGATGCCACCGAAAGGCACCGTGAGGGTCCGAGTCATCCCTTTGACGCAGTTTGGAGAGGGAGATTCCAGCTCAGGTGTCGTCCTCGTTACTTAACCGAAGCTCAAAATGATGAGGTCCGTCGCCAACAGCCCTCGTGTTACTTCTGAATGCAACGGAAATAAACAATCAATAAATCTTTTTTATCTTCGTAGTATAGTACACTCTACTTTACGGGGGATGCCGCAAAGTTTTAATTATCATTAAGGAGTATAGCCGATATGTCCGGATAAATTTATTTATCCGGACATATCGGCTCGGCAGTGGCATTTTTCGGCATTAGCATCCATAAGTGCATAATGCTGCAAGTTACAGCTATTTATGTTGATTTTGGAAATTGCAGATTGAAATAATCCACACTATCGATAAATTCTAATTATTATCCCCTGGAAATCATAAGGTTTTAATTATTACCAAAAGTAATCGAGATAGAAACATAATTTTTATTTATAATACTTAAGAATTTTCTACATAGTCACCATCCAGAGTTATACATTTTTCCCTGCCTTTCTTGATGCTGTCTTTGTGGAACTCGACAGATTGGGCTCTTCACACTACATAACCGTAATTTTTATTGTTTGGTTTTGTTCACTCTCAAACTGTTCGTTGAAAAGGTGCCTCTTTATTTTGTTCTTTTCAAAATTTGTTAATCACGTGTTCAAAAAACTGCTCAGTTTGAATCTTATTTTGTATATAAATCATGTGATAGACGTAAATAATTCTGACGATATAATTTGCTAGATGACGCAATATCGAGTAGAGATGCACTATATCAACTTTTTTGGAGGTTTCGTGAATGAAATATTGTTTACAACGCAAGACTGTCTAACTAAGTGAAGTTAAACAGAAGCTCATAAATTAGGTGTCCTTATTAGAAGACATTGTGCATTATAATTTAATTATTCTTTACCCTTACTAATGGCTCAATGACATTCGAAAAAGAGTTAAAGCATTAAAAAAAATAAAGTTCCTTGTAGTTAAAGGTGACAAGACGTGCCGATTTTCAACGATTTATCCCGCGTCCCGTGGGGTCTAAGAAAGTCGATTACGATTTTTAGAAAGAATGCACAACGAGCTAGGAAAAGGTGGGAGAACGGGAAAGGAATATGCGGGTTTTGGCTTCCATGTAGCTATTTCACCAAGATATGAGCTTTATATTATTTTTGTAAATTTTATAATGTTAAACTTTAATAATAAAAGTAATTGTTGAGAACTGCTTAACAAAGTTCACCTCGATCAGTTGCTACAATACCACCACCATTGTTTGGACTTAATGAACAGTGACATTTTTCGGCATTAGCAACGATGAAAACATTTTGTAGCTGTAAAATGAAGAGAAAATCTCCCACTTTGTAGATTTCCATATGTTTTATTCTTATGTTCTCTTGTTATGGCTACATGTTCCGCTAGCGATCTAGCACCATTTGGAAAATTGTTGCAAAGGAATTACATCTTATACAAAAATTGGAAACGGTGGGGAATTTTAGAGAGGAGAAAGGTCAGAGTGAAAGGAGTTTGTTGGTCGTCCACGAAGTAACGCTTTCGCATATTGAGTTTTGTCTCTTATGCGGTACACATCGTACTGCGTGCTATTGCTAGTGAAACAAATGATGTCAACAAATCAGCTATTCAGATGATCTATGTAAGTAATTTATTTAGATACCAAAGGTAGGTATTTTTAAGTACCAAAATTTTTAATCAAGAACCCCCCTCCCTGTCAATGGTGTCCCGCTTTTCGAATGTTAAAATCTGGTCACCTTATTGTGGTGTCCACAAAGCTAAGAAGTACGCGTGTCTCTTCATCAATTATTCATATACAAAACGATATTTAAATATTAACAAACACATAATTTTGATTCTGCTCTGAGTACTTAGCATTTTCAGAAGAAAGCGCGCATTTCTTACCGTCTATTCATATTGTTAAATTGAAAAATTAAAGTTTAAATTTTGTATTAATATTTGAAATACTTTGAAAAACTACAACTAGGCCGTAAGAATACTTATTAATTCGAAATTCCAACCACTATTTTTGTTCACATTCTTCCCACGTTCTCATAAGAAAAACGGTTCAGCATATTGCCTAACCTAAATATAAAAATGGAAAAAAATTCTATGAAACGTAGGCATTTTTCGAAAAGCTTACTCATCGAATTTCCTTTCCGCTCTACAGAGTTTTGCTTAAAATTAATAAACTGTTACCTCTGTTTTTCCGAAAGGCTAGCGTTTGCTGTCAATGAGGTTCAACTAATGACTCATCGATTTCGACATTACAGTCTCCCAGAATGGCTATTGCAACTTTTTTTTTTCATTTAAAAGAAATAAAAGTAAACTAGATAAATATTACCATCTAACAAACTTCAAAGAAAAGCTTTTTATTTCAAAACTTACACACAGTTTTATTCACAGTTTAGTATAAAATCAACCATCATTTAGAAATACAGTACACTTTTAGTAATAGGGCAGATATTAAGCAAGAACACCGCCGGATGATTAGTTAATGACTAAAAGTAATGAATTTAAACAATAAAAACTATGTATTTTGGTATAAAATAAAATTTAATACAGTACAAGCAAATGAATTGTGAAATACATAAAATAAAACTACAAAAAAAAAAATCTACTGTTTTGTATGGATATCCTACATTACTTCATAATGTAGGGTATCATTGATGCATAAAATAACTGTCTTTGATTCTTCAGCCAGTGCAAAAATGCAGGATTACTGAGGGGGTCGAAAAAGTGAAATGCCGGGTTATAAAGTGCCTATTGTATTGCACAATTTTAGCTAATATCACTAAAATTGCTTTATTAAGAATAGCTGTTTAATGAAATCAATGTAGCTTTATAAGCTACAGTTCTGACGATGACACACCTCAACAAATTACGAAAACGATACACGTTCATCGGTGGTTGCTAGCATCCTCTCGGTATGAATTTCATTCTGATTGGCTCCGAAGGCCTTAGAACAAAATCCATTTTGAGTTGGACTTTATCTCTGGGATCCAGTGAAACGAGAGAAAAGTTCCTGAGGACGTTGGCGATGATCGCTTTTTCTTCCAGAAGAGCGAATTTCTGGCCTGGAAAAGTAGAACATATATCAAATTAATTATGAGTACGCAACAGGAGACATATTGAAATAGATGCAACTCATAAATTATTGATTTTAAGATAAAAGACAAACTTCAAATTAAAATGAAGTTGCTTAAAATTGTACTCCGTTATATATCATTGCAATAATTCGAGATAAAAGCCGACATTTTTAAAAACAACTTTTTCATATTTTCAACTTTTTCATTTCATATTTTTTATTAATCATTACACATTAAATTCAAAACAAACACATGATAAACTAATGAGGCTTATTTGGGTATGATTGGCTAAGTGTAGATAAATCTACATGTATTACGTGTCATAATTTATTTCATATTTTTTTCAGGCCGAAGTGAGTAAGACTGCAACAAAGGATGACATTCATTCGCCATGCCAGTCTTGATCCCGAAGTGTTACTGCTGCTGTAGTCAAAAGAAAAATATTGAAATATTAGTTAAAACTTGTCGCAAATGTCTAAATATTGCATTTTTAGGCGAGTAAGAATGATTCTCAAAGTTTCAGAGCTCTATCTTAATGGGAAGTTGGTTAAATTAACGATCGAAAATTTGATGACACACTGATATACACACACACAGACACACACCAAGTGAAACACATAAAAACATTGTAAAAATGTTAAACGAGACAGCATTGTCGAACCCTGAGTATTTTACGATTAACCGATGGATCGAATGTTTATTAGCGTCTCACTTTGAAGCAACCAGAGGTCTTTTGGAGACAGACCTCGTCATCGTGAGCAACTATCAGGTGACGAGGACAACACCCGAGTCGGCAACACCTCTCCAAATTTCCGCATCATCTCAACAGTAGGGTATTGACCCAAGATAGATTTAATATGCATAAGTCCCACCATACGTTGGGTTTTTTGTCAGACCTCTAACTCAAATATCGATGTAAACAGCGAGGGCCATGATCATTCGACGACTGCGGCCCGCTCCACTTGAGCAAAGCTAAGTTCACATAAGCATAATTTATATCTGCACAATGTCTTGCTAACATTTGCAAGGAAACATCTGTATTTTATTTAACATCATTATAATAATGAGAATTTACTAACAATATTTTAGTAATAAATTCCCTAATGATGCAGCATAGAAAGAGTAAATATACTGTAGTTCCCAAATTTTCTTTCGGAATATGAATACAGAATATCAAAACGAGCTTGAAACGTCCTGTTGTAATATGGACTCCATCCTGTTGAATTTCCTACTTGCTTTCATAATCCTAAATCAATGATTTTAATTGCACGGAATAATTTGATTGATTGTTTATTAACCTCGAATAAACAACACAAGATCTATTAACGACTGAAAGCGTCATTTTGAACCTCGGTAAAGGGAAAGGGAGGGCACGCGAGCTGTCACCTCCCTCTTCAAGCTTCCACACCACTGCAACGAAAAGACTTAGATATAGAGTGCACCAACCCCTTCACACTGCGTGTCTTTTAGTGGTATCTGGACGATTCGAAGAAAACAACGCCGGCTTTGACAATTATTTTTACAAATTTAATTTAGTTCAATAAGAAATAGTTGCGTTAAATTTCTTGAACATCTTACAAAATGATTTTTTTCCCCATTTAATATCAACGAAGTGCACTCAAACTATTTGTGATCAAGTTATATGCCATATTTTAATGATTAATGCGTTAAAAGAAATGCATTTAATCTCAAAAACGAAATACAAGTCATATTCCGTCTTTTGACAAATCTACTATGGCACTAAGATTTAGCACTGAAAAGGATTTCGGTGCGATTGGGTTTTCCGCCTCTTGGGGGAGTGATTTTTCACTCATTGGTGGGGAAGGAAGTCAATTGATCTGACGTGACTGCGGCGATATGAGCTCCCAAGATTTGGGACTGAAGAAAACTCATCTAATTTGCAGTGCTTTTAACAACCAATCCAAAAGGCACTCCAACTAAACTAAAAAACACTCAATACTCAACGATTCAAAAAAAATATTCCTCTTTACTTTTTTGACCTATTGTTTGGCTGCGGTCGAAAACCATTTTTTTTCACCCATAAACGACATCTAATAAGTAAAAATACTAAAATCTGAAGGTGCTAGATCAGGGCAGTCTAAGGGATGTGAGACGATATCCTATTACCTAACTCATCTGTCATTTTAAATGTTACTCTGATTATAAAATATGAATTTTAATTAAGTTCAACGCAGACAAAGTAACTAAAATTGTCAATTATATCCAAAATATATTTTATTAATTTTCGAATAAGCAGAATGCTCTCAAACGGTCTCTCCCCGGGAGTACTAACAAACTTCCATAATCTATAGAAGAATACGCTTTCCGGAATTCGATGCGAGTATTTCTTTTATATTGCACCGACAGCGTTGAGTCCTAATCTCGCCAAATCTCCGCAGTAAAACTTCCGCCCACATCACATTAACACTCTTCTTATTATAGTAACCTTATTATTCTCTCCAATCCTCTGTCGTTTTTATTGTATATGAATTGATTACTCTTATTCACTTCACTTCTAAAGCCTACTTATTTTGCATCACCACGCTTCATTTGATTTGGAAGAAGCTGAGAACTTAATGTTGAAGGGAAACAAACAAACAAAAATAGCCCATGTGACTGGTATTTGGTGATATCTCAGGCGAATGAGACCAAGAGTTGTTTTGTGGCGTTGGGTGAGTGGGAACGTGCATTTGTCATACAACTAACACACCTCCCCTTCTTTAGCTCTGTGCCTCCCTCCCTTTTTTAGTGTCTCTCAGTACCGCTCGGAAAAAGATGCGTCCCCATGAAGCAAAAATCCAAAGAGTCCCTTAACGATCTCAAAAGACAGTCATTATTTTTCGGGCCGAAACAACGGTTTTAAAATTTTGTCAGCCCCCTTAAACTCGCAACACTCTACTTGCACACATTCAGACGCCTCATGACTTCTTCCCAGTAAATAGTTTTTACTTCGTTAACAATCTGGAACGACGCGTTTCTTTCAGCGAGAAGAACCCGGATGACGCTCCTCGACTTACATTTGGCGGGATTCAAAATCGAGACACTCATTTAAACGCAACAACAAGAGTTTTCAACCCATTGAGACAAACGAGCCCGCATTCTACTTCTAAGACTTTGGTCTTGAACGCAATGCAGTCAGTTTGTTGAGGAAAAAAATACCCGTATTCTCTTTGAGCGTCAGAATCACAGTACTTTTACTTTCTGGGCCCTCCTAACAAATTTTGTATCGATCTAATACTTAAAGATTAAGGAAGAAAAAAAAACCGGTTTGAACTTATTGTATATATGCGTATTACGGAGAGTTATCACAAATATTATCCGACTAAGATTACAATCAGATTAATCACAGCATAAATATTATATGCTGAAGACATTTTAGTTAATAATACTTTTTTAATAGTATCCTCAGTGGAAATGAAAGATTTTACTATTGGTTTAATTTGATAAAAGTTTAGTATTAAGATTCGCATTTACACGTGTCATTCTGATAACTTGAATGTAATGTTAATCCTATGGAATCTCTACTTTCTTTCTCAAACCTGGACTACTGCATTTATTTGAGCGTAATGAAATACATAGAAACAGTAAAAATAATGAAATTTTCCACTGAAAAAATAGTCTTTTTCCTCCGATTTTTAAAAATATTTTTACGTCAATTCGAAGAACTCGTTTATGGGTTTTAAAATTATTTTAAAACATTTTTAAAAATCGGGGAGAAAATGTAATTCTTCAGAAACATTCATTATTTTTTGTTTTTGAGAAACACTCAAACAGATAAAATAGTCCAGGTTTGAGACGTAAAGAAGAAATTCTCCATATGATTGACATTATGTTCCCGAAATTAAAATGGCTGATATACGTGAGCCTTCATGCATTCCGTTTATATTTGCATAGGTCTTATATTTGTTCCCACTATTTAATTAATGTTATGTATGAGATAACCTTCTATACATAACAGCTTAACTTATATTTTCTGCTGAATTACCAAATTAAAAGTATTGTCTACCCTTAGTGTGATATTTTCAATAAAGATCTTTTTTCCAATTTCATTCTTATCCTACAACTAAAAATTTACATAAATATTTTAATTTTTTTTTCAAATTTTTGAAGAGTTAGCGTCAATGAATACATATATATTCCCTTTTAACAATTTTAACTATATTCATTGCTGTAAAATGTAAAACGATTAAGATTTAACTAAACATTTTCAAGAAACTAAATTCCTCATAAAATACTGAGCGAATCGAAACAAACTCATATAAAAAATATCTTATTTTGTATATTATTTTGAAATGCTTTATATTAAAGTTCAATTTTGCACGTTTTCAAAACTGATATTTAGGTCATTATTTTTGATTCACGGCCATTGAACTTCCCCCCCCCCTTAATTTGATTTCCTTTTAGGCATTCTGAGGTGATCCCAGTCGCGGACTCGCGCTGGCGTTGATTTCATCGAGTCGTGAGTTCGAGCCCTGATGCCACAAAAGACCCATCGTATAGCGGGGCTGAGGTATGTTAAATCTGTTAAAAGTCCAAAGTTTTCCCTTTGGAGTGGTGTAGAAATTCGGAGAGGGAAGTGACTGATCAAGTATCGTCCTCGTCACTTGACCGTGGTTCAAAATGACGAGGTCCGTCACCCATAGCCCTCGTATTGCTTCTCAGTACCACTTTAATAAAGAATCACAATCACATAGAGACCAAACAAATTAGTTATTGTCGTGAATCGGCATTCCTTTTAATTATTCTATCAATTTTACTGAAAAAGGGACGTGAGAAGAATGGGCTAACTGTGGCCGAGAAGATAAAATAAATGATCGCTTTTTCACAGTGACCTTTCGCTTCTTTGAAAGTACTCACCGATACAGTTCCGAGGTCCCGCAGAGAAAGGCAGGTAGGCGAACGGATGTCTGTTTCGGATGTTTTCTGGGGTGAAGCGATCCGGGTCAAAAATCTCCGGATTCGGATATATCTCTGAATTCCTGTGAAGGCTGACGATGAAAAAGTTGACAGTAGTACCTTTGGGAATCACTTTTCCGTCTGTCAGAAAGAAAACATTTGTCCAAGTCTCACAGCATACTCTAGACTATTAACAAGGATTCTGATAGATCAACTAAGAAATTCTATTGAAACAGTTACTTTTGAATAAGTTTTTGAAAGTTAAATTATTACGTCTTATATAATCTTTTTACCATCCCCATTCCTATATTAAAATGTTGCGCTCTCTTACAGAGAATGCTCCTTTGCATAATATACAAGGTTTAGATTTATTTTTATTATTGTTCACTATTAAAAGGTTTTCTGCCTATTCGAAACATACAAGAATCTATATCTAAGGTCTTGCTTTGGTAGTACGATTAACACGAGTGCTTAACTACGCTTTTCCATAAATGTCATTATGTATGCATCCAATCGTGGAACTTCAGAAACTTTTTAATGAAAATTCAGCTTGCTTCCTAGATTCCTTGTCTAATTTTCACTAGAATATGAATAGGACATCAGAAAACTTATCATACTCATAATTTTGTCTCGCTCTATTTGGAAACGATGTTGTTACACGCTCTTGTCTCATTCAAAAGATGCATGATTTTTCCTTTCAAAACGATACCAATTTTTAAATAATAAAAGAATAAAACAAATGATTATGCTGTGACATTGGAATTATTAAAATAAGTATTAAAATGAATGCGAACAATAAACTATTATCAGTTAGAATATTATTATTAAACAATAATACTCTTTCTGTTTTTAAACATTACAAATAAGTCGAGCGGTAAATTATTAAATTTGATGTACGTATCTTACTCTAAATGTAATTATTGTTCTCATTAATGAAAAATAAATCTTTACATAACCATCTATTTTTGGAGTTTATATTATTATTTTTATTAATCTATTATTTGTTCTCATTAAATACTTTTACAAACTATATTTAACAGCAAGATTATTAGTAAAATTATTTACTCATTATAAATCTTTCTATTTATGAAAAAGTTTCTCTTGCAGAAATTTTTATTTTATTTCTTATTTCTCTAAATGAAGAGATCATAATCCTGAAACCTGTAGCTTTATTCACTGCGAATCTCAAAAATAAATTTTTTACAATGCTCAAATATCCTGTAATGACACGTTGGTACTCATTATTAAAAAAATATTTATACTCCTGGTATTTATAAATTAGCTTATACTTCATACCTTAAACTTTATTATAATTAAAACAAATCTACTCTCGTTTTTTGTTATATCTAAAATATATAGCAAAAAAAAAACATTTGTGTGCGTGCGTGATTAGATAGATATTTAGATATTAGAATCAAATATCCATATTAACCGACTTAAAGAACCAGAGCTCTTTCTCTGAAAAATGTAGAGAGAATTCAATGTATTCTAATTTAAATGAATCTCTAAAAATTCATGAACTGTTCCAAATTTAGAAAAAAAAAATTAAACACATTCCTTCAAATAATAAGTTATATTTTAAAGTTTTTCCGTTGCAGGAATGGTAATCTAATGAAGACGATGGTTTAAAATGTTCTGTGAAAGAAGTTAAACCTCATCAAAGAACATCATGATCAAATTAGGAACGATTATTAAAGTAATCATTTTTTTTTAAAATTTCTGTCATTTAATAGACGGATACTCAAACGGGAAGGATGTCTTTTAAAAAATCATCCAGTGAAATGTGAGAAACGAGTTAAATGCGCCTGATAAAATGATAAATTTATGCGCATCATAAAGTAATATATCTGTACTTAATATCTGAATATTATCTGTTCAGAATGTTTATGAAGAAATATTTTCGTAATGAAATCTTGTTTGTTCAAAAAATAGCACCATTTCTAAAAACCCAATACTTATAATCCGTTCATTGTTAAAGAAAAGCAAGGCAGAAAAAATGTATAAGTAAAAATGTTTCTTCAAATAAAATTAAGTAGGCTTTCGTAATACATGTTGCTAACTTTGATTTCGAATAAAAGATATAAGAGTGAAATAGAATAGTACTTACCGTATCTGAATTCTTCATTCAAAATTCGACCAATCGTTGGGACCGAGGGATACAGTCTGAGAGATTCCTGTATTAAATCAAACAAAAATTGAAAGTTTACATTTTCATTTTCAAAAACATTTTAATCTGTTTTCTTAAAATTTTGCGCTTCAAGGTATCAATTGTATCTCTAGATCTTTCACAGCAATGCTTCACGCCAAAGCTACTCGGATGGCAATGAACAAAAAGTAAAATGAAAGAAAGAAAAGAAACAAAAAGATTTCTTTTTCCTTGTAAATTCCTTTACTTCCATGTGCATGGTCTGCAAGATTGCTGACTACATTAATCTCACACCTTTGTATTAGATGCACCGGAATAATGCCCAGCGGATCCAAGTGTTCCTATTTACCCAACCGGAGGAAGAGGAATAAAATTGAAACCCCTCCCTGAGGGCGTGTAATGACCTGAAATCCAATTTAAGGTTGTCATCGCCTAATGTCGAAGAATAGGAACCAAAATTGGAATACTTTTACCAATAAAAAGTACTTGAACATTAATTTTACTTTTCGACTTCACTATATTTTAGAAAGTAGCCTATTTTATAGCACTACACTTTTCTATTCGAAACAATCCCTTTTTTTCTGGGGTAAAATGTGTTCCGTGTTTCGTCACCAATATTGTAACGCTAAACGGACTTTAAACTATCCGCATTCACGGGAAAAGCGGCTATTTTTGGACTGTACCTAAATTTTAAGAATACTACATCGTAAACAGATGTATGTGTTACAAAGTCGCAAATTCACTCGTATATGAAAATTGAAACAATTTTCTGTCTGGAAATGATTTCGACATTGCGACCAGCTTCTTCGACATGAGGCGAAAGCAGCCTTAATGTACATTTCTCAGACTCATTCTTTTTTCAATTGTAATTTTTTATGTGTGATATCATGTTTAGGAGTACCTTAAAGCACCGAAAACGTGACCTTAAAGCACCATTTTGAGATAACAGACTATAGTAAACTTAAATACAACCATTCGAAGGTGATTCAATAAGTACCTGCGTTTGGAAGTGCAAATGGGATATTTGTAATGGGAATGAGGTAACTCATTGTAGCATTTGCCCATTGATCCTTTTTCCTACTTCAAACAGCCCATGAGTGTGAAGTCCTTCGCCTCCCAAGAATCCATCGAACTTAACATTAGAAACCAAAAAGCAAATAACAGTCAAAGCAATGATTGCTTCCGGCGAATTTTCTACAAAGGAGGTGATGACGGTTTCATCAGCCACAAGTGCTTAATGATGAATCCATGTCTCATCTTATAGGGAAAATTCAAATGTAAGAAGTGACGACGACAACTGGATGCGTCAGCAATCACATTTTGATATGGAAGTAAATGGCTGTCAAATCAAAGCTGGCCGATGGTTCAAAATCGCATTATTTTTAGGGCCGTTTAACGGATGGAGAACACAATGTTAACGCCTCGACGACTTCATCTGTCATCAAAACAGGTGCTTTTTGAATCACACTCGTGTAGGAGATGAAGTTGGTATTAAAAGAGGTTTAAAATATGAAAGAAATGATGCAGTGAAATTGAACCTTGATGACGCACTCCAGGTACTTCATGTCCCGGACATCGTCCAGAGTGACCGGACGCTCAGTGTCCCCTCCGAAGATGGAGTCCAGTTCCTCGTGGATCTTCCTCTGCACCTCGGGGTAGAGGCCGATGCAGTACAGAGCGAAGGTCATGGCCATGGCTGTCGTGTCGTGTCCCTGAAAGGATCGAGAGATGCACCTCTTGGGGCATGAAAAATTAAAAACAAATAGACGTGTTTAGTGCACCATCTTTAAAAAAGTTGGAAAAGTGTAAGTGCCAAGAACCACTTGGATCTGTCATTTTCTATTGGTAATTTTATTTTAATTTATCCTAACATTTTTCATTTCCTTTTAAATACTTACAAATTTTTTCCTCCTATCCCGGTTTTGACAAACCAGATAATTTCAGTAAAATTGTTTTCTTCCGTATTCAAATTTCCTAATCGTTTTTATTTTACTTCTGCGAATCTGCCTCCTGAGTAGCTACACATTCTTGCACTTTCTTGAGGGGTACAGCAATATCGATCAAATCAACACCTCAATAAAATAAAAAAATTATTACTTTTTTTAATTTTATGGTCGAATGTTCCTGTCTTCCCAGTCCATTTCACACCCTCCCCTTCACTTGTTTAACACGAGTTCAGCGGAAAAGATTTCGTCTCTCAAAGAAATTTGGTTTCTTCCGAAAGGACATTGAGGACGTCTACATTGTTTTTTCGAAGCTGATAGGCAGTGATGGCTTTAGGTAGCCCCTTTCACTTTATAAGTCTTTTTCTTTCCTCTTATAATTAATTATGGAACTCTTTTAACTATGTTTAGTAAGCTCGACAGCTAAAATGAGAAGGTATTTCCTACTTGAATGAAAGGACCCCCGTTAAATGACACACCTGCGACCTTGGCCTGTAAAAAGAGCAAAGTATTTAAACTAAATGTTGACATTATATAATTGGAATCAGGCAGTTAGTTACCTATTTGTTAAATATGTCAAGAAAACGAGAAAGCATCCCTTGAGCAATGAAATTTAAAGCGACAGACAATTCTCATTCATAAAGATGGCTCTAAAAATAGAGAAAGGAACGTTACTTCGAACATGAAAGTGTCCACTTCTTCCCTGATGTCCTCTTCCGTCAGTTGCTGTCCATTGACGTGCTGGTCCAGGAGCAGGTCCATCAGGGCCTGCCGCTTCTTGCCCCCGAACCTGACATCTTCCGTTTCCTCGGAACCTCGACTGCGCTGAGCCAAAAGAGCCGTCTTCTTCTCCTGGATAACCTGCGGCCAACGACATTTACGCAAATTATGAAAACTGAAGGATTTTGAATTATTATTATTGTTTCGAAGGTAACTGATTTGCTAAAATGCTTAGAATGTGCATTTTTAGATTTTACCGTTACAAAATAGGAGGCGTTTCGCTGAATCCGTAGTTGTATATAATTTATGAAAATTTGATAAATAGAACTTCGAAAATTGAATTTTAAAACTGTAGGGTAGCGTACCGAGTCACATAGATAATTATTTGAGTTTGCATTTTTCTCAATTTTGCATTTTTTTTTTTTTTTTTAATTTCTGGTTCACGTTCCCGAAAAATCTACCGTATCCATCGTGCTGATATTTTCCTCATTATGTAATAAGACTATTTACTGAACAGTGAGCATAAATGTTTTTTCTAATAAACTCTCGCAAAGTTTGGGTATGGCACAGTAATTGTATAGAAGTTATGGAAAATTTGAATCGTAAAACTTTTTAATTTTTTTTTAAATTTTATTAAATTTAATTTTTGAATTATAATTATATTCAGAGAATATAATGTTCTGTGTAAATGCTATAGATTTTAAGCAACATACATCTAAAAGTAAGTATATATAACTAAATATAACAAATGTAAATACAGCTGTTGATTATTTATTTCTCGTACAGTTATTTATGTATTCAAAAGTGATTTTGCTTGGTAAACTGATATACAAATATACAATTATCTTGATATTAAAGCACGACTTTCTTTGAATTTAATTGAAAAAAGGGAGAATTATATTTCGGCACATGAAATAAGCTATTTTTCCTCGTCGGAGGTATCTGCGTAGATTACCATAAGCTGTTAGATGACGTTTCCTTGATTTATCTCATCATATTAACAGTCTTCTGAAGACTCTTCGAGTTATAATTTGGAAATGTATAGAAAAGAAATGATTCTTAGAAAGTAATATCAAAAGCGTGAGCTCATTTTAGCCGAACTTACGGTTCTTTTCACGGTCTACAACGTATTAATATATGATTTTTTAAGGCCACAATGTGTCATGGAATTTAAAATACTAATTTTCAGATTATAATCCTTCATTCTAATCTGTTCTGGAGATATTGTGATTTTTATTAAATATCCAATTTATTTCATTCGCTTCAGTAATGTGAGCTCTTGCACCTTAGAGCTTATTTTTGTCGTCAATTTTTTTCACTGTTAATCAACAACGAAAATTTTATCTTACCTTATCTGTAAACCTGTGCAGTACTTTGAGGTCTCTGTTGAAACCTCGCCCTGATTTGGATAAATTGAATAAAATATCCGGCCACAGCAGAGGTCGGGCTATTCGTTCAATCATGACGCCACCCAGACTGTAAAAATACCGACAGAATTAATTGAAAGAATTATTACCGGGTTCTCTCCCGTTTTTCCCTTCCGCTAATCCTAGGGGAAATTTACATGATGTTATTTGATTTGAGAACTGTTCCAATATATGAACCGTGATTTGTATAAATTAGGATAAAAATATTACAACACAGGAAATAAAATTAATGTAACAGTATTTGTAAACTGCGGAGAGTTTAATAGTAAGAAAATTCTGGCGGAGAGAGAAATATGAAGTTAACAATGAGTAAATTAGATTTCTGTCTAAACTGATAGTAGTAAAAGTAGAAAACTGATAGTAGTTCATTACATTTCTTACCTTCAATTCATTTGAATAGATCACATTTCACTTTATTGAATGGAATCTTTATTTCCTGAAATTCAAATTACTCGAAATCCCATTGGTTAGTGAATACAAAAATGAGAATAACCTAACATTTCAACGCGATAGTAAGCAGTGTGTGTTTCGGTTATTCTAAAATTCGAATAAAATCTAATTAAACGACGACATTGTTTGACTTTTTTAATTAGTGACTATTTATTTTTAAGACTGACTTATTAGGTAAGGGTGGAGTAAATGCACGAAGGAAGTGCTCTCGGGGTATTACAAAATTTTAAAATCGTTATTTCGTATCGCTAATTTTCAATCTTATTTTTTTTTCATGGCGCATCGCCTCCTTTATCGTATGTATTATTCGCGTGAGAATTGGCATCACTGCGATAATCTTTCTAGTTGTCTTTGGTTCTAACACTTACTTGCTTGCGGTATTTATTTTGAGATTAATCGTAAATGTTGCCAATACGTGTTCACTGTCACAATATTGCGTAAACGAAGTAAGATCAAACGATTCCCAGAATCATTGCTTACTGTCAAGCAGGTGTTTGTTGGAGGGAAATTTCATTTTATCGGGTTGGTAACATTACTAGTAAAGGCCCTGAGCCAACCGTCAAACGTTTCCGTTATTGTGAGGCGGAGTTCCCTCCTCTATGATTAAATATCATCTTTATGCTATGAATTGTGAGAATGGAAACTGTAAAGAATCCAAATGATCCGCAGAGTGAGAGAGAGGAACTTCGATCAAAACATCACTACAGAACGAATAGACGAGTAAGATAAATGATTTATTTC
Organism: Nephila pilipes; assembly: GCA_019974015.1. Lineage (NCBI taxonomy): Eukaryota > Metazoa > Arthropoda > Arachnida > Araneae > Nephilidae > Nephila > Nephila pilipes. The sequence goes on along the minus strand of BMAW01046075.1, from coordinate 426,653 downwards.
TTATTTGAATCATAAATTAAGATTCGAGTTGTGATGGGATTCTAGAGAGAGCGACCGTGGATATACTACAGTAATAACAAAAAAAGAATCTATTTTGATCTTGCATGTCTTCAATGGGCCGCGGTAGCCTAGAGGTCAAGGTCGTGGATAGCGGCTGGCGGTTTTCGTTCAGTCGCGGGTTCGATCCTTGGCCACCAAAGACCCACCGTGTAGCCGGGGCTGATGCACGTTAAATCTGTTCGGGGCCCAAAGTCCTCCCGTTGGCGTGGTGTGGATGTTAGGAGAGGGGGTGCCAGCTCAGGTGTCGTCCTCGTCACTTGATCGAGGTTCAAAATGACGAGGTCCGTCGCCAATAGCCCTCGTGTTGCTTCTAGTGCGACGTTAATAAAAAACTCAACTAAAACTAAAACTTGCATGTCTTCAATGGAAATTTAGTAGTTTCTTGGTAATATTTCAGACTGAAATATGGCACAAGAGTCGAATAATGACAGACAACCGTCACACAAATAAACAATACTTATAATGATAAAAATGCAGTTTTGATTCCACCTTAAAAACGATTTCAAAAATCGCCTAATTGGCAAATTTTGACAGTGTAGTGTGAATTTAGCATTACGCAGAACGAAAGAATATGAAAAAAATTTACTATCCTATTTTCTAGTGTACCGTTGGTAACAGGCTTACAGATATTCATAACAGTCTTGGGAAATCGTTTAAAGAAATTATCATGCGTATTTTATAATTTCTTCCTTTTTCTCCAATTATATCCACGAGTTGTTTTTTCCTTTCAGACAATCGCATGTTCTCATCACATTTCGGACATTCACAAGTGAACGTAATTAGTCGAACTTTCACGCAATAAAAGAAACCTTTCCTTTCACTTCTATATAGTAAGAAACTCAGTTGTACATTCAGTCATCTCTTTCTCACTCATAACATCATCCATAATTGATACTTGGAAGAAAACACATAAAACATATATGGAAAAAAATGCACTAATGAAGAGGGTGTCTAAAGGCGAATTAATTTTTCAATTGATTATAGATAGTTTCAAAACATCCACAAGATCCAAGGAAAAAGGATAGCTTTCTGAATATTAAAAAAAAAGGTAAGATTTCTTCGCACAAAGGAGATTCCTCTGATCCGGAAATAAAAATGTGGTAATATTTCTAGCGCAATACCCCCCCCAAAAACGACAAAGGATTGATTGGGTTTATTAACATCGCACTAGAAGCAGCACGAAGATTATTGGCAACGGACCTCGTAATTTTGAACTTCGATCAAGCGACGACGCATGAGCTGGCACCTCCTTCTCCTAACATTGTAACACGCCTGCTGGTGGACTTTGACTCTCGACAGATTTAACGTGCATCAACCTTGTCTACACGGCGAGACTTTTGGCATCAAGGCTCGGAAATCGTGTGTCCAGGAAATGACGTGTCGACGAAAATCACAAGCCGCAAGTCCACGACCACAGCGGCCACCAAAATGACGGAGGGAAATAGATGAGAAGTAATTTTACGGTTGCCATATGTAACGGTTGTGATCAACAAAAAAAATGAGTGTTGCCACCTTTGGCAAGTTATCTCCACGAAATATTTTCGTGCCAATTGGAGGGGGTCTTGGCCACATTTTAACCATTTATAACATTAATCTACAGATTCGGACATCTGTAGAAATAATTCCGCAGGCATCATAGTGAACATCTCGTGTTTTTATTACTCTGAGATTCAAATACGCTCAGTTTGAATAAATGCCTGAACATCAGTAACTGTGTTGGTCAGGGACTCTAAAGATAGATCGAATAAGGGAAGCAGTTCTAGGGCGTTACGCACTTGTGAATTGCTTCTACGTATTCAGAATTTTCCCCTGTTTGAGCTCCGATCCTTGTTCCCATCACGGTTTCTGAAATGGAAAGAATCAGGGTAAGGATATACAAAGTAGCAAACTTTAAAATGTATAATTTAATCCTTCAATCGAATTTAAAGTAAAATTTCTAGCTCTTTCAGTATAATTTAAGTATATAAGACAATTTTAACTATTTAAAAGTATGGAATATCCTTGCTGATAAAAAAAAAAAGAATCTTGGTTAACTGGTTGTTTAAATTTATGATACTGGTACATATTGGGCCAAACTCATAGTGAAGTAATTTGTAATAGAGGATGTCTTGCTACATTTTTATAAAACGGAAACACCTTACCGCACACAATGTCCAGAGTGCAAGAGACTATCAACGACATTATATCGACGTAGTCCTGGTTTCGGAGCTCCCTTAACTTCTTCACCAAAATGAGAGAGTTTTCGTTGAAAGTTGGCAAAAAGTCCTCCAGAATGCGGAAGTGGAAACAGGGAGTCAGCAGCTTCCTTCTGGATTTCCACTTGGCTCCGGTGCTGGAATGTACGCACAGATATGTTGGTACAAACAAAGTAAAAGAGTTTAGACTAAATGAAATTTTTATAAGATATACAAATCACAATTCTGAGGTATCTTAGTGATATTTCTTCCCTAAGAGCTTTGGCAAACACACGTGACGCGCCTCCAGGTTTCCCAGCAATTCTTTTCAATTTTTGACCCTCCTTCTTATCAACCATTCCCCCCCCCTTTTTTTTTTCTTCATTCTTCCTGCTTCTATATCGCTCGAGATTTTGAGCAGTACATAGTCATAAACTATTTTCCCCTCATTCACTTAATTCCAAATTTAAGCGATTTGAAATTTGAGCAATTTGAGTGTTTCCTTATTTTGTTCATGCTTTAACATTTAATCCTTTCAGCACGAATTGAAAAGTTTTCTTAATGAGATAAATTGGCCAAATCTGTAAATATTTTCTAAATTCCTGTAAACATAGAAAAAGTGGGGATGATATGATGAGATTGTATACACGATTTCGCCCTGTTTTGTCTTTGATTTCATATATTCTCAAATAGTGTGTAAGAAAGTAAAATACAAGAACGAATCCTTATAACAGCATAAAATAAAGATAACGTGCACTCCTCTCTCATTCCTTCAAATAAAAAATGTCATAAAAGTGGGCAGAAGGGTAATGCGGAGTTAAGTTTCAGTAAATACGAGAAGAGGTTATTTGACTTTCACTATAATAGTAGCTATATCCATTGCGTAAACTTGATGTTGAAAACAAACCTATTGACAACAGCGAATAATTTTTTGACGAAAAACTCCAAAATATCTTCTCACGTTAAATTTGTTTTCATTAAAAGAGGCTTAAAATCGACATACAAACTATAATCACTAGTGAAATTTAAACTGTATCCGATAAGATATAAGTTATGATGCGAAATTTTCCAATGAAAAGTACGTGATTTGAACAAGAAAATAAACAAGAAGCGCGTAATTTTAGTTGTAAAAAGTAAATGAAAATGTGAAGGAGGTTTAATCTCAAAGAAGGCCAGAAGCCCAGATTTTGTAGTTAACCTGATTTCCTGTGTTGATGAAACACAGTTTGTTCCAGTCCCTTCAAATGACACTGAGTAACGTTGGACTATCCGCGATTTTCTCTTAACTAATCCTCGGGAATTTTTTTTTTTTCAATTGTGCTGCATAAAATAAAACCCAATAGAACGGGGAATTAGATGAACTAAAGAAATATTATAAATTGAATAGAAGAAACGAATATATAACTTTAGCCAAGCAGAAGTTAGAAGTTAGAGATGACAGTGAGATTATAATAGTGAATAGTAGTAGTACACTTGTGTAAACTTGCAGCAATAGCTGATGCTTAGAGAAATCTTCTTGAGTGAGCGGGCGTTGGTGTACTCGCTCGAATCACCAATGTTTGTGATTATTCTTGTTTGATTCCTAGCAAGTGGGTAAGCGATAATACTCTGATAAATCTTTTGAAACAGGTTTAAAGCGCGTTGAGGGTTAAGAGACTGAGCAAATATTGCATACTCGTAAACTGACAGAAATAAAAGATTTGGACGTACATTCGACTACCTCGAGTGGGAATTTCTATCACTCTGACATTCATTTAAAAAATAATTAACTGTTTAATAACATCCGTCGAGTCAAATGAAAGAGAGGAGCTGAACTCATTGAAATTACACTGTGTTGCAGTTTTTAATTTAAAGAAAGACCCCTGTAATGTTACGATTTTCTTAAGAGACTCAAGAATGCGATCTCATTTATATTAAAATTCTTACCTCGTGAGAAGGCCTTGCCCCAGCCACTTGTGCAGATAGGAGTATTCGTAGGATTTGTCCAGAGAAGTGGTGCTGCTCAGGATCCGCTGACAAACACAAAGGAGTTTATTAGCGAAGATGAAGAATAAAACAGTTTGCAGACATTTATATTCATTCAAGATCACAGACACACTTCTAAAGATGAAATGATTTTTGTGACCAACTATCTTCTAGGCGCTATATTTAAGAAAGCATGACCTACGAAATAAAAAAATATATTAGAAAGTAATAATTCAACGATGTTGTCACGGTATGAATAATGGGGCTATGATAGCTTAGTGGTCATGGTCGCGAATTCGCGGCCGATGTAGTTTTCTTCAAATCGTGAATTCCATGCAATTGAAAAATTCCGAGTAGCGGGGATGATGCGCATGAAATCTATTTCAGGTTCCGAGTTTTTCCAGGCCGTGGTGTGGAAGTTTGTAGAGGTAGGCTTCTAATTCAAGTGTCATCCTCGTCACTTGACTAAAGTTCAAAACAACGATAATTCTTCAGGTTGCTTCTTAGTGTGACATTAATAAACAATAAATCAAACGCTAGTTTAAGCATATATGCGAACAATTGGCGACAATTCAATTGGGCTACTTGCCCTTCTCTTCAAATCTTTAAGTTCACGTTATTGAATTCTAAGAAGGGAAATAAAAAAAATTGTCAGAAATATATAACTCCTTCAAAAGGAATTTACTAATAATTTTTGTTAATATATTTCATATCAAAATAATGTGATGTGGAATTCTAGAAAGTGATACACATCTGCTCGAGTATTGCCTTCATCCATACAAGATACGCACATGTATAAATGGACAAATTCTCACAAAAAAGAAAAATATTTCTTACCTTCAACTAAATTTACTTCCTTTAAAATAATCGTCAAAAGAGTCTGATTTATTTACCCAACATTTCTCCAGATCATGGAAATATTGTTTATAGAAGTCGGAACTAACGTTCATAAAATACACGTAACATTTGAATTACTATCCGAGATGTTTTCAAATTTCTGCCCATTCAAGACCATCTTCGGCTTAGGAAAAGAAGAAAAGATCAGCAAAAAAAAAGTTCCGGTATACATGTGGGAGGTAGTTGTTGCAACTCGTGGTTGCAACTCGTTGGTCAAATATGTCCCTCGCATATTCTATCGGATTCAAGTCAGGTGAGAGTACTGGTCATTTCATATGGGTGATATCCTCAGATTGAAGTCACCTCCAAAAAAAACATACGTGTTGTTACAGAATTATTTTTCCAATAAATTTGACTCGTAAGGGTTCCGGTTTGAACTTGTAGATCTGTTCCGGAGCCCAGTATAATTCTACCCCAAAAGAGCAATCCTGCACCCTCATAACGGTCTCGTTCAATGAGGTTGTCTTGGTAGTGGAAGGTACCTGGCGTTCTCCATATGAAATTCCGACAGACTGCAAGCTAAACCTGGACTCGTCGGAAAACATCACACGAGCCCACCGTGACGATGTCCACATTACATGTTCTTTACTCTAAGATAACCGCTGGCACCGTGAGTTGCCGTGAACGGAACACATCCGACAGGCCATATATAAGACTTATAATATAAGATTTATGTTCGGGACATATATAAGACTTATATGTCCCAAACATTTGTACACGGCTTGCCTTGAAATTGTTGGACCCGTGGAGGAAGATGGCTGACGAGAAATATCTGATACTGTCTGCTTCTTTTTGCAGTTACTGACAAATACCGGTCGTCATTCGGCGCTGTAACTCGGGGGTGACCTGTACCGTAATGTCTACTACCATTTCCATCATTTTGGAATCGGTGCCAAAGCTTAGAGATAACACTTTGGGCGATTCCAAGTTCATAGGATACTTTCACCTGAGTATACCCACATTCCAGGCAGCTGATAATTCTACCACGTAAAAAATACTTCACATGCGTCCTCTGTATCATAACTATTCGGTTGTGGCACTGAGGGAGACTTTCAGAACGCTTGAGAACAATTTTACTTCTTAGCTACCATTCCTTACATACACCTGGCGTCATCTGATGGCTTCCTGTAATTTGCATATTATTCTTGAAGGTATGCGCGATAATTCTGCAGTAGAAATTTTTACTTTAAAGTTCAATTTCCGTGTGATTCTGAATTATCCTAATTTATGGACATGAGTATAAATAAATAGCCAATAATTACTGACTCAAATTGAAGATACATAAAAGCAAGATAAAATATTTTATATATCACTGAAGAATAAATAAGGTCACTCTCTCTCGAATCCACTTAACTCGTCAATCTTAGATTACGATTTCAAAATGAAGTCTTAGTTTACCAAATCATTCGTTCTGATTTCAACGAATCTCACCAACAGCAGCTTCGTATCTTTGTACCTATATTAAGAATCACTTCTGACGTTATTCTTAATCTCCCTTCATTTCCTTTCAATTCTATTTAATTTATAAATTATTTTATCTAGATCACTTCACTGCACTTTAATTTTCATTCAATTTACCTAATCATCTTTCATTTTGATTGGGAAGAAATTGCAATTTTATGCAATTCAAATTACTATAAAGTTCCCGAGATCAGTGAAAAGAAAATCGCGAATAGTCCAACGTCACAGCACTACACTTCAATATTTCTAATCTATTTATAAAAAGTCACGGTTCATTTATTGGAAGATGTTCTCATATCAAATTATATCATACGAAAAAGGAATACATGCGAGAACACCGCTAAGCAGCATAATCATTTTCGTTCTGTTTATAGGACTTTTTATTTTGAAATTTTTACAGTCCCTTAGATTTTTTTAAAGGACTCAATAATTAGTTTTAGTCCTTCTACTTTAATTTTCCACTAAACGAATTTTTAGCTGCCAAATGGGCTATAGCTTTTGCGAACCACAAAATGGTCATTCAATCACTTTTCAAAATTTATCGTAACATTTTTTGATTAAATGTTTAATGCCTACTTTCCCGAGTAATGGAATTAATCTTCAAAAGCTATTAAAGCCACCATAAAAGTTTTTGTTCATATATTAACATAAAATCATATCAAATTTCTTCTAAAAATTCATATTGAATTGAAATAAAACGAATAAAAATTAATTCATTTTACGGAAGTAATAATTATATTTAGCGAAAATATATTCAATTTAATAATCTATCGTTTGTGCTTTAATTTTGATATCTGAGAAGAATATTATTGTTCTCTTCAATATTTTTATCGTTCACTATAATTCCAATATTTAATCAAATTATTTAATGATTATTAAATAGAAGGTTATAGTCTTTGGAGACAAATTCTGTTTTTCGTAAAGTGTTGCATAAAACAATTTTGGTTTTATTTCTTAAACTTTTTTGTAGAACACAAATGTACTCTTTGTGTATGTAATTCTTACAGCCTTTACAGAAAATCAATGGTTCTAAAAACTGTAGGTTGATCGAAGAATAATATATGAAAAAACGCAAAATGATATAAGCAATGTTATATTTTATTTATCTTCTTCAAGTTTAATTTCATTTACAATACATTTTAAAGAGAATTACGTTTTTCGTTGGTTAAGTTTATCTTTCGAAGTGATTTCATAAAATCTCGGATTATATATAGGGACTGCGTATTTCAGATTATTTCTTTTTTCGGTGTAAATGAAACGCCGTAAAACCATTCCATTGCGTAAAATTATGTGAAGCTGTATTAAGAAATCGAATAAAAAAAATTCAAGATTGCTTGGATGAATTATTCACAGATTTAAATATATCCTCTACCCATATAATTTCTGAATTTTTCAAGAATGATTCCAAGTAAACTTTTCAATCCTAAGGAACAAAATGTTTTTTTTAATAAAAGGTTTCTTACTTTTTTTTTTAAATGTCTGCTACTCTTTTTTTTCTTTTTTTGAAAATTAAATCTTAAGCATCTTTGGCATCTAAATAATTAATTTTTAAATAAAAATAAATGTACTGAAATAAAAGAAATATCATCATCGGCTTTCATTATTTAAAAACCTACCTCTAATATTTCGGGTTTGAAAACTGAAACAACAGGAAAGATGCCTAACCAGAACACCTGAATGCCATATTTATTGAATAAAGTATTGTTTCCCAAGGTTCCTTGCAAAACATCTGAGAAAAGAAAAAAATAATTTAATCTTTTGTACAATTAAAACAGTTATGAGAAAATGTGAAATAATAAAAAACAAAAGTTTCTATTTTATTTATATTCAACAAGAGACAAAACATTTTCTCAAATCTAAGTAATTTTAAAAGGAATTCGAACGTCGCAACATCTATTAAGCTGAATAAGAAACACGCACACCAAACCATATAAATATACAAATAAAACTACGAACAAAGAAAAATGAATAAAAATAAAAGTGAAAATTTAATTATAAAAGAAAAACATAATATACTACTGATTAATTCTAAAAGCGAGTAAATAAAAGGAAAAATTAATATACCAAATAACAAAATTGTCAGCAGAAGAGATCAAGAAATTGAAAAACCATGTTAAAATAGGCTGCAGACTGTCGAATGTGAGGTTATTCCAGACTTAATGAACAAACTAACTCCTTTAATATTGTATTATAAGAAAGGCTATGAAACTAAAGGTACAATTGAAAAGAGATCAATAAAGAACAAACATTTTATAAAATCATTTAAAAAGGAAAAAAGAACTTATAATCTCAGAATCATCCAAAAAAAATTATAATACAAAACAAATAAAGAAACAAAATCATTATACGATTAAACCAAAAAAAAAAAGCTCGTGCAATACAATATAATTATTATGAAAACTTAAAAGAGCAGAGCAACAAATGAATATAAATCAAACATGGCTGAATTAACTTTCGCGCTAAGAACGAAATGATAAATAAAAAGGTAGCAATGCCCTCTACCGAATAGTGTCAAAAATACATGAATGTCAGAAGATAATTACAAGTATTTGAATTGTTAAAATACACTTAAACAGCAAAAACTAAAAGAAATAGAAAATAAACTGTTATCTAAAAATTTCAAGATCATAACGTATAGTAACAATTGAAATAATTAAATTCATTATAGTAATTAGATAATACAAATATTGATACGAAAGGGTAAAATAAACGTAAGAAAATCAAAAGCATATGAAAAACTTTTTGAAAATTAGTATCAACAAATAAGTTTAAAAAAACAAAGCGGTGCTATAAAGTAGCTAATATTAACTGTCTGAATTTAGAAGATATCGAAAAACTTAAGAACCAAAGAAAACTAAAATAAAACTTATCCAATACGCTGCATGCAAGATGGATCGAAGAAAAGAAAATATATTAAAATTAAAGTTAATTCTCATTTAATTTTGTACTAAAATGTAATAAACATAAATACAAATACTTATTTTTATCAGTAAGAGGAATAAAAAGCAACATTTATTTAAAACAACACCGCCACTTACTTATCTCTCGGGAAAATTGCAAGTAGGGTACAAGCAAGAAATATATATGAATGGTAAAATGTAAATACAGTAGTATATACTGATATTTTAATAGACTATGGTGTATTTCTATGTTCACAACGAAGCAAACTATTTGAATAACCTTACCACTTAAAAGTTAAAGAGGTAATCTACTTACAAACTCCTGGGTTATGCAGCAGTTCTTTCGAATACAGTTTCATCATTCCGAGCAAATTTCCCGCGATAGGAATCGGAGCAATGCCGGGAATATTCTTGAATTGTCTTATGTGAGACTTGTGCTTCAGGTACAGCAGAGCGTAAGCAGCGAAAACAATCGCTGCGGTCGCGAGGAATGCAATCCACATGTTTGCCGCAACTTTTAAATGCAAAGATGGACGATGCTTCTTCTCGAAAACAATTTAAAAACGCCTCCGAAATACTTAAAAACTAAGTTAGAAAATGCAAAATCTTTCCATTGGTATTCGGGCGCATTGAATGTGATATATTTCTTGGAGGTACTTTCCACAATACTTAACTTCCCTAAAATATGATTGAATATTTTTATAGAACATTCAGTCAAAAAATAATAACTTCTAAGTTCTTTTCTATCATGAAAGAAATTATTTTTTGACATAAGCCTTATCTAACAGCCGGTCGAAAGTCTAAGAAGGAGTCTAAAATGCTTACACTGGTTTCTTACGGACAATGAAGCCTTATCAGTGCATTTATCAGTAAGTTTGATATCTTTCATTAAAACTGAGATAGAAACAAAACAAACTATTCATGATCGGGATTATTCTTAAAATAACCAAAGCGTGCTGAAAAAGGGGCTGTATGAAGACAATTCAGATTTGAAATATTATATTAAAGTTTAATTAATACTCATATACTAAATTTCATTAATTTAATTGAATGTGTGTAAAGAAATCGTGAGGCATAATTCTAAATTTTAAAACTTTTACAGGTATGATGAAAATTTGTATGAAATCGATAAAAAAAAGCAGTTTTTCTTATTGTAAAAATCCATGAAAAAGAAAAAGAGATAATCGAAAATATTGCACATGCTTTTACAGAATATTTTTTTTTATAGAATTGAAAATTACTTATTATTTATTTATTGCCTATAACTTATAATCTACAACATCAGAGATTTATGTGTTCGAAGACTAACAGTTTTAATAAACATAAAAACACTTCCCAATATAACAACGATATATTTTTTATGATCACTAGTATTTCAAAATTGGAAGTATGGTCAACCCTGTCAGCCGTTAACACGCGGTTGAGTAACACGCGAGTCTGTTTTACACGTTGTTTTTCTATGGATGCTTCGATAAGAAATCGCTGGAGAAATCACTCCCAGATATTGCTGAGTCAAATAATTTTTATCTCTGTTTTTAAGAAATTCAGAACAATCTTTTATTCGGATGACGTCACGACTATCTGTTAAGAGAAAACACTAACACCTTTTTCTTTCCTTGTATTTTAATGCATATAAAGCACCATTTCTCAGAAAATTAAATGTTCAGATTCGTGTTTTTTAATGTTAAAGGTCCCGCTGATTGTGAAATGAGCTGTACTCTCAGTCAATTTGTATCGGTCAAATTTTAAGAATTATAAAGATTTTTTTCCTTGTAAAATGTCCATCATAATTAAATATAGTGTCGAAAGAGTGTAAATGTAAACAAAAGAGTTAAAATGTTATCGAACAAATACGACAGGCAGAAATTGGCAGATAACTTAATCTGCTTGAATTTACTCTACTTGGATGGTTAAAAAATGACTTTACTCTCAATTTATATTATAATCCATGATTTAGTAACCATGGTCCCCTACCACCACAGGTCATTACCCTTTAAAAATGTAACTGACGAAGACGACACATGACGTGGCATCAAGGAACATTCACTAGCAAGAAGATTTAATTATTCTCCTTCAAAGATGTCTCGAGAAGATTCTTGTTGACCGATGGCGCTCCAGTAGCATAATTTATGGCTACACAATTTCTTTTCCTCATTATACTAAAGAGTGTCGAGGGGAAAGAAGGGAGCTGATGTGATTACATCCCCCAAAACACCAAAGTTCCTTCAAATGGAGAAGGAACATAGGTGCTCTAATCCTCAATGTAGCGATCTATGGCCATATTTCCCACTGACAAGGTTGAGGCGGTTTGTGATCGCTCACTGTTCACGCTTACCACTATGAGAATGATCAGGCAAAATTCTAGCTGGGCAAACAAGCCAAAGTGAAGTCCTTCTGCTACCGCTGTATAAGGAAGCAGTGAGAAGCAAGGAATGAGAAAAATCGCTGAGGAAATTACCCGGTTCTCGCTTCCATTTCGCCCCTTTCTCCATCTGTATTATTTGAATAGCTCTTAGGTCGTCGGCTCATGTTTTCTTCGATTTTAACTTCATTTAAATGCCTTTTAATAAATTGTTAATCTTGTTAGAATGTGCCATTGTCGATCTCCAAGTGGGATATTTAAATGACTTCTGATTTGGAGTCAGAGAGAGAGTGGAATGACTCTCACAATGTTCTCGTATAAATGTTTCTCTCGCACATTTCCCTTCAGCTAAAGCTTCTGACTTTCATATGAGTAAATATTTATTTTGTAAATGAACCTTAACTTGTATAAATTAAATAGAAATACTCCATCATAGAGTGAATAGGATTGATGAGATAACATTTATAAACAGCGAGCGTTTAGTACGAAAATTGGTGATAGAGTGCGCTAGTGGATGTTATCAACGAATTCGTGCCTACGATGACAAAAGTAAAGAGATATAAGATTGAAGTTAGGGATAATCTGCATGAGGTCAGTGAGTCATCTCACGCTCTACGGATTCAGGCTCGATTAATCCTCAACAGTTAAGTAATTATAATACTTAGATTCGACGCGTTTAGGGACTTTAATCACAGATATTGTCACGTAGATGTCGAAGTAGGTTGAATTGAACACACAATAGATATCTGAATAGCGTCATTTATTAACAGACTAAGGGCAGCTATTCTTGGCTGAGAACACATGGGAATGCCTGAGAATATTCCAGAGCAGTGCTCTGAAAACGCAAAGAATATTCTGGAAGGTCTTAGAAGTTCTATAAAACAGAAGATAGTTAAGCAAAACTTTGACATGTATTTTAATGTTGTCAGGACTGAGTTTTGAACCCGAGAACGCCCGTTGTGTTGACAAGAAATTCACCTATGTGCCATCGGTGCTTGTAAGCTTCGTGACATTGCTTTCCCCTTGTAAAACAGCTTCACGCTGTTGAAGAATTCCACTGTAAGGCTTTCCACCGCGAGCGTGTCATGTGTCCTTAATAGATTCGACAGGATGGCGACTTTCTTGGACGGCAAAATACACTTCCTCTAGGATTAATCTCGTCAGAAGCAGTAGAATCCGCAGGAAATCGGATCTGCGCATCGGGATCATACGAGAGATTCCTTCGAAGAACATGTACCGAATCTACGGTCCTTCAGCGTCACGGGAAGAAAGTCTTGAAATTGATATATTATGTCGGATTGGCGTTTTAATCTCTGCGCCATCGAGATCCGAGGCAATATAATTTAGATTTTGAATGATGAGCACTCATTGCTCCGAATAAAATCATTTGGTAGCCTTCACTGTATGACTTTTTATTCGTTTGACTCTTAATTAGGGTCTGATTGAATATCGAATAGGGGTGGTGCGATCTATTGAAGGAAATAAACCTGGGAAATTACATTCGGTGTTACGTCAAAACTTTATTACCAACAATTATGGTAGTGGAATTGGACACATTTGGAAGCATTATCTACCTCAAATGAGAAGTTGTTCAAACAAAATGAAATCGTGAATGCATACTCTTCGAGTCGGCTTAAAATTGTTCAATTGTTTTAACTTGGTGCAAAAAAAAAAAAAAAAATAGCGTCTTCGTGCAGATCGAGTTTCCATTGACAATCATCTCAAACACTTCCGTTTCATACATTTGGTATTACTGTAATAAACAAAATACACGAGCGCAATTTTTTGTGCGTAAGAAAGAAACTGGGAGGAGGTTTGCTTGGAACATATATGTATGCGATCCTGATGTAAACAAGGGAATTTTTTTTTGTGCCTACAGAAGCTTTTACAATTTTCTTTTAACCTATAGAAGCTTTTTTAGTCATCAGTAAAACGCTGATGAGTTAGAAAGTATAGTTGACCGACCTACAGATTTTCTTATCGCTCTCTCTCTCTCTCTCTTTTTTTTTTTGAAAATTGAAAAAAATTTGAACAAAGTTACTGAATTAAATTTTGCGTAAAGACTGAAAATTAAAAAGAAAATCAGGTTCAGAAAACTTTGGAAAAATATTCGATACCTCCCTCCCCCCATTAAAAAGAAATAAACAGATTCCAACCTAAAATAAAAAAGAGAGATTTTCCTACTTAAAACTCAAACCTTGCAAAACAGACTAGTTACTGCCAATACAGAAGATTTGTTCTTTACCAGTTTATCAAAATCACTTAATTGACCCCATTTTTGATTCACCCTTATCTTGGGCCGAGACGTCCCGTGATAGATACCCTGGCCAAAGCAATACCCTTCGTTGATTCTCTAGAGGAGTTATCAACGAAAATGCTTAGTTTTACAATGATGATTTATTGAAAAGGTGGAACAAATTACATAATTAGCTTTTAAAAGAACCAAGATTCTGCAACACTTCGAAACTACAGCCCCTCAGGAATTAACCGGAATTATCAAAACAAGAATATTCAACGCCTAACAAGAATATTCAATAAATATTTTATGTTACTAACATTCAGAAATATGCCCTTATAATTCATTTCTCTAAACCAGGTAAAGATTTTAAAAAAACATTTCCATTTAATTATACACTCATTAGCCTTCTAAATATAATAGGTAATTTTTACAAAAAATGCTACCCAGAATACAAGAACATGAGCCATCAAACAACGTTATCCCCACATAGCAACATGACTTTCAAGTAAGGCCTTCCACCTGTCAATAATTGCTTTGAGCAACAAATTTAATCACAAAAGGTTTTAATGAGCAAATGATCATGGGTAGAGCCTTCCTGGACGTCCAGAAACGTTTTGACAGCAAGTGGTACGATGGCCTCATCTTCGAATTCATAAAACTCAAATTACCACATATCTGATCAATTTTTTCAAGATGTCTTAGAAAATAGAATCTTTCTAGTAAAACTCAACACAAAACTTTCAAAAACCGAAAAATTCAAGCAAGAATTCCACAAGGAAGCATTTTAAGTCCAAAATTATTTAATTTCTTTACGCACTACATCCCTCAATATGAAATCACCGAACTATGCATCTTTGCCGATGATACATCAAGGGTAATCCAACCAAAAGGCCTTCACAAATAATTCCAAATTTACCTCTTCATCCTTAAATTTTGGCTAATTAAATGAAGAATAGTAATCAATACTGATAAATCAATAATTTTTAGAAGAGGAAACTTCCCAGCAGACTTGAGAAAATTCCGCTTTTTTAACCAAAGAATAAATTGGTGCAATCAAGTAAAATAAATACTTTGGAGTCATCTTAGATCAAAAACTGACATACTGTCCCTGGTTTCTGTTTATCAAGAAAAAACTTCAAATTCATTTCCATCAGCCTGAAAACATTTTGGGTAAACAATCAAAACTCTCACTAACAATCAAACAACTACAAGTAACGTGTATAAACTATATTTACTTCCACTGATAACATATGCAAGCCCATATGGAGAATCTGTCAAAAACAACTTAGGAGTTTTAAATTTGGAACATTATAAAATATTACGTTTTATTGCTGATACGGCCTTCTTCGTTAAAGAAAAAATTTCCTCTATGAGTTACTAAATGATCTTACTCCTATCCGCATTTCAAAATTATCTTCTTCCTTCCATGACGTCGTCGAGTTTGTCATAACAAACCAACGACAACCAGTAGAAATTCAAAAACATACAAGGTCTCTATATATTCTACATATACGCATTTCACTTATCAAAGATCAAATCAACGTTCTATACCATTCATTTCCCCATCCTTCAATGTCTTATTTTTGTCTTTTTTTTAGCTCGATTGAGCATTTAAACTTCACCTCTGAGGGTTTTTTTTTTCTAAATTCATCTTCACACACACCGAGAAAAAGAAGCCTCAAACTTCTACAGTCTCGAATTTTATACATTTCCAAGTTATAGATATGGGCTTGAAGGGCCACTTCGTGCCCCAGACCCCCGACTAAATCTATCAGCGACTTGCCCTTTTGTCTCCGATTCACACTTCTTTTAGTTATTCAGATAGTCAATTGCTATTTTTGTTGATCTTAATGTATTTATGCTTTTTGATAAATTGTTGTTTTCGTTCAGTTGCCCAGCTGGTGATTTTTAAACCTTCTGAAATAGTCAGTAGGGTAGCTTTTAGGTAATACTACCCCCCAACTATATTTACCTGTATATTTATCACCACGAGGAAAGAACCTTTCAACAATGATATGTTTTAAGTATTAAATAAATGCTCAGTTCTCTAAGAAAAATTGTTGCGTCTCAAACTGTTTTCCTAGCCTGTGATTGAAGACTCCATTTCAATCAAGCACATGAAGTCTTTTAATTAATTATAGCAATTAAGTACTTTTATTTTTCTGATGTGAATGAAAGAGAGGTAGCCTCATTTTAGCAAATATAAATAGTTTTACTTCAGCTGATGGCAACCAGTCTATTTCGATTTATTTCACTTGGGTGGACCATACCTGATATTCCCGACCAAAGAACTGTGTTCGTCGAAATGCAGTTGATTCTTCCTGTGATGTCAATCCTGTCCCTGAAGAATAACTCCAGTCTAGATATGGACAATTATTAGAACGTAGAGTTGAAGATTCGAACTTTAGAAACTCAAATGAGGGAGGATGTTGTGTCTCGCGCTGGTTTCTCACCCTTTGATTGGAGATTCCATTTCATGCAAGAGCGTGAAGTCTCCTTCGTAGCAATTAAGTATTTTTATTTTTCTGTCCTTTATAAATGAATGAATGAGGCAACATCATTTTAAAAAAAAATGTAAATAGTTTTTCTTTCGATTGATGGCAACAAACTATCGACTTCATATCATAAGAACAACAAATCTGAAAATTGAATCTGTAAAAGAACTTTTAGCATGAGTGCTATGTGAATTTGTATGCAGAGTGTCGTTATTTAACATGCAATAAAGATTAAAATCCTATTCGTTTGTGTGTAAATACTTTTTAGAAACCCGACAATGATTGCTGACAGTTCCGCTTTCCCGAAATAACTTTTTAAGTAAGTAATATTTTTCTTACACTGTAAAAACTCATAAAGTTGTGAAAATAAGATCGAATAGCTTTATTAAAGAAAAAACATGGAGTCCTAAGAACTGAAGTATAACTAATACCATAGCAAAATTGGAACATGCATTTTCGAAAACAGAAAAATTAAAAATTAACGAATTAGAGGAAATCATGGAAACTAACAACTAAATTTGACTGTCTCAATTGTGTAGACAATGAATTAAAACCATTATTTAATGAAGTTGAAGTTGAGAGAAATTTCCATATCAGTAACACAACGATTAAAAGATTACGGGAAAAGAACTGCACCCGTCACGAGACAGTTTTACTTGTCGACTTTCCCCTCCTCAAGGGATTTGAACCCATTTTCGATGTAATAAAAAATTTCCGTCGTTATTCCAAAAGGCTTTTTCAAACTTCAAATATATGCCCTTCTCTTATTCATGAAAGTCAAGTCTTCTCCAGCAAGATACTGTGCTTACCCGTTTAGTTCAAACAAACAAAAGCAAATAATGAAGCAATAATTATAATTGTACATAAAGGATTTTATTTAGAAAATTAAACGCATTTTTACAGACAAAAAGAAAATCAATTTTAATTAAATACATTGCCAGATTTTATTTCGGCTGTGCCTTACTTGTTCCATTTGTACTATCTTGACTGTGAGATTACACTTTTTTTCCATTTTATCCCTTCAGTTACATTTAAAACAAAAAATAACAAAAATTGACATTTAAAAACAATACATCGGTGGCTGTTACGAAATGTAATGTAAATTACGAACATCATCTCGGTATGAATTTCATTCTGATTGGTTCGGAAGGTCTAAGAACAAATTCTATTTTGAGATGTACTTTGTCTCTGGGATCCAGTGAAACGAGAGAGAAGTTTCTGAGGATGTTGGCGATTATTGTTTTTTCTTCCAGAAGAGCAAATTTCTGACCTGAAAAAGCGGAAAGTATTTCAAAATAAATTTTGTAATCGACAATTCAGGAGTATATAAAATGGTTATAATTTATAAATCTAAAAAAAATCTAAAAGTAAAGACGAATCTTGTAAATGGTAGATGTTTCGATTTTGTAATACATAATTTTCTTCGTCAGAATCGACGTTAAATTCAATTAGAAATAAAGTTTAATTACGAAATAATCTAGATATCTGTGTATAAAATTTATTCTATATTTTAATTGGTCTTTATGTATGGAATGTTGCTATTTACTGCTATTAATATTAATTTGTATGGTCTCAGGAAGCCATAGATTGAAGATATCCGCAGTATCGTAAAGTTTTAATTAATATCTAGGGGTATTATAACATTGAAATTTTATTTAAAAAAAATCGGGTTAAAAACTTAATTTTTATTTATTATTCTTTTTTACGACTTCCCTATATTTGGAATTATACATTTCTCCCAGCGCTTCTCGATCTTTCGAAGGAGGTCGGACTGTTCCATGTCGGGTGGCTTCAATCAACGTCTTCCTGAAACAAAACAGGTCAACACGAATGGCTGCTCATTACAACATTATGCACATAAAAACCAAATGATGTGCAGAATAATTTTTAATACTTCAATTATTTCTTAATAATAACTAAAGCTTTTTGTAACATCCTACCCCCTTCTTTCATATTTGACACTTCCAAAACCATTCGGAGCGTCATTAAGGCGAGAGAGAACTCCAAAATTAATTGTTGAACCTCAAGATATATAAAAATGACAAAATCTCATTATTATTTTGAAAATCTTTGTAATTGGACTAGTTTCAGAGGTTTTCTAAGGAAAAGGAGATTATGTAAAATATAAATTAAGAATTTTTTTAAAAAAATTTTAGAAGCTAAAATATAACTTTAGACACTCTGTTGGCACATTTAAAAATATCTAAATTTAAATAGGAATTTTATTTCAATGGATCAAAAGTTTTAAATTAAATGTTATTTTAAATGCAGAATCTGTCATGCGCATTGTTATAGAAAATCTTTAATTATTTACCGCCGCATCCACTGTTAACTTGACCGGTAGTCAAAGGAAGAAAACAAGGGTTTCGCCGAAAGTTCATTTCACAGTCGCAGGTTCATTCTCTAACCCCAGTTAATGTTAAAATTTTGACAAGATGAAGGCTGGGTTAGATTTAACCGCGCTTGCGCAATAAGCGATTTTTTGTTTGCTTACAGTTTTGTGTGTGTGTATGTAAAACGTTTTGGGTTTGGGTATATTTCAGCTCTTACGATGGATAATATTTAGAAAATTTCAGCGATTGTTCAATTAGATTATTTAAAAAAAATATTGGAAACCAAAAGAGAGAGGAAATTAAGAAGAAACGATATATATGTAAAAAGGGACGACTACTAGTTTTGGAGAAGTTTTCGATTAGCAAAAGAAAGTAAAGTGCAATTGACTCTTCTAATTTGAGAGAAATAATAGAGCAAAACCACTTTAAATAACGCCTTTAGACGAACAGGTTCCAATTGCTCTGCAATTTTACGCTGTTGCATGCATGGCAATTAGTAATTGCTGATTTGACAAATCAGTCGAGTTCACGTGGTCTATTTTGTCCAATGAGATTCAATCATTAACGCCAGTTAGGAAACTCGGAGTTAAAAACATAGTGGCGAGAGAAATGTAATTTGCCACCGGCGATTTCCTTTTTCTTGACCTCGGTTTCCTAACTCCGGATTTCATAATCAAACCCAGTTAACGGTGAATACAGCCGTTAGTCATCGCAGTTAAAGCTTTCATTTGAGGTGAAAACTTTTAAGGTGATATATACAATCTCACCAGCGAAACCATTGAAATTGAAATGCTTCGCAATTTGCATCCTGATTTAATTTCCATAGAATGTTCTGTATCATTATTAACAGCATTTATCGAAGGCCTATGCTTTTTTAGATTTTGACGGGTTCCATTTTACGTTGCAGATAGATAGGTAGTTAATATTTTGCTTCCTTTGTGAATATGAATGCATTAATCTTATCATTACTGGGATAATGTTTGAAACCTTTTTTGTCTGTTTTATTTATTTATTTTTTTTCAGGAGTAGAAAATTTCTAAGAAAATTGTTTTTTGTAAATAACAAGGTATTAAGTGTTGTTAAGTATTTGTTCTTCAAATTTACACCTGACGTCTGAATGTTCTAAAACACCAAGCAACGAACAAACATAAATTACGCAAATATGTATTTTCAGCTTATTAATATATTGCGTATATGAAATTATTTAATTATTTAAGCTTTATTCTTCCTAATGGTTTGGACAAAAATTGAACCAGATTCTTGTAACAATTGAATGTTATAAATTTATTTACATTAAATACAGAAATAATTGGAATTTGCATAACTGAGACTCTAAAATGTTTCAAATTTTACGGGGTTTTTTCTGTTGAAAATAGAGAACGCTTCATTTACGAGAATTATAATATTTACGAGAATTTGGAAAGTCGCAAAATGATTCAAATTTTGCAATTTTTTTTAAAAATGTTGCTGTTAGAAATAGAAAGCACTTTGCTGAATCCGTGTATATATTATTTATGGGAATTTAGAACTTTCTATAAAATTGAATTTTTTAAAATTGTAAATAATAAATGTAAATTAGAATTAAAAAATTTATCTATATCTACACCATAGATAAAAAAAAATATCTGGAATAGCGAATGGCTCAAAAGATGGGTTTATAGAATTCTGGTACACTTTCCTCAAACACTTCTGTATCTCTAATGCTATGAAGTGAATTTAATTTCTATACATTGTGTGAACGTAACTTGTTCCCAAAAAACACTCATAAATTTTAAGTATTGCACAGCATTTTTATAAAAATTATAAGAAATTTAAATCATAAAATTTAAAGAATTTAATTTTTAAGCTTAATTATTAAAGTTATAATTATTAATTCAGTATACAGAATGCTATGTTTATAAGTCCTATGTTTATTTTACTATACTTTGTTTATTGTACTATATTTACTTTGTGCAAGGTGTACCTAAAGATGTGTGCACGATTTTCAGCTGTAAGATTAGCTACTGATTATTACATGCTCAAACACAATTACTTTTGTTTATAAATGTGATTTTCTTTGAATAAACAGATACAGAAGTACACAAATATTTCATTGTTAAAATACAACTTCCATGGTTTTTCATGCAAAAAGTGATGTTTATTTAAATTTGGCGTAACTTAAGCTCATTGCTTCTTGTCGAAGAATCCCTTGAGATGTCGCCAATTTTGTTTCGTGGCCATGAAGCCCTAATTGTTTTACTTGAGGCTTGAAGTTCTGTATGTGTAGGATCGAAATAGATTTGTTATTCCTGTGAATTGATATTCCTTTCTTGTCTACTTAATCATGTTTTTCATACAACAGCAAAATTTGTGCATGACGCTAAGATTCAGAAGGGACGAAATATGACCATAAAATCCGAAATACTCTTCATCCTGTTGGAGGAGTTATTGTAGGCCTGTCAAACCCAAAAGATTTTACTCTCCGCTTTGGAAATGCATTTTATTCCAGTGACCCCATTCGAGAAATGTGTGGTGAATTCGATTTATCACTTTATTTTTAATATTCGCCCTTCAAATTCACTCCAATTCAAATTCTCACTAAAAAAAAGTACTATTTCTTGCACCTCTCGAGACGCAAGAAGCGACTTATCCTCCAGAGCCTCATTAGAGAAATCGAGAACATTCTGCAATAAAATAAGGGAAATTATATATTATTACATTACTCGTATTTGTATGGAATATAATTTTAAAAACTATCCTGCAGTCGCAACGCAACACAGGTGCTAAATTATTAACGATCAAAAGACGCCGAACAGTCACTGTGTCCATTCGCTTCTCAAGTCATCCATTCGCTTCTCACTCGAATATGTTAGGCTTGTCGCAGAGACTAGCTGTTGCACGCTCGCACGATCTGCGGGTCGTTTTTAAGACGTTCTTGACTTTGTGACTTTTCTGAACAAGAATACAGAAGAAAAATTGTGACTACAGCTGAGTCATTGTACAGAGATATTTCCATAATAACAGGATTGATACAAAAGACTTATGGTGAAATGTTCCTTGTGGCTTTTATGTACAAGAAAAGCTCAAATTTTTGTCCATATGATCCAGCTTAATCTTCATCCTCGAGTTCTTTGAATACTCACCGATGCAATTTCGGGGTCCAGCAGAGAAAGGCAAATAGGCGAAAGGGTGTCGTTTCAGGGCATTTTCGGGCGTGAAGCGATCCGGATCGAAGACTTCGGGATTGGGATACACTGCCGGATTTCTGTGAATGCTTATGATGAAGAAATTCAAGGTCGTGCCCTTGGGGATAACCATTCCATCTGTCAAGCAGAGAAAGAAAAATAAACATTTCTATTTGCGCTGGAATTTGTTAAATGTTATACTAAAGAGAAATGAACATTCTTAATATTCACTTAATAAAGCATTAAATGCAAATGTTATATAAGTATTTGTAACCTTGTGTCATTTGCAAAATGACTTCTTATACACTAATAAGAACTCTTTCAGAGACTTTAAAAATGATATTTTTTACAATGACTGAGAGATCTGTCCTGATCCCAGGTTTTCAGGGAACCACTGCTTGAAAGTCTTATGCCATTTCTGCAGCAATGGGCAAAGAGTTTTTAAGACTGGCGCTAGTTCTCAACCTGCAGTTGTGCCCCTTATGCTATCGCGCGTGAGGGATAAACATCAATCATCATATGGAGCATTTCCAAAAATTCTGCACATTTGTTAAACTTATTGAAAAAATTTGGTCGTTCATTTTAGAAGTAAATTAATTTTATGTTAATGTATTGAAATGGAACAAAGAGCTATGTTTAAATTAAAGGTGAAACTTGATAAAAGTCCCTTCGAAAACGTACCCATTGAAAAAGCTAAAGGAGATTTGTATTTGATTAGATCAAATGTTTTCCTGTAGCATTAGCGCGTTTTGCACAAAAGAGATAAGCTAGCACACCGAAAGACTAAGCTCCTCTAGGACACTCGAGATGAAGGAAAAAATGCGCGGTGTCGTGGTCAACAATCGCTGTTCGCCACTTAGAAAGATCGAAGAGTCTTTAAATATCAACAAAGAAGCCATTCGAACCATTCTGCGTGAAAATTTGTTCAAAACCCAAAATGTGTTACACTTAATTAATGCAATCATTTTAAACAATGAACAAAAACCAATGAGAAGTGCGTGTTGCAAAGACATCATTTCAGCCACCAAAACCTATCGGTATTAATTGAAATCAATGGATATAGGTGACAGAACTTGTGTTTTTAATATGATTTTTTTAAAAAAAGACAACGTGTGAAATGGGTCAAAAGCCCCACACCAAGCGAAAAAAAAGTGAAAAGTTCTATTGAAAATCAAACCAATATTCATTACATATTTCGATAGAACAGATATTATTCACAAAGGAGTTATTCTAACTATACATACAATTTAAACAATTATTGGTGCATATTAGTTAAATGTTTCGAAGCATTTGATGGCCAGAATTCTTAGCTTTCGTCCAGATCATCAGTGAGAAAACAGTTACAGTTTGATGCTTGTCTATGCACCCAGTCACAATTCATTCAAATTCGCAGTTTTTTGGCATAAAATAACGTCTAAGTGGTGAAGCATCCACCGTAGTCACCTGATTTAGCGCCCTGTGAATTCTTTTTACTCGAAGAAACTTAAAAACTTAAAACTTAAGATGAAATTAAAAGGATATAATTTTACTTAGATTTCAAACATACGAAACACTGACGCGTGATTGGAAGGCAATTCCACAAATTGAACTGGGAACGTTCATTCGAATCATTCTGACAAGCGCTGCAACAAGTGCATTGAAGCCATAAAGGTATATTGTGAACAAAAAACTAAAAACAAATAGTATCTTTTTGTTACTCTATTTCTTTTTACAGACCCAGTCTACATAATTCTTTGACGCCCTGTGTATCCTTCCTGAGAGAGGGTTTAGTTTTTATTTCGCTGATGTTTGCATCAGATGTCAATAAAAAACATAAGATAGATTAAACTTTGGGTTTTTAAAGTATTTTACACCATTTTGCAATATCAACTGACTTCAGATTTTAATAAATCTTAGTATATTTTTACAATTATAATTATTATTTATAATTGTAAATTTATAATAATTATAATTGTAAATACAGGGTCTATTTATAGAATAATTTACATTGTATTTTCTCTGCGTTTTTATTATTCCAAGGTTACAAATGTTCCCTCATATATATATATATATATATATATATATATATATATATATATATATA
>BMAW01046075.1:362112-402510 GCA_019974015.1 Nephila pilipes | reverse complement strand
ATATATATATATATATATATATATATATATATATATATATATATATATATATAATCAATTTATTACAGAGATATATTCATTTTATAGTTTCTTTTTTGAAATTGTAAAATGGCCTAAGAAGACGTGCATTTAAACACAAATTTAAAGTTATACCTGCTACAATGGTCTTTTTTTCCTCGTGTTTTAATTAAGTGATAAATAATAACGACAGCATTCAAAGAATCAAAACAACTGTCTCGGAAGAAAAATTCACAAAATAGCTTTACATAAAATAGCAAAACACTTTGAGCGTAAATGAAACTTAATCTGGGAAAATTTTACAATTTCTATCTGGCACTGCTGAATAAACTTTCTCTTTCAAACATTCCTTTCTGAAAGGTGGCTTCCAAAGCAACTATAGTTGTCCCCCCCCCCCTTCTATGTAATAAAAAGTGTACTGGATAGATAGGAGGAAATAGCGGGATTGGAGGGATATACAGAAACACAACATTGGTTCCAGCACCTATGAGGCGACATACTGAAGATACATATTTGATTCCTTCCTTGAAGTCTTTTGGAATCGGATCCAGTTAATTCAAACCGACTGTTTAGAGTTACTCAGATTAGAGTATAATTCATTTTTATAATATTTGGCTGAGGGAGTGATTAATTATGCTCTCATCTTTATTAATTTGTTTCGATATAGCTTCTTCAAACTGTGAATAAACTGGTCCACATTTTGAAATTGCTCTTGTAAAATTCTAGTTTATGTATGGAGGCTGCTTGACACAATTTTCAAAATCGCGATAAAATGCCGCCAAATCGAAATTTTCTAACGTATTGTCATTTCTACAGTGAACAAAATGGCTTGTTCACGGAACGACAATTTTGTAAGCTTTGCCATTGTAACGAAAACATTCAAAAACGCACTGCATAAAGAAACGAGAAAAAAACAGTAAAAAAGAATGGCTGAATCTGATAACGAAACTAATGAAACTGAAAAAGCAACTGATGTCAATCTGAAAAGACGTCTACATTTATGGACAGGAAAACGTTTGCGACAATGTTTACCCAACAAATATCGCGATATTCCACTCGCTGCTTTCAAACCGATTTCATTGGAATTGCTGGGAAAGTTCAGGAAAAATCCATAACTTTTCTTCTAATCGAGACATCGACAAAATGCAGCATTCCCAAGAACCTTCATTTTGTTACCAAAGTTGGGAGAGGTTTGATATCCAACCAATATTTGCAGATATCTCTTTTCATTTGTGAAAGTAATGTTGTAGGGAAACATCATCGCAAACTCGCAACAATATATTTAAATCTAATCGGGCAATTTTTTTTTCATTTGGAGCTAAAATTTCAAAGAATGCGAGTTTTATAATTTTTGCTTATAATTGAAAAGTTGAACTAACACTGAAGAAGAAATGTTTGTTTGTTTTTATGAAGAAATGTAGAATTTTGAATCAAACATAACGTTTTCGTTACTGATTTTGAAATATACTCATAAATCTCGTCATTTATGTTCAAATATGGATTAATAATTTTTTAAATAAATTCTCGATTGCTTATGCATTATACATTGCAAACTATCAAATTTGTATGTAGGAGGCTGGCCTGATACTGTCGATATAGGAAAGCTAGGCATAAATATTTTCAGAATGAATACCTGTTGGTTATATAAAATTCTTTACGCATACTCGCCCCCCCCCCATCTGGCTGAAGTTTAACTGAGGAGGAGAACAAGAATGAACAATTTGTAAACTAAATAATGTATTTATGACTCGCAGAGAATGTAGAAAGGATTTTTACATTGATAGTCATTAACTGAAGAAGCCTCACTGTTACAAAATACTTAGTTTAATTATAGATCAAGTCTTTAGGTGTATATAATAGATCAGAATTTACTATTTTCATGTACAAACTACGTGAAAATATTACACGCAAAACCATAAAATTTAACAAACGTAAATAATCATCAATCTTGTGATACAAAAAGCATTCCTACAATGCACGTATTCTAAAATATTAAACCAGTATTATATAATTAATATTTTGTAAGCTATATATTTTAGCTTGAATAATTGTTCTGAGTCTCTTTTAAAGGTATTCTGCCAAATTTGATGTTGATGGGCTAGAAAGGTAGTCTTTAAAAGCGTTTATAAAGTCATGTTTATTGGAAATAGGTCTGCTGTAATCATTCTATAAATTTACTTTAAACACAAATGTTCCATGATATTGATGTCTGGTGACTGAGACATAAATTTCATAAATTTCAGTCGATTGTGGCTTATTTATTTTGTTATTTAATTCCAATCCCCATCTCATTAAACACTAAATAAATACTGAGCTCCAATTAAAGACACGTAAGGACAGCACAAAACTGTTCCTTAATTTTCCGAGTTGAATAACTAATATCACTCTCTCTCTCTCTCGGATCCCGAATTAACTCACAATCCTACTTTAAGATTTAAATAAGAAATCTTATCTGACAGCTCAATTCGTTCTCTAATCATCTACCTTCATCAACATTCACTACGAAGTATTTTATTTGTAGTAGAGTCCTCTTCAATCCACACAAAACTAACAGCAGAATTTCAATCCGAACTACAATTCTCTGTCAGCAACTCGTTATCCTCTACCTTCCCTTCCTTTTTGCATTCATTCTATTTGATTTATGTGTCTTTGTATGTACATCACTTCCCTTCGCTTCTATCTTCATCTCATTTACCTAATCGCATTTCATTTGGATTGGTAAGAAATCGTAACTTTATGCAATTCAAATTCATAAAAGTTTTCGAGGTTAGTGAAGAGAAAACCGCGAATAACCCAACGCCAAAGCGTTATATAAGTTTCAAAGTCGCGTATTTAAGGCTGTACTCTTGGAATCATTACCATGCATAAAAACGTACTCTCCATAAGGCCTCATTTTTGTCACATTATACTGTAACTTATTTTTTAAAATGCCTATTGGAAGCTGGCGATTAATGATTCCATTCGATAGGACTAAATTACTGAGCCGTGAGGTACTCGCATAATCCTAAAAAGGCACGTTCCCTCCTCTTTGTCTCATCGTTGGAATAAAAATTCCGCAGATGCATTTCTGTGTTTCGATCTTATTCAGTACTTATTATCCTCAGTTCGATCCAAATACATCAAACTTATTATCGTAAGAAAAAATAACTTTCGTTTCACAACCTCTGGGCTTTCGTTTAAGTACTTTTTAACAAAGAGTAATCATAGCTTCTGAGTCATTTCATTCGCAAAGAATTTTTTTCTTTTTTGTTGTCTGCAGGCATTTTGAGCTATGCCATCCAATAAAGCTCTTTCTCTGCTTTCCAGTCTGGTCGTCCCGAGCCTGGAACGATATGTAATATTTTAGAAGCTCTAAACCTCCAAATAATAGACTACACTGTAGAACGTGAACCACCAATAATAATGAAGTTTCGTTACATATTTTACCGTCCTTACGAAGCTTTATAATCAATTTTTCTTTCAGAATACAATGTTCCTTTAGACTTGCGACTCGTATCAAAATTTCTGACGTGTCTATCAAATTTAAATGACCCTATATCATCAGGTATACGCCTTATGATGAGTGATGTCATTTATCATTAAATAAAACCGGTAAAAATGAGTTTTTTTAACATGAGTTGTCTTTCAAACTTCATATTTTGCGTAACATAATTTTTATACCTTAAATTTTAAGAGCGATAGGAAACGTTGAGTCACATTGAATTTATTCAATAATTAGTTTTGATAATTTATGTTATTATTTCACGTTGATTAAATTTATCATCTATAATTAACCAAAGAGAGTTTAAGCAATGGCTCCTTCAGCTTAGCGACTGATTTAGCGACCACTTGGCGACTTGGCGAGAAACTTGGCGTAAAATTTAATTCTTTAAATAATTAGATTTAACCAATTAATTTTTATTGATTATAATTAAATTATCGTATTGTCATCCAAAGCAATCGTGTATAGAAAATTTCACCTCAATTGAGCGCTTTAAAATGTGAGACAAAAGCTTTTAAAGCTTTGACCCAAACATAAAATCTGAGTTGAAGAAAACCCATTAAAAAGAGCTCACTGTTCCAATTACATAACGCTTTGAAAAATTTGTGTTTATTTCAGGTACTTCTAATACTTTTCCCACTCCTCAAAGATCATTAGTTTTTTGTATTTTCGAAACTTAGATCAATATTTATTCAATTCTTACACCCTATTCATATTTGTAAATCAGTGTTTTATTAAATGCTATCTTTCGCATTAATTTTATTCTAATTAGTGGACTAAGATCCTAGTTTTATTCACAAAAGTGCTCTCGTACGAATACTTTTTACATGTTAGCACAGACACAGTTAAGTATTTTACCTGATTCTTCTTTGGGTGGAAATTTCAACACAATGCTTTCAAAAATAGATTAAAAGCAACTGTTCCTTCTTCAATTTCTTGGCATTGGCTTAGCATAAATTCAGTGAGATATTCAATACGGTGTCGAGCCTTTCCTCTGTCTTTTCAGTGCGCCATTTTGTTACCTCTTTCTGCTAATTCCTTGACTGAAGATAGCTGTTTCAAATCCTTATTAGCGATTCGGGAGTTGAAACATGTTAATACTTCTACGCGTTTCGCTTTAATTTTGAATTCCAAATCCTCATTTGTAGAAACTCAAATCATGTCGAAAAATAGGCAGAAGAAAAAATATGTATCGTAACGCATGAAACCAAAAGCTGACACAGTTGGAAATGTTATTTGCTGAAATTAGCTATAAATCCCTCGCAAGACTGCTGGGAAACATTGTTGTCGGATAATCAAACTTAGGTATTATTTATAGCTTTGGTCATCTGCACCAGTACGGTTGTGATAATATATAAAAAAAGGTTACAAAAAAAATTACTTCAATCTTAAAACCCCATTAATTACTACTAATTTATTATAAAAAGCAGATTGCTAACAGTTTTAGAGATGAAAGTTTCAATATTTAAGAGCGATTCGATTTCTTAAAATTAATTTGTAAACACACATTAAATTTCGGAAACAAAATTCGAAACCGAAAAAAAAGTACTTACCGTGCTTAAACTCTTCGTTCAATATTCTGCCGATCATTGGGACCGAAGGATACAACCTGAGAGATTCCTGCAAAACAGAAAATTTAAAACGTCATCATCGAATTCGAAGATTCGTTTCAAACTGTCATCTGAAAACAGGACTCTCAAGGCATTTCTTGACTTCTTTGTGATAGGCTTTATTATTTCAAAGCATAACGACCGGTCTAATTCAAGCAACGTCATGCGCTTTATTCACAGTGAATACTTGCGCATTAATGAAGTGAAAACACATCGAACCCCTTCCTACACCTATGTCGTATCTCAACTGAGTTGACATAATTAATAGCATTAATATAAGTACAAAACACTTTAAATCGAGCTTTTACTTAAAGGACTAAAAGGTATAAAAACCTTTTTCAAATATAAAATAATATTTAAGTAAATACCGATAAATTAAATACCACGGCTACTTGTTTATAGAGGACATCAAAAGAAGTATTAATGCCTCAAGCTTTTATAAACCATATATTATCATACATTTTAAAATGATTATTTTTACACCTTTTAATCCAACTTTAAATAAACACTCGATTTTGTCTTGCATTTATGCAGTTCTAAAAAAAAAAGATATTTACGTGATCTATATGTGAGTATGCATGCTAAGTTTTCGCTCTGTCGGATGATAAGAAGTGGGTTAAAATTCGAGAATAAATTTTGAAATTGAAGTACATACGAACGTAGAGAGTTAAACAAAAACTTGTAAAACCTATTTTCTACTCGGCCGCAATGTGCGAAGATATGCTTAGGAGTGAAAGAAACAAGGCCTTGAAACGCTCGTTTAGAAGAAGCAGACTACAGCAACCACGAGTCTAATTAAATATAGCTTAAGTAAACCTTATGTAAAAAATCTAAAACTGAAATATAAAATAAATGATGCAGAGAAATTGAACCTTGATGACGCATTCCAGGTACTTCATGTCCCGGACATCGTCCAGGGTGACCGGACGCTCAGTGTCCCCTCCGAAGATGGAGTCCAGTTCCTCGTGGATCTTCCTCTGCACCTCGGGGTAGAGGCCGATGCAGTACAGAGAGAAAGTCACGGCCATGGCTGTCGTGTCGTGTCCCTGAAAGGATCGAGAGATGCACTTCTTGGGGCTTGAAAGTGGAGGAATTAAAAATAAATAAACCAGGACAGATTACTATGATCTATCAAGATGGCTCTGAGAAATGGAGAAAGGAGCGTCACCTCGAACATGAAAGTGTCCACTTCTTCACTAATGTCCTCTTCCGTAAGTTGATGTCCGTTGACGTGCTGGTCCAGGAGCAGGTCCATCAAGGCCTGCCTCTTCTTGCCACCGAGCAGGACATCCTCCGTTCCTTCGGAACCTCGGCTACGTTGAGCCAAAAGAGCCGTCTTCTTCTCCCTGATAACCTGCGGCCAACAAAGATTACGGAATCATGAAGAGGGTAAGGTCTGTCATCAAAATAAAGAGTAAACTAATAAATCTGGAAGATTTGTATTTTAAACATCTTTTGGTGAAGAGACACAAAACATAAGAAGGGTTTGTATTTTAAATTTCTTTTGGTGAAGAGACACAAAACATAAGAAGGGTTTGTATTTTAAACTTCTTTGTAAAAAGACACAAAACATAATTATCCGGAAAATTTATTGAAATATGTGCAGTACTCTTTTGGCTACTTCTCAACGCAATACCCCCGGAAATGAAGATTAATTTATTGACCTCATATTTAATGTCAATTAGGGTAAAAGGAACATGGGAATTTAATTGTAAATTTTTTGTAAATAGATTATCTATTGCTATATCCCAAATTCTGAGTTTTCGGAAACCGAATTGGCAGTAATGAATACTATTGTTTATAGAGATATATCTATTTAATATATTTGGTTCGTCCAGAAAATAAATATCCCAGAGGCCATCGAATCTATAGTTTACTAGTAAACCGGTGCCATTGTCTAGTGGCCGTAATATTACGATGGAGGATGTGCCAAAACATTGTCTACTCAAACCAGTGACATGTTTTGTCGTACTCAACACTCTTTAGTAAACTGCGCCATCTGGTGTAGAAAAATCCCATTTTAGTTATATCACCCACTGTAAATATTGCGGCCGCCATATAACGGCTCCATTTTTCTAAGAAACCATAACTTTAGAGAAACAAAACATAATCACCTGGAAACGTTTATTGAAACATCTATCTCTTAACGCAATAACCACCGGAATTAAAGCACGTGTTATACCGTGAGAATTGTTTCTGTATAACGGAGTCAAATAAACTCGCCGTACGAGGGCAAAGGTTGTGCGTGACAACGGTCAACCCCTCAGCACAGCCTGACTTTGGTCCTGCTCGGAGATTTGTTGCACTATCAATGTATTGAATGTCGCTTAATTTCTCTGGTGAAGTGAGAAATGTACATCTCGTTTCCTAATATGATCCGGTTGTGGAATTCAACGCTGTCGTTATGGCAGCGCTGAAGAAACATCAGTGCTGGTCCTATGCATTGCATACAGCACCTGAAAATGTTCCTATGTGGATAGCGTTTCCCCAATGATAACAACATGCAGACGACTGTCACACGTTGAATCCCCTGTCATACTGCTGATTTCTTAGAAGCCTGTATATACAAATTAGTCTCATTGTATGACATCAGTTTATGCTCTTCTTACGTTGAGAAATATCTTTTTTAATAAATATTTCCAGGTGATTATATTTTGTGTCTTGAAGGGGTTATAAGATGTCCGAACATATATCCCCTTCAAATAACTCAGTAGTTGCGAGTTATCCTGGACAATTTAATATTTAAAACATTAACATTTATTTATCGTATTAAACTAGTATTGTATATAGGGAAGATATTAAAAAGAAATTTGTTTAAACACTTAAAATATTAATAGCTAGGTAATAACTGAAGGAATACAGCTAGTATCAAAAAGTTAACCATGTTCTTCACATTAGGTCAGGAACATAGTTACAAAGAATAACTGTTGATTCCCCTCGCAGACAACATTTCAAGTAGGATTCGAGCATCCAATAAACGGCCATAGAGAACTCTGATTAGTTGCGCAGAGAGGACGAGGAATCTACAAGTTGGAGAAGTCTTCCGATCATCTAGACTGATTTCGGAGGGTTCCGGCCGAAAGAAGGAAATCCGGATAAGTCCGCGAAGAAATTCTATTTTCCTTAATTGGCAGAGAACAATAGTCTGATCACTTAAGAAAAATTCTCTTTTCCATTTTTGCCATAACTGATGGCTGCACTGGTATAAATAGCAAAAACACAGGTGCACCTTCGGAACACTCACAATTTGCATACCTCCTGCATGCAGGAGTTATTCTTTAGCCGCCTTTTGGCAAGGTGACAAGGTTGCAAGCGACTCAAAAAGGGCCTCCACAGCCCTTTAAAGGCCTTCAGATAAGCAGCCTCTTTCTCAACAGTAGTCAATTCAAACCACTAATTTGGTTTTCGAAAACTGAAGAAATGAGATATAGCTATAGGTAATCTGTTTACTATTAAATCACTATGTTCCTTATATCTTAATTAGTTGCCATATTTTATTTAATGTCATGAAATCGTACAATAACTCTTCTAGATAATATGCATATATTTATACATTTCATGATTGAAAACAACTCATTACATAAATAATTCTCTAAAAATTGAGTATATTATCACTAAATGATAAGCCTTGTTAGGAATGAAATTTTTATAGCATCAAGATTAGAAACATATACAAAATAAAAATTAAATATTCCGTGGAAGAAATCTCAAAAGATTGCGTCCGCTTAGTCCAGTTATTTCCTCAAGTTCTACAGTACTGCGAATGAATTTAAAGCTTAATTTTTCGTTAATACAAACTTGGAATTTCAGGTTCTACTGGATTATTTTTCGATCCTGGATAAAATTTTGTATTTGTCACTAATTTTAGTCACAATAAAAGAAAACCAAACATCATTACTTGCTTCTAAAATTATCAACAGAAATTTCCCTTACCTTCTCTGTAAAACTGTGAAGTACTTTTAGGTTCCTGCTGTTGGTTCTTCCTGCTTCGGACAAACTAAAGAGAAGCTCTGGCCACAGCAGAGGCCGAGCGATTCGTTCCACTAACATGTCTCCAACACTGTAACAAGAATTCTTGTGTTAAATGTTTTTCTGCTTTAAATTCGGTAAGATTCAAGATTAAAATGTCAACAAATAACCGTAAAGGGAGATTATGCTCTTGATTACTATGCAATCATTATACTTTCCTGATTTCCTATTTAACTCTTTCAAAGCTTTGTTCTCAGGTGAAGTTTCTTTTGAATATTTTCAGTTGTATACGATTATCATTAGTCCTCAGAGCAATTGCTCTACATTCTCTAGAGAATTTTACTGGACTCTGGAATTCTACATTCACCATCTACAGCATAGCTTATCGGACTATTTCTGCAGCATTTCGCAGAATGATCATTTTGGGCGTTCCAAGACTCACTTCGGGCGTTCCAGTACTCACTTCTGCATTTAAAGACTCACTTTGGGCGTTCCAAGATTCACTTTCTGGTGCATTGCGCTGGACGCGCAAATACAACTTTCTCAGCCTCAACACAACTCATCCGACTTTTTATCCAGCATTACGCTGGACGCTCGAATCTACATTTCCTAACCCTCTACTTAGCTACCAGCTACCAAATATTTCGAAGCTAGCACATCTGTTCACAGACTCAGTCAACAAAAAGACTCCTTCTTTTGCTGTCAACACTCGTTTGGTAAACATTCACGTCCTGTACTACGTCTCCAGTATTCACCATCTTCGTGACTGTAGGTGGGAGTACTGTGGCGACTGCTGATCACCACCTGCCAACTGCTGTTTTACCTCTGGGAGGACGAGCTGGCTATTCTGTCAAGGCAAGCATATGCAACAGAAGTGAAGCCGAAGTGGATTGTAGTCATTATGCTACCACTATTTAAGTTGGCACTGAAAGCAAAACAATGGAAGGGAATGAGAGAGGAACCGCATTCTGGGTTCACCGTGCTCTCTTCTGTCTGTCCTTCTTAATTGTTCTTTTTTAATGATTTTAAACAAAGTAACATTATTGCTGGGATGCGTGTCCTTTCTAGTGTGATATCCCTTACCTTCTGATCTGGAGTTAGACACCCTAATGTTGGTCTCAATTTAAGTTGCCAAACGCATCTGTCTACTTTTCATAAAACTTTTACATAAATTTAGGTATTTTAATGATACAAATATATTTCAAAGAATTTGTGTTAAAAATGCGGAAAGTATTTTCGTAATTAATATATTTTATTGAAATGTTTAGGAGTTGTACATAAATAGTATTCGTATTGTTTTTAGCATGATAACCAGTGGATCAACTTCCTCTGTTCTTCTTAGAATTTGCATTTATTAAAATTTTAGGGTTCAGAAATAGCTTCATTTGTTATCAAGATAACATCTGTCTACTTCAATGTGGAAACTGTATACTTTATAACTCATTCATTATGATATCTGTTGTTTTTTTTCATGACACAGATACAAGAAAAAGTC
Source organism: Nephila pilipes (assembly GCA_019974015.1). Lineage (NCBI taxonomy): Eukaryota > Metazoa > Arthropoda > Arachnida > Araneae > Nephilidae > Nephila > Nephila pilipes. The sequence goes on along the minus strand of BMAW01046075.1, from coordinate 391,937 downwards.
ATCGCTAAAAAAATAACTCAACTGCATCAACGATATTTTAGGAAATTCTTGAGTCAATGTTACACCTAATTTCTTTCAGATGATTATAATCATGGATGATGGTATAACAATATCATCCTACACGTCACTCATATCAATTTGTGGTTCACTGTCGATATTTTCATCCTCCTCTGATTTAAAAGTTATATCACTGCCTGTTTCATGTGAAATAGGTTTGGACTTTCTTTATAGTTACAATACCACTATTACCATCACAATCCGTTCAAAAGTCTGATAATTCATTATGAATTTCTCTTTATCAAATTCACCACATTTATCCATTATTTTAAGAAAGAAATTACAAATTAAATTTACGTGCTGATCACTGCTATGTAACTAATCGATTGGGAAAAAAACTCATTTACAGGGTGTTTCGAAAGTTATGGACAAAAATTTAAGGGGTTATAGAAAACATCTGAGCAAGCAGTTCTTACCATACAATGCATAAGCGGAGAGCAAGAGGTGAACCTATCGCTAGACGGCGCTGTGATGGAAAACATAAAACGTGACTTTTCTTACTCATCATCACTTCAGGAAGCCGTGGATTTCAGTATGACGACGTATAGTAATTAGGAAAAGACCATAGAGAAGTAATTAAAACAAGAATACTTACCTCGCGACGACAATGTTTGTTTTAAACGAGAATTCTCGTCCCCCCCCCTTAGTCGAATTTGTTGTACGTCTTTCGAGGTTTTATCATCCGAAATCTCTTGGAAGAAATTTGGCTGACTTAAATTTATCGATCTAAAATGATCTATTCTCGGTATATTTGGAAGTACGTTTTATGTATATTCGTTTCAATAAAAAATGTGTTTTTTCTAATACAAAGTAACAGAAGGATATTATTATGTAAGAATAATGTAATTCAACAATTTTAAATAAAAATGTAACTAGACTCTTTTGTTAATTCAAAATCTGAGAGGACCTTCTTGGGAATCAAATCACCTCTTGTCTAGGATAAGAACGTAATTGAGATGTTGAAAGAATAACCCTTTTAAAAAGAAATTTGAAGTTGTGCTGTAATTATTTATAACGATTTTTATTTTCTTTAAATTTAATTTTGTGATATTCTTCATTTCAAGGTAATGTTTACTTCTTCTTTACATTTGATAAACAAAAGAAATTTACTTTTTGATCTATCTGTTTTGACAAATTTATTTACATTGGATCGAATATTCTTTATTAGTTTTACTACTACAGTTTTTTTTCTGACGCAATAAGCAATTTTATTTTTTCTAAAAGTTTGAGATCGAATGATAAGGTAATTTCATTTCGTATTATTCCCACAGAAATACAATATTATTTTTCTCCATTATGAAGACCTTATAGAAAAATAAGAAAAAGTTTTATTTTGTTTCTTGCCTTGGTTAATTCCCCTTTCAATATATAGGATGTTTACAAAAGACTACCCCAACTTTGAAGAACTAATGTTGCAAAATTGAAGAAATCACAACCCATTTGGTACAAATTAACTTTAAAATAGCATCTTAAAGTTTATAAAATTATAAACATTCAAAGTGGCAAACGATCGGAAATAAAACGGAGCCACACAGTTCTTGCTTCTACTGTTAACTGAGCCAAATTTGTAGAATATCCAAGTAAGTGATACCATTAAAAATGGATTCGTGAAAAAAGAATAGGTTTCACCTTTTCATGTTACATAATACACATTAACCTCCGGGAATCGTGTTTCATTTCAATGGTTGCTGTGTTCGGTATGTGAACACTGCGTCGGTTGACTTTACTGATTGTATGAGAAACAGCGCTAAAGACAAGCTTAAATGTCTTTGTCGAGCTCATAAATAGAAAAACTGGCACAAATTAATTCCTTTATCGTTTTGGTTAACAGCGAGTACCAGCTGTAACGGTTGAAAATTTAACCGTTTTTTCAACACTTTCGTTACAATCGTATCTGTTAGTGGCTATTTCAAAGACAAATTACCTATTTGGGGAATTGGTCGCAGAGAAGATGACGGCTTTTCGATTAACCGGTAGATCTAAAAAAAAACCCTGATTTAGCTCCCAAGCGATTTTTCTTGGTAGTTACTTGAATAAAGTGTTTTTACCACCCCTACCAACGAGTATTGCAACCGTTCAAACTGTAACACCGAACATGCTGGAAAAAGTGCGGATCGAGTACTATTATCGACTGAATATCATTATTATTTCAGGTGGAAGTCACATTGAATATTATAATTTTGTGAACATCAAATTGTTTTTTATTTTAATGTGCCTCGAAGGTTTTAATTTCTTTAGTTTTATAATATTAGTTATTCAGAATGGGAATATTCTTTCGTATACATCCTGCGTAATCAATGAAACTAAACCTTTCCCAAAATATCTCAGGTGAAGATCCTGGTATTTCGGGATACAAAAGTATGGAGAAGTAGAAGCTAAGACATTGTGTGGTCTTCTAGAAAGGGGAACAGCCTTAATAACTTTCGTATTTGGACAAACAGGATATCAAAGGGAATTAAATTGTAATTACATAATATAATAAATTTCATAAAGTGGATTAATTAATATAATAAATTTCTATAAAGGAATTGTCTCAATGTTGATGCCATTCTTTTTGCAGTATTAGCCTATTCTTCCCTCAAATAGTAACTGGTTCTCAGGCATTTCCAACTTCAACTAAACTTATGGAATTTTATATCACGCTATTTGAATTGCGAATAACCCGGGACTTACGTAAGTCAGAACTGTTGTATTCATAGAAATGTAGCCAATGGAGGGAGAAGACAGAGGGCTTCCGTGAGATTGTGGGGCTCACGACATTGGTTACTTGGAATTTTTTTCCATTTGTGCTTATATTAGGGATATAAATTTTAGATAGAGGGGAAAAACGCACTCTTGGTTAATACACGGATCGGTTTATATTCGGAAATATTAGGCATAGGAGAAATTAGGCATAAAATATTAGACATGTGAAACGAGATAAATAGATGAGAATTCATACTTCTGAATTCAGATCCAAGTCCAAATTCTTCGTGTATAGGGCAGTAAGAAACTTACTTGCGAATAGCTGATACGTATTCGTGGTTTTCTCCTGTCTGAGCTCCGATTCTGGCACCCATCACGGTCTCTGGAACAGGGAAGATAAGAAACTGAAATACACGGAGGGTCAGAAAAAATAACTTTTAATTTCTCTACTGTACGTATTATGTATATAGCAGCGTGTTTTTCAAGTAAGTACCATTTTGATATTAAAAAAGAACAGTTTTTCTACTATTTTATTTTGTGAAGAAAGCCTGTACCTTAATCTGCAATTCAATATAATTACCTCCACTATTAAGAAATACATACTATCAAACAGTCAGGTTCTGTATTCTATCCTTATAGAAGTCTGTCACTTGATGATCTAAACCTGCATCATGGTCGTTTCGACATGTTCAGTCGTCACGGTGCTGACGGCCTAATTGCTTTTTCAAGTGAAGAAACAAGTGCAGCCACTGGGAGCCATATCAGGGCTATACTGAGGGAGGATTATGTTATTCCCAGCCGTATGATGCAACGAGATATCGGGTTCCACGAGCTATCTGTGGATTGGCACTGTCATGCTGCAAATCAATCCATTTACTGAGTATGTCGCGCCTTTTGCAATGGACAGCACAACGCAGTTTAGTAATGTGTCACAATACATCTCGGAATTTATTGCGTCATCCAGAGGCAAAAAAATCCACAAACAATACCCCTTTCCTATCCCAAAATACAGCGTGCGTCATTTTCTGCGCTGATATGGTTTGCTCGAATTTCCCTTTTTTGCGTGATGTTGAATGGCTCCATTCTATGGATCGCCGCGTTGATCCCGGTGTCACATGTCCCCACACTCCATTAATCTACTGATGAATTTCACATCTTTTGCGTGCAGAAAATAAATCACAAAGCGTATTATACTAATACCTCACACAATTGAAAATTGACTCATTTCCAATTATGTGAGGTATTTTAAATTTTCCCTTTGTATTTATTAGAGTCCCCAAAATGGATGGAGAAAGCTAGCAGGACCAACTAGAACAATCTACCTGCGGACATATCTGCCTGTCACTGGCAGAAGTCGAATGATTGAGCACGGATGGGAGTCGGCTAAATGAAATGAATGAGCTGAATATTGTGAAATGAGTTTTTTAATCATACATAATTACAATACATATCATTATAATTATAGATCATTAAATATTGTACCGTGTTCAATAAAATTACTATAATCGTTACATTCCCACTTGATAACGGTTAAATTTTCTGTCTTCATCGTCCATCTGTTTTTATAACTCCTCAACTTTTCCACCAAAGTTCTTGAGAGATATTTTTTCCCGACACTTCACATTAACCTATAAATACATAGATTCTTCTAATCAAAAATATTTGTTCAAACTTTAATTTATTTGTCCTTGGAAATACCAATCTATCTTTTAAAAGTAGGAATTTCACTGTAACAGATACTAATTTCTAGTAAAAACCTTTATTTTAATTCTTATCATCATTAAAACACCTTACCGCACACAATGTCCAGGGTGCATAAGACTACCAAAGACATTATGTCGACGTAGTCTTCGTTTCGAAGCTCTCGTAATTTCTTCACCAAAATCACAGAGTTTTCGTTAAAAGTTGGCAAAAAGTCTTCCAGAATACGGAAGTGGAAACAGGGAGTCAACAGCTTCCTTCTGGATTTCCACTTGTCTCCGGTGCTGGAATATACACGCAAGAAATATTTGTAAAAATAAGGAAAAAAGCTAGATGGAAAATTTATATTCGATCCACCAAAACAAAGAAATACATACTGTTAATCTCTGTTGCAATGCGGATTTTTTTTAATGAAAATTGTACAATTTTCTTGAAACTGGAGGTCATTTAGTATCAAGTACCACTTGAATGTCGTCCATGTTTACGTGATTTAACTGAACGAGGTAATAATGCACCAAAACGCTTACTTTATCAATGGTACCATGTTATATTTAATCGTAATTAATACTTTCTTGTCTCCGTATTACTTCTAAGTGTAACGTTATTTAACAATCAATCAATTGGAATTGTTCAAGAAATCTGTCTTTTCTTCATCTGCGCAGAGATGGGCATTGATACAGTTATTCTTCGAAAACTATTCAAAGAGTTCCCCCAAAAAAATTCCCCATAGATTAGATGGGAAGCTCTTTTGGAAGCCTCAAATTCAATACTTGAACTTCATCATGGAATAATTTCTGCATTCCATCAACAGCAAATTTTTAGGATGATTCAATCACGCGGGGATGTATACGAGTGAAATCAGTACAACACGGAGAATAACGGCAAATGACGCTTTATTCGCAAGTGTTCAGGACCAGAAGACGCACAGGTAGCAATATTCGGACAGAATATCAGTACAAATAGGAAACACATCACTCGTACAGTTTCAAAACACAGATACAAGAACAAAAACAGCACCTGTAATGACAGCCATAGTTATATCAGTAACGGCTTACTCACCAGCTTACTGTGTCACCCTACGGACAAATCTCTGCAATGGTACTCAGCACTTCCAAGGCAAACTCCGTCAGTTCCCGATAGATTCTCCAGCAGATACAGGCCGCTTCCAATAATTCCTTGGAAGATCCACTTAAGCAATGCCGATGACCTCCAGTCGATATCGCTATTCTCCTCTCTTCTCTATTTATAGGCACTCCGGACAGGTAGGACGTCATTGGGAAAATTCAAGAAATGTCCGTAACTTTCTTCCCAGTGGAAATATCGCCAAGATTCCTGCATTTTCCAGAATCCTTTTTTATCACCAATAACCAAATTCCTTGCTAAATCGCAAAAGTGGTCGCCAAATTCGTCGCTAAAGTTAAGGAGTCGTTGATAAAACTTTCCTTTGACTGATTGATGAAGTCATTGTAAATGCATATTTTCCCTTTCGAGAGATACGCTGCAGACAAGCGTCATCTCGTGTTCGAAACAATATTGACGACACAAAAAAGGATGCAACAAAAAATAAAAATTTTAACGCTTTAGGTAAAATGGAGATAATGGTAATGCTATGATTTAGGAGTTATTTACAGAATGAATTTCACAAAGTAAGTCAATCTCTACAAGGCCTAAAATCAGCTTAGACTTATGTCGTAAACTGTGTGCTTCATTTTAAGTTTTAGATAAATGCTACACACATATATCTTTTTGAGTATTTTGAAGAGACTAAGTGCAAATTGTCTAATGTGGATTACAGGAGAATCAGAAGCTGTAGATGAAGGTAAATAAACGAATATAAAGGTAATATCCTACAGAACCTTGAGTCAATATACTGATTCAGATTCTATTTGATTCTATTTTTTCTTTATTTGATTCTCGCCAGATTTGATTCTAATGCATCCATCTCAGGTTGTATTAGAATCAAATATGGCAAATCAATCTCCAAAGGACATCAGTATACAACGATGCTACAAAAATGCATTCCTTCTTATTAAAATTAGATAGACATCTTTTCCCTTCAACTAATTTTTGGGAACTTTTATGTGGTTTTGTTGGAATTGCAAATCTCTCCAAAAGGATGAAACGTAATTTAGGTAGATTAGAATCGATTTACTGAAGCGTAGAATTGATGAAATGCCTACAGAATGAAGGAAACTTTTAACACATTTCGTTGGTGATAGAGAGAATGAACTAAAGCTATATCAAGGCGGGATATCTGTACCCTTCTTGAGCTGAGTTAGGAGATTTAGGAGTGAGCCTAGAGAAGATTTGCAAAAGGTCAGTGAGTCAATTCCTCATGCAATAGCTTCTACCAAGGACTCGAACACAATTAGTTCACGACAGATAAGTAAGCAGTTGTTCTAGAAAGCGTTGAAAACAGACGTGTGTAGGAAGGAAATTCTCGGGTTTGATTAAATATTTATCTTATATTTTAGTTTCTAGGACATTCAAATAAACTCGGGTTGAATTTCTAACTGATTATAATTCTTTAGTGAAGGCGTTGATTTAGTAACTGACGAAATAAGGGCCAGAAAAGGAAGTAAAGCCGAAACTTTACAAACCCAATGGAAGAACCCAAACATTTTCTTTAACATAATTAAAGCCATGAACATAATAATTAGACACTTCAAGATCTGTTTCAAGTAATATTTAATGACTCTGATTATTTGCCATTCCCTAATGTAGACGCGATTTAGAAAATGTCTCCAAAAAATTATATCCCCGGAGACTTGAAGTGCATAGAAAGAGATTTATCACTTGATGATATCATAAATAACTGTGATGTGGAAAATAGTTTAATTTAGATATCTCTGCGTTTTTCCTATACATGATATATTGAATAATTATTATGTTTAAACTATACGACTGAATAGGTGACGTGATCGGGCAATTTGCATCGTATATCATTCTATTTTGAAGCTTTTCACTGACTCTACATACCCTCGGGGTTCATATATATTCTCTCAAGAATTATTCTAGAAATTATCTAACTCGTCTAGGAACATCTAGTTTCGTCTCCAAATTAAATGACTTGATGACCAATTTTTCATCGAGTGAAACTGGCTGTAGTCGAGTGACTGTAAAACTATCTTTACGGCCAAAATAGTTGCTCTACAAGGAAGACAACAAAATCCAAACTTTCCACGTAACAATATTGATACATTATTCGTTTAGAAATATGTTCTTACCTCGTGAGAAGGCCTCTCCTCAGCCACTTGTGCAGATAGGAATACTCGTAGGTTTTTTCGAGCGAAGTGGTGCTGCTCAGAATAAGCTAACAAATACAAAGGAACTTCGTGAGGGATAAAGAATAAAATGTTACATTACTCATAGACCACAGACATATTTCTGCAGAGGAAACTATTTCGTTACCAATCGTATTCTCATCGCTAAATTTTTCTTAAAAAAAATTATTATTTAATAGGATCTTCAATAAGTTATCGCTGTTTCCTAACCGGTAGTATTACCAGGATTAATTGCACGTAATTTCAGGAGGTATCGCATTTACAAGGAAGTACTGTCGGTAAACTTGAAGTTCAGTGTATGTTAGTTCGCCACAGTGTAAACATTTTTTCGTTTAGTGTTAAAAATGTCGAGTTCTTGGGCTAAGTAAAGAATATATGGGGCAAATCTTATTGCATTATTTTATTCAAGAGAAATCCGCTGCTGAGGTGCACAGATTTCTTGTTAAGACTTACAGTGAGCTTCCTCTAACGGAAACAACATTCAGAGAATGGTTTCGACGCTTCAAAAATAATGATTTTGAATTGGAATATAAAGAACACTTCTTCTCTGCATTTGGTCGGATCATCAGGGTATAATTTTATTATGAGCTGCTCAAACCAAACGAAACTATCCGGGGAGAGAGCTATCGACCGTAATTGATGCGTTTGAGCACAGCCCACACGGATAAACGGCCACTGTACAAGTAGAGTCACGACAAGGTGATTTTATTGCATGACAACATTCGGCCACATGTTGCAAAACTGGTGAAAGCCTATTTCGAAATGCTTAAATGGGAATTCCTGCTTTACCCTCCATATTCAGAGGACATAGCCCTTTCCGATTATCACTTATTCCGTTCGAAGGCACATGGCAGGGCAGTGGCTGTGTTTGTGGGAATCTTGCACACTTTGAGGCGGCATGTACCAGAGTCCTTCAGCGCACGATGCAAAACGCCACGAAACAGCGGCGCGATCAATAAGAATAAAAATATACTTACCCGACGTTTCAAGTAAGGCAAAAGTTGTGATTTTTCCTTTCGTCTGCATTCGCGACAGGTTCTTTCAGGGTTCCTGTCGGTCGGATTCGATATGCCGCGTTCAAAAATTCTCTGGTTCACGCCAAAAGAGGTCGGACATGACACCTCTATGGAGGTTTGTATGACCAACGTTCTGCGTAATCGAACAAACGGAATACGGGCATTCGAACGCAGTTCGAGAACCAAATTGATGTTCCTTGTAAAACACAAGTTAATTCCATTACTTCGATTGCCGCATGTTTTTTTTATGTCGAAGTATCCCACGGTTCCCGATACATCATCAAGCAGTTTACAATCAGGACATAGTTTTAATTTTAATCCAAAACTCGAATGCCTTTTGAAATATTCGACGACTCTATGGACGTCGAGAAATTAAAAAGTTCGCATGTGGAATGCAGATGCGTACATAAAATGCCCGCACACAGAGCCTGCTAAAATGTGAGAATTACTCCACGAAAAATAAAACTCTATATATTTCATCAGGATTCCAAAATAAATATTCATTGCAATCCTGGTTTCAATGACAGATAAATATGCGTTCATTACTCGTGTCATTTCCCTGTGATGTGTAGCAAATATCGCGGCAGACACACCGCGACCATTCAAAAGTATACAGGAGGCTTCTTTATTGGATTTATTTATTTAGTGGGATTAGCAGTGTAAAAATATCAACACTTCGGGGTAGTAAAAAGACAGTTTTAATGCCAACTACATGACAGAGCCTCATCGGAGAAAATGTGTCCATCTTGCTAGCAGAGCTTTAGAAGTTTAGAAGTAAGAACAAAAATAAAACAAAACCTCTTTAAAGAAGTTCAAAACAATACCTGTTTAAAAAGGATTTTTTTTTTATTTAGATAAAAATAATCGGACGACGGAATCTGCATATTTAAATTAGTCGTAACTATGCAGCAAATTAAGGCATAAAGAGAGAGGAATAAAAAATTTCCGAATCCCTCAACTACGCGAAAACAACGCAACATTTTAGGAAAGATCTTTTTTTCGTACGCAATTCATTGCTCTCAGTTCGAAGGGATCGTGATAGGGTAAAATTAAAATTATAAAAAGATGATAAAATAAAAATATGTTCCATTCTAAATTGATGTCAACGTTAAAATGGCTTTAAGGAATAGAGACTCGATGGCATAGGTTTCAAGCATTACCTGCCTATATGATCGAGTCTTTTTGTACGTTTTTCTCGGGTTCTAACTGGAAACGATGGCACTATATGTGAAATATTACCCCTGTGTTTCAGTTAAAATGGAAGTTGTAGACGAAAGTTGTGGAACCACATTATCGCAGTTGACTCAAAACGCTCTAATAAACGAAAAATTATTTACAGAATCTCAGATCTTTATTTCGTGACGGAATGAGCATAATAAAAATAGGTTTTTTTAATGATCATTATCACAATTACAATGCATCAGACTATGAACGACTTTCACATCTTGTTACTTTCCAATACGAGCATGAATTAATACTTCCCGAATAACACTCCAGCTCGTTTTCAAACGAAATTAATTCATCCAATAACTATAAGCGGTAAATAGGAATGTTGTTTGTCTGTAGTAACTATTCCAGGAAAATAATTCGCCATGCATCCTGGTTACTATGATTATTATACAATCAAAAAGTGTTGAAAATGTAGAAGGTGCGACATTATTGCCTGAATTTATCATCCCATTATACAACGAAAACTATTCAGAGTATATAAAGGAAGTGAATGCCAATATCAAAAAATTGTTTTAAGGAAAAATATCCTCCCATAAATTTTTCGCTTATGGGGGAAAAAAGAAGAAGAAGGAAAGAAGAATCTACATAAATCCAGAGATATGTCAGTACCTATTTTAAAAACCATACCAATTGACAACAAATATAAGGAGCATACAAATCGTGAAACATTTCTCCGGCCCACAATACTTCCCCGCAAAAAAAACGTTATTCTGATGCAATCGAAATTAATATGGTAACAAATAGCGGCACGCCTATTAAATTTCTATCGAGAAAGACAAACTTTGTACTATCATTTCGAAGGAAAACTTTATAAAACAGCTTCCATACAAATTTTTTATTTTATATAGAAGTCAATAGAGTAATGGAGAACCCTGGACTAAGATCAGATTATTGAAGCATTTGCTAACTACTGGACAAAATGTATTGGAAGATAAGTCGCATGGAAATGATTTGGCGAAGCTTCACAAGATCAGCTTAGACAAGAAAGGGAAAATATTTTAAGAGATGTCCTTCGCAAATTGAGAGGAGGTAGATATATTAAAAGAAAGATGCCGACACAAAAACATGGAACGAATATAGAGGGATATTGTGCAAAGAACGGGTTTAAAGATCTGTAAAAATGTTACTGCATCAGGAGTGAACGGGACTCGTTCGCAACATTTCCAATACACCTGGTCATCCACCGTTCATCTTTTGTAGAAATTTACCCCATTTCTTCAATGTCAGACAACAATACTATTGAATTTCTCAAATTAGGTTTGGGCGAGTCTTACTTTGACCTTTCCCAACATGTACAAGCAAAAATTCTAAAATCAGCTGGCATCACTTTAAAGGTAAAGACAGATGCGGACCTATAAATTATCCATTGTTTACAATGTTTTCAGAATGTCACATTTCTCTCTGCAATTGACAAAATTTTTCGGAAAACAATTGTTTCTGTAAATCATAAATATGATCTTTATTATTTCAGCCTTAATGGTCTCAAAAAAAATTATTGAATGCCGGATTAATTTTTAAAGGCAGTGCTATAAAGTTTGACGATCTCTACCTCACTATTGCCGGAAAAAATGTAGGTTTTAAAAAGAGATGGGTTCGAGTGAAAAATGGTAAATTCTTATACGGGTGCAATACTTCCTGCCGATATAAAAACTCAATCCAAACTTTTAATAAATGATATATCAATAAAAAATAGATTGTTAAAAGAAAAAATGATTTTGCTTTACCAGCTTCTAGTGGAGAATATCCTCTACAGATTGAAAATAGACGTCAGAAAATGCGAAATCTTAAGTTCCATTCTCGTAGCCCGCGAAACAGCATTTGAACAATCGCTGGTGCAAATGCAATTTACACGAACTAAAAGGAAAACATTCACGTTGAGTTCTGAATCGAAAAGCGTCACAGTACCTAATGCAGTGATTGGTGCTTTGCGTACTCGCATGATACTAGGTTTAGTATCTAATTTTGTTTTTAACTGGGATTTTAGAAAGAACCCTTTCAATTTTAAAAATTATAGTTTTAATCGTATTTTTCTAAGTGAAAATGGTACTACAAAGTGGCGATGTATCAATTTACTTAAAATTCGAGACAGATCTTATCGAATCAATTACATTAATCGTTTACACAAAAACCCAATCTCTCATTGAAATCGATAAAAGTCGAAATATATTTTTAAGTTAAACATGAACACGATCACTTTGACGAGATTAGCTCTCAATGATCACAAAATCAAATCGCTGTTTGGAGGTGTGTTTGCCGGTGATATGCTTCCTCAACAAGGAAAACAATATCGTTTTTCTTATTGTAAATACAGATCCTGTTCATTGTAAAAATCAGCGTTGGCAACCTATGTATTTTGACATTTATTTTTTCTGTTCTTACGGAATACCGTCTAAGTATCATATTAAACAATTTATAAATGAAAACTCAAACGAACAACAAAAAAAAACCCGAAAATGAATGGAACGTGTGCACGGGCTTCAGTATGTGTTTAATACTAATTATTGTCTGTTCCGTCTTTATTTTTTGCGGCACGTTAGTCGGCGGTTATCCATTGACCAATAACGACCCACAAATGTGTTCGAGAATGAAAGAATCATTCAACACATTTTGCAAAGATATTTCAAACTGTGTAGCGACCCCGTCTATTGTATAATCAATACTGCCAATCTCTGCATGCAAGTAAATGAAAACAGAGAAACAACAGTATTGTCATTTATCGCACCATTCACAAGCTCTGAATACACGTTTCACATGATGAAATACATATGTATACAGCTGGAAAGCCTTCGAGTATTCATAAGAGTTGTAACCAAGGAGATATACGGTTGTGTTATTTCGGCGTCTGCTCCATACAAGAATACCCGTGCATTTATTCAGCCTCATTTTCCAATACACTCTACTACGCTGAAAATGTTTTAGTACTCCACGATCTCGAAAAGAGTTTAAAATATTAAATAAAAGCGAGATTTTTGACTATATGCATGGAAGTGAGCCCGGTCAATAATTTGGATTTTATTCACTTCATCGAACAAATCTCAATAGTAAATTCCAAATATATTCAACTTTAAAAAATCTGTTCGTGTCCTCATGGCAATATCTTTTAGAAATTGGTACAGGATGTCCTAGACCTCAATTTGGATACTTAGAACTATTATCGGACAATGAATGAATGAATTTATTGCACGCATTCTGATTTTTGATGAGATACCTGACCAAGAATCTTATATGTAAAACTGTTTTAAAAAATAGTTAGAAACTCGACAATTTTCCTTGTTATGAATTACTATAACTGCTTTTCCTGATTCAATAAAAGTGAAATTTTTCAAAATGCTTATGTCAATTATTTTATTCCTGGTTTTTATTCTCGTCTCGTTTGTATTGTCTTAAATAAAATAATAAGTACTTGCTGCTTCCTCGTTATAGATAACGATGGAGGAAACGGCTTATGCACGAACAACTTTCAAAGTTGATGTAGGTTAATCTATTCCATCGCTCTTGGAAAACAATGTAGAATATCTTTATTATCTTTTAATTCTTTGTTGTACATCATCTGTCCTTTTAGTTAAAAACCTGCTTGTTCTTGAATGTTAGTTATTCTCCTCTCGATTCCTTGTTCTTCCCCCACCACAACTCCTATTAAATAATGTCGACTAACAAGTAACTTTCTTTTTTTTTTCCATATTTGCTTTTCAATGTATTTATATTTGGCATAAAATCACACACAAGATATTGTTTAGCCTAATTTTAATTTATTTCTAGAACGCCTCTTCGACGACGATGATTTTGATAATGCTCCTCCCTATAAAAAAAATCTCAAAATGATCTGATTCTTTCAGTTTGTTTTTATTAACGTCTTACGAGGGTTATTGGCGACGGACCTCGCAATTTTGAACCACGATCAAGTGACGAGGATGACAGCCTGTTTCGAAGGATATAGATCTGTCATCGAAGGTATTCCTCCCTATAGTATAATCCTTGGCAAGAACACTAGAATAGAATTAAAAGAACATCGAAAGCTGCTTTGTAAAATTGAATGAAAAGAGCGAAGTCCGTAACCGTTTTAACATATCCATCAGAAATTGCACTCGTAGCATTCGAGAAGAATGAAGAATATAGAACGCGCTCAAACGTAGGTTTTGGGTACCTTATCGCGGAGGAACTTATTAAAGAGGACTACATTAATTCTTAAAGTCAATTAGATACATTAATGCGAGAAAGGTAAAAATGATCCGTTTCAACGAAATACAATTTGTGTTTCGCAGTTATACGAGAACATTGAGAGCAGAAGCGGATTATCCTAGTATCGAATCTCTCTACTTTGATATCATATAACCCATGTTCAATGTAATTACATCTCACGGCTTACGCTTGGATCTAATCATACGGGTGCACGTTTTATTTATTCACAAAAAAAAACCAGCGAGAAATTATACAGGGTCCTAATAAATATCGTCCAAACAACTGAATATTTTAAATTAATAATTGTCTCAGTAAGAAAAAAGTTTTGTTATTGATAACCGACAACCGAAAGCAGATCCACACGTTCGTAAATTACTAGATGTCATGTGGTGACGTGAGCCCTTCATTACCCAACTCTTGTGCCATATCTTAATCTAATTTTTTTTTCAAACCCTACCAAATTCCAATTGAGAACCCGCGCGAAAAAAACAGGTCTCTTTATTTATTATCATTACAGAATATTTGATGTCGCTCTCTCTAGAATCTCCTCCTAACTCACAATCCTATTTTATGATTTAAATATGAAATCTCTTCTTACCAGTCCCCTCGTTCCATTCCACAATACGTAGTTTAATAATTTTTAGATGAGCTCTCTTCACTCCACGAAACTAACTGAAGAATTTCAAATAGAATGCCATTCTCTAACATGCAGCAAGTTCTTATCCTCATTTTCCATAAATAACATTTCATTCATTTCTCATTTCATCAAAATAACTTCACTTCTATCATCATCTAATTTACCTGATCACTTTTCTTTTTGGTTGAAAAGACAGTGTAATTTCATTCAATTTAAATTGATATAAAGTCCCCGAGGTTAGTGGAGCGAAAGTCGCGAACAGCTCAACGTTACAACTTGAACAATGAGTGAAGAAGCTCCAAGCAAAAAGAAAGAGCTGCTCAGTTTTTTGTGTTGGTGGAAATGAAAATAAATAGTGAGGAAGTAGAATCTGCGGGAAAAAAATTTACTTCTTGTTATAAGCTTTTAAGACACTTTGTACATTAATTGATACATATAACTCAAAGTTCTTACATTTGGTGGTGTTTTTCCCTTTTTTTCTCCTTTTTTTTTTTTTTTTTTTTTTTTTTTTTTTACAGTTAGATGTTGTTCCAATCAGGTGAGGTCAGGTTTCGTCATTTGATAAAGACTCAAAATGTTGAACCCCTAAAGGGCTTCTGATCAATAAATTTTTATCGTTTCTTCCTTTTTTTTCTGTCAAGATTACAGTTTTAAAAAAATGCTTGACCCAGCTTAGTCTGTAAACCAGAATCCTTTTTAAAGTCCTACATAGATCGTTAATTTATTCAAATTAAATAAAAAGTATAATAACCATTGAGAACAATTAATTACTAAAAGATTTAAACTTGCGTGATGTTCTGGTAAGTATACATTTTTTTAAAAATTATTCCTAGCAAAAGTTTACATTTCGTTAGCACCAAAAAGTATATTATAAAACAAGTTTCTATATTTTAAAAAAACAATAAGCTAATGGTGTAATAAACATTTCTTCTTGTCCACCAGTTGTTTCTTTGTTTCCCTATTTTTCCGAACGCCTATGTCACAGATGCACGTTCATTGGCGCAGAATAGCCTGATTTGGCTCTTGCGCCATAAACTTCAATATTCACAATTCTAATGGTAATTATTTAACCCAAAACACTATCGATATTTATCTCATTCATTTGTCAGCAACAATAAATACACTAAAATAAAAGAGAGCATGTGTTCTCTTCATGTAAAAACTTACCTCTAGCAATTCAGGTTTGAATATT
Organism: Nephila pilipes; assembly: GCA_019974015.1. Classification (NCBI taxonomy): domain Eukaryota; kingdom Metazoa; phylum Arthropoda; class Arachnida; order Araneae; family Nephilidae; genus Nephila; species Nephila pilipes. Next base: position 375,956 of record BMAW01046075.1, on the reverse strand, counting down.
GACACAATAGGGAAAGTCCCCATCCAAACGAGTTGAACGCCTTCTTTTTGAAACAAGTAATTGCTGCCCAAGATGCCTTCCAAAATATCTGGGGGTTGAAAATGTATAGGAGTCATTCATGCAGATAAAATAATTAAAAATTATGAGAAAATGCAAAATAATAAAAAAAAATTTAAAGTCTGCAGTATTAGTTATCGTTATTTCAATAAAACTACATAATTTCTTAGGCTCTTTTTTTCCTGATATAGTTTATAACAGATTTTACTAAATTTGTCACTATTTTTTTTATTTATTTCTCAGTGAAATGAGTATTTTGAACAGAATAAAATCTAACAATTCACCTATGTTAATTATATTTAATTTTTGAACACTGTTATATAAATTCCCTTTCTAGTACTTTCTTTAAATGTATGAACGATAACGTGAATCTTTTGCTTTCTTTCGCTACAAATATGAACAGCATACCAATGTAATGCAACAATGGAGACAATTATCTCGAACTACGAAATGAACAGTTTTTAAACAAAACATATTGCTTCTAGAAAAAGTTTGACAAAAATTAACAACTTGAATAACATATAACTTAACAGAAAGGAAATTTTATGGCAGAAATTAAATTTGTAAATGTACAAGCCCTCTACCAGCAAAAAATAAAAAATTCAGTAACAAGTGAATTACTGATAGTTACTTATCATTAGCTTTCACACCTTGAATATCTCTAATATGTATTTTATAATAACTTCTATGAGTTTTCTGTATAATTATGAAATTTTGTTTTTAAGTACATTCAAATAAATAAATTTCCTAAAGTTATAGCTTTTACAGACTAAAATGGGTGGCCGTGGTAGCCTAGTGAGGACTCGGCCGACAGTTCTCGTTCGAGCCTTAATTCCACAAAAGACATTCGTGTAGCCGGGGTTGATGCACGTTAAATATGTCGAGGCTTACAAAGTCCTCCTAAGAGCGTGGTTTTGAAGTTTGGAAAAGGAGGAGCCAACCCAGATATCGTCCTCGTCACTTGACCGAGGCTCAAAATGACGAGGCCCGTCACCGATAGCCCTCGTGTTACTTCTAGAGCGACGTTAATAAAACTAATCAATCAACAGACACAAAATTATTCGTAGAAATGTTTTTTTTTTTCCTTAACAAAAAAAGAAAAGGAAAGCGACATTTTATTTGACTCGTTCTAATTGATCCGTATCACTAATATGCATAGAACTCCATATAAAAATAAATTTTGCAATTTTCGATGGTCTACATTTCAAATAATGCTCGATTCACGTCACCTGACAGAAAATCTTTTGTTTCACAGAAATCTCATTGGAGAGGTAAATACCAGCTAAGGTGTCGTCCTAGACGCTATACCGACGGTTACTCATAGCCCTCGTGTTGCTTCTCAGCAGCGCGACGTTAATAAACAATCGTGCTTAGTTTTTCTTTAGAAAGAGCGTGTTATTGTGCATTGCAAATATTGTTTATCATTAAAAAAAATGTATCAAGAATAATACGTGATAACTTTTGTTATTAAAAAATTTATATTCCTTCCCAATCTTTTAAATACTAAGCAATCCTTATGCAGAAGAGAGACTCGACGTGGGGAGAGGGAGGGAAGCACGAAAAAAAGGAGAATGCTAGAAATTATATGAAATGCGTTGTCTCTAATAACAAACATAAACATTAGTGAAATAAAGCTGCAAAAAATTGTTAGTTATGACGTAAGATAAGCATAAATCTCATGGGGTCTAATAGACTCATACAAACAAAACTTGGAAATTTTCCAACAGGGTACGAAGGCAAAGTAAAAAAATCGTATGTAATTGTATATTACACCGCAGATAACAAAGTCATCTCTTCTGGTACTCGTAGTTCGTGTGCAAAAGCTTACGACACACCCATCTCAAATACATGTTATTTGTTTCTTCTGGATTGTGCGTGTGTCTGTATGTGTTTGCAACCGTGTGTGCCTTTAAGCGCGTTTCTGTTTCTCTTTATTGCTATATTTGTGTGCATTTCTGTCTCTTTCTATGCTTGTTTCGTTTCTGTCCCTCTCTGTCTATGTGTGAGTTTAGGCGTCTATGTCTGTCTCTCTCTCTCTCTCTCTGCCTGTATGTATGGGGTCTCTCTATGTGTGTGTCTATGCCCGTGTGTGTAAGTGTGTCTGACTCTTTCACTTTTTGTGTCTGACTCTCGTTCTCTGCTAGTCTCCCTCTCTTTACCTGTATGAGTGTGGGGTAGGGAGTTTCTGCTTTTTTCTCTCTCTGTCTATGTCTGCGTAGGCTTGTGTGTGTGTCCCTTTCTCTCCTTGTCTCTCTCTCTCTCTCTCTACCAGTATGAATGTGGGAGTATATTTTTGTTTATGTGTGTGTCTAACACATGGATCAATAAGTTCCGAGACTAACCCAGAGATGGCGCTCGTAGTAAACTAGTAACCAGGTCTTTCTAGAGTACTAATCTTTGCTTGAAACGTGTCAAAATTTTAAGTCGATCGGACCAGAAACAGCTGAGTTATCGAGGTTGGAGTAAAGTCGTTTTGTAGTTTGTTTAAAAAATGGAAAAAACCGAGTTTCGTGTTCTGATAAAACATTGTTTTTTAATGGGTAAAAACACCGTGCAAGCGAAACAATGGATTGAAAAATGTTACCCGGACTCTTGTCCATCAAAAGCAACGATTTGTCGGTGGTTTGCCGAGTTTAAACGTGGTAGTACCGACACAAATGACGCGGAACGCTCGGGTAGACCTGTGGAAGCCGTTACACCGGAAAATGTGAGTGAAGTGACAAAAATTATAATGAAAGATCGTAAAGTGAAGCTCCGTGAGATTGCTGAGATGACACAGATATCATATGGAAGTGTATTTACTGAAAAAGGTTTTTTGAAGTGAAGTGAAAAAGGTTTTTTCCAAGTGGGTGCCGCGATTGCTTTCGATGGAACAAAAACAGCAACGAGTCGATGATTCAGAAAGCTGTTTATCGCTATTTACTCGCAACAAAAAAGATTTCTTGCGTCGTTACGTGACCATGGACGAAACATGGATACATCACTACACTCCAGAGTCGAAGCGGCAGTCATCTGAGTGGCGCACAGCTGGCGAAAGCCGTCCGAAGCGTCCGAAAATGCAGCAGTCAGCTGGCAAAGTCATGGCGTCAGTTTTTTGGGATACGCATGGCGTGATTTTCATTGACTACCTCGAAAAAGGTAAATCGATCAACAGTGATTATTATATTGACTTGTTGGTGCTTTTGAAGGAGGAAATCGCAAAAAAACGACCGCACAGTCTCGGGACTTATTGATCCATGTGTTATGTTCGCGTCTCTATTTCTATCTCTCTCTTTCTATCTCTCTGATTTCTGTGTCTCTCTCTCATATGCACACACAGAGAGAGAAAGAAAGAGAGAGAGAACTTTTAACTTAAGAAATTTTTTGAAAAAGACAGTCATAAAAAATTCATCTTGCTAGATTATTTTTAAAAAGGTACAAGTTTATTTGCATTTACAAAGAAACAGAGAAAAAGAAGAAGAAACCCAACCGAAAATCTATTTCTTGGTTTTGAAGCATAAAATACGAAATTTGTCAATTTGTATCATAAATATGAAATTCTGAAAAAATTTAAGTGGATTTTATTCCTTTGTTTGATAAATGATCAGGATCAGATTTTTATTTTATGCTCCTCTGAATATTCCATAAATTATAATATATATAATCAGTTAATAAACTACAAATTATTATAGTCCATATATATATAGGCACTTTATGTTGTATTTTATGTGAGCATTATGTTCACTATGATTTGGCAGATGTAAAACAATTTCATTCTGCTTTTTTTTTTATCGTAATTAGCTTGTTCCTCAATTTTCACGATGATGAAGTGTCGTTAGTAGATTTTTTATATTTTATAATGCTTTAGTGTGCTTATCCTTGTGCTAAAATTATTGGTTTAATTAATATAACTCTTTTCAGTTAAAAAAAATTTAATTGATGTTGAAAAATTTTAAATAATTATTTAAGATTGTGCTTTTGTAGTTTAAGTCTAATTGAATATGTCTCCTATGTTTACTTACTTTTTTTCCCTGTGGTTATATTTCGGGAATTTTGATTTTTGTTTCATTATCATCTTTTCATATTGTAATTCACTAATGTTCGATGAAGTGCCGGTATAAACAAACATTTTTCCATTTCGAAGTTTTTCTAAATTTTTGCTTTTCTGTTATTTTGTTTCAAATTGGTTTAATTCTTATATAGAATGTAATGATTATTTTCGACTTTTGGAGAGTTAACTTATAGATTGTTTGATTATTTAAGTAAATTTTTTTTGTCGAGTTTCTCTCTCTCTCATAAATATTTCTCTTTTGGTAATATTTTTAGTTTGATTCTCGGTTATTTCTTTAACTGTATGATTTTTCTCTTAGTTTTCTTTTGTTTTCTTTTTGAATAATTTTAAAATATTTTGTGCATATGATTTGTATTTTATACATTTTGTTAATATATATATATATAGAGAGAGAGAGGGGGGGGGATCTTCTGGTTGTATGAATACAGGAAAATAGGAGATGATGTAGACTTTACAAATATTCTGCGCAAAATCAGAAAAACACTTAAATACAGCTCTTATCTCTGGTGATAAATTCCGTACGGTACTGCATTGCGTAACGTTGTCTACTTTGCATTTCAATTGTTCCCAGAGCAGACACCTTTATCTCCTGTAAATAGAATTCAATCTCGATTTAATCAATGTATGAAGAGGGTTTTAGATTAGTATGCTATATTTTACTTCCCTTTTTTCTCATCGACTCTCATCTCAATTAATGCGAATTAATGAGGCTTTACTATACATCTATATGCGTGTGTGCGTGTAATGAAGACAATAATTCAGTAATATAAAGAAATCATTCAAAATAAACTAAAATTAATTTAGAAGCCAATATTAAAACAAAAGCAAAAAATTTAAAAACATTAAGAGAACATACAAATAATTTTTTAGATTTTTGAAAAACCATACAGAAAACTAATAAGAAAATTTGCCAAATAAAACCTAGAAAAGAAGTAAAAATTGCACAGCTGCATGAAAAAGACAGTAATCAATTCATCTTGAAGATTACTAAGCCAATAAATAATGGCAAGAATATAAAGTTCAGTTCATAAGGGTAAAACTTTAAAATTGCATTCATAAGTGTACAAACCAACGCATGAAAAACAAAGAAGAGAAAAACCGAAAAGAAAATGAAATTCAACATTTTTACGTTCTGAATCTGGATTTTTAATGTTTTGTGCTGGTTAAACAACGTTTTATAGGTACCAAAAAATTCCAAAAGAAAATTGTTGTAGATGAAAATGAAAAATTTACAAATTCGAAAAACAACATGCAAAAAAAAGATAAAGAAATTACAAAAGAAGAAATTACGTAAAATATTTATGTAGACAGAGAGATGTACTCAATCTGTTCCAAATGAAAATAGAAAAAGAACAATAGAAGTAATAAATCTACCAGATTAAAAAAAATTGCTAAAATTTACATGAGACGCTATACATAGCAACAAATTTGGCACAAATCTACATCTTGAGTTTCAACCGGAAATGTAGTCCAATTCCCTCTGTTAGAGAGAAGTACTAACACAAAAAAAATTGCAAAAACCTTAAAACGGAAAAATTAAAATAAAATGGGAAAAAAAGAGGGAAAAACAAAATTTAAAAAACGAGAAAAAAAAGCTAAAGTTTATAATTATTATTTTTTAAATTACTCTTAATAAAATGCAAAGGAAATTCTTCTTGCAGATAAATTTTCTTAAATTGATCCGAATCAATGTAAATATCCTGTATTTTAATCGCTTGTCTAACACTACGTAAAATGTGACAATAAATTATGTTCCTTAAATATTCAGGCTTAATGAACTCCTCCATAAGGGAACTTTATGTAAAAAAAAGAAAAATATAAATCCCTTTTATCATATGTGTTACTAGAAATCTTATCACCTTCTATTCTTAAAAATATCTAAATATTCCACTTCATTTACATTAACATTAATTTGCAGTACATTTAAATACTCGGAATAAAAAGAAAAGAAAGATTTAACATCTATATTACAACTAATTTGAAAGAATATAACATCATCAATGTATCTAAACATTCTAAAACTTTAAAAAAAAAAAAAAAAAAAATTAAATTCATAAAAAAAAAAAAATGCAATTAAAAAGTTTTTAAACAATTATTTGAACACTCGTTTTGGTGTATACCTTTAATCCGTTTATGTATCTTGTAGCTACGGTAGCCTAGTGGTTAAGGCATCGGACTCACTGTCGGCGGTTGTCGTGGATTCGAGTCTTGATGCCACTAACGACCCACCGTGTAGCCGGGGCTGATGCACATTTTTTCTGTCGGGGTTCAAAATCTTCCCGTTGGCGTGATGGGGAAGTTAGGAGAGGGTTGTGCCAGTTCAGGTGTCATCGTCGTCACTTGACCGAGGTTCGAAATGACGAATCCCAAAAGCCCTTGTGTTGCTTCTAGTGCGACGTTAATAAAACCAAATGTTTATGTACCTTATTATTAAAAAATAAATAATTTTCTTTTATAACTACGTGACTAAGTAACTGAAATTTTCATATGCAATAACTTGATTAATATTCAATTTCTTATAAATCTCTTTTAGAATTTTAATAAGATTACCTATAACAATAGAATTTTTTATAAAATCTTCGAAATCACAGTGATAAATAGCCTGAATATGTTTATTATTAATACATTTCACTAACATCAGTTCTATTTTTAATAATGTCAGTATTCTCTCCTACTTATCTACAGAATTTTATCTAATTCTTTGCAATTTTTTCATCAAGCGTAACATGTATTTGGACCCTTAGTTACTGCTCTAAATTTAATAGGATTTTTTGGTGATAAACTTTGGTGATAAAAAAATTTGAGGAATTTAACATTTAATATTAACACCAATTTTCATGCAAAATTCAGTAATTTTATTCAACATTTCTTTCTAACTATTGCTCACTACTCCAAGGGGTCATATTTCTCCAGATGCTTATTAGTTAAATTAATGTAGAATTTTTTGCTTATGATAAGATAATCATTAGTTATTTTGTCTAATTCAGTAATGATAAATCTATCCTGGAAATTTCTAATAGCTTTTATAAAAATTCTGTCTACTATATATAAATATCTTCATTATTATTAATATATACTTTTCTAAAGACCATTTTTTACTATCATTGTTTTTTTAGTAAAGTATATAAACTGGTTCATGGCTTCTACTGCAATGGTTGATTGCTAATTTTGTAATAGAATTTTCAATATCTGAGCTAAGTTGCTTCTTATCACAAAAACTATTTTTCGAACATAAATGTGAAATGAGTCCCTTGATTCATTCTATCTCTTAAATTTTTATCCGCAACACTATCCAATTTATCTGTAATCACATTCTTCATTGATATGTAATCAGTTCACATAGAAATAGCATCATTTTTTAATATATTATTATTACAATAAAAAGAATTCGAAACATTTTTAAATTATATTTTAAAGCTTTTTTAATGTTGGGATTCTTAATAAGGATTGATTTTTTGTATTTATAAGAGTGTTAAAATTAGTTTAGCTTAGTTTAGTTTTTATTAACGTCGCACTAGAAGCAACACGAGGACTATTGGTGACGGACCTCGTCATTTTGAACCACAATCAAGTGATGAGGACGACACCTGAGATGGCACCTTCCTTTTCCTAACATCCACACCACACCAACGGGAGGACTTTGGGCCCCGACAGATTTAACGTGCATCAGCCCAGGCTACACGGGTGTTAAAATTAATTTTAACAAAATAATTCTTCATAAATTTAATATTCTGCTTTGGGTGGCTCCGAATTATAATCGTTTGTTTTTATGGAACGAATAATTAGTTAGGCCCTTGATTAAAATGAATACACATACTTTTAAGTATATTTCCATGTAATAAATAGCCTCAAACTAAGTAAACGTTCCTAATACTATAATAAAATGTTCTCTTTAGGTTTTTACCTTTTTTATTATAAAGAATTGGTTTACCTTTTTATCATAAGTAATGGTATCCTATAACACTAGTATAACGTTTCGATCTCAGTCTTAACTTGAGACAATATTTTAAATTGCTTTATCCCTATTTCTGACTTTGTCTTATTCGCCAGCCAAGGTGATATTGCTTTAGTTGGATAACTTTTGGCATACCAGATCACTTTTCAATTTCTTATCCTTCGGTCAAATTTAACTACATTTAGCTTAAATATATTCAACTTAATAATTTATCTTTTCCTTTAATATCGTAAAGTTTACAATTGTACATTTCTCTATATTTCTTCGTTTACTTTAATTCTTGTATTTAAATGAGTAATTTAATAATAATCATAAAAAAATCGCACCTTAAGTGGCTGAATCTCTTCTTTCTAGAACTTTGCATTTAACTTTTTATAATTTTTAACTTTTGTTGTTGTTTTCTTTTCTTTTTTTTTTTTCCCTTGATTTCTGGCTTGTAAGTTTTGGTGGTGTTTTTCGTCTCTTTTGACCATTGTTGTATTGAAATTACTTTAAATCAGCCGTTTAAGTTTTGCGTTTGAGATACATTTTAATTTTTAAATAGCTATAGTTGAGTAATTTATTTTTAGAATATACACGTGTTTGTTAGGCATTCTTGTAACATTACTACTTCCGTGTTATACAACAATTTAAATTACTTTATTTCTTTTTCTAACTTTTTTTTGTCTTCCTTGATTTTCATTCTAATCTCTTTAAATTAACTTTATTTCTTTCATTTATTTAATTAAGCCATATATGCTTCAATAAGTTGATCTTTCAACTTAGTCATAATAGCATTTTTTACTATATGGTTTTAATTTTACATTATATGTAAGAAAAAAAACACATATGGTAAATTTTACCAACATTCAACATTCTAAGAATATTCAAATTAAAGCAAAACAATTAAGAGAAAAAAAACTAATTATTTAAAGAAATCACTAATACTCAAATAAATATTGATACAAATCAAATAAAAAATTTACTTAAGTAGTTAAGCAATTTAAAATTTAAATCCCAAAAATTCAAAATATCTATTAAAGAGCGAAAGAATTTAAAAAAATGAAAGAAAAGGAAAATTTAGAAAAGTGGAAATAATGTACATAGCAGCAGCGTACATTATTCTATTCCATACTTTGGAATAAAATAATGTTTCTTTATACCGGTAATAATTGATCAAACCATCACACTTCAATGAATTACATTATAAAAAAAAAAGATAGTATCAAGTCAAAAATCAAATATTCAGAAATTCGACCCCAGAAAAAAGAGAGAATGTAACATATTAAGCATATTCAAACGTGCATTCTAAATTTCCAATACTCAACTAACTATATAACATATTATAAAACCAATTAAAAACCTTAACTAAAAAGAGTTATATTAATTTAACCAAAAATTAATAAAAAAGGTGAGCAAATTATTTAACAAAGCATAATCATTGATTCCCAGTATGTCGTAAAAGTAATAAAAAGATAAGTAGGTTATTATTCGATTACTAGTAATTATTATTTATTAATTTCAAAGAATGATTTTTAAGAAATTGAACACACCAAAAAACCATGTATAAACATGCATGTCGTTGTGTACAAATATTAAAGCGAAATCCTCCAATTGTCAGACAACTGAAAGAAAAAGTGCTTAAATGCTTACTTACAAACTCCCGGATGTTGCGGCAATTTTTTCGAATACAGGGTGGCCAAACCGTACAAGTTTCCGAGCACCGGAACTGGAACAATGCCGGGCAAGTTTTTGAACTGCTTCCTGCGTGCTTTGTGCTTCAGGTAGAGCAGGGCGTACACGGCAAACACAATCGCTGCAAACGCGAATATCACCGTCAACATGTTGGCCGCAACTCGAGACCAGATTCCTGGCGAGGATTCTTTACGATATAAAAATAAGTCGGACGGAATTTTAAAAATTTAATTGCTCGCTTTAAATTTCAGTTTAAAAGCAAAAGCTATTTACATTGCTCTGCCGGAGGCCCTGAATATACTACGTTTTTCGTCGCTCTTATCGCACTATCTTTCCTTAAAATATAAAAGGCGATTCTAAGATAAAAAATAATAGTCAGAAATTCATCAAAAACAGTTTTTCTCCAAATAATGGAGAATGATCTGTCTGCCGATCAAAAGTCGATGAACGAGTTCGTGATGTTTACGAAGACTTCCAAATGGCAAAGAATCTTTATCAGTGGAAATTATTCGCCTCGGCAATTTTATATCAAAGAATAGTTGAGATAAGAATTTTAAATTTAGTTGAGATACAAATTTTAAAAAGTGTTTCTAGTGAACTCTCTCAAATGGTTATCAAAACCTGCTGAAAATGAGCAACGCGATGACGTTAGATAAACTGAAAAAGAAAAAAAAACTTTTGTTTCTTTTCTTTTTTTTTCTTTTTTTTTTTCATTTCCCCCATGAGAAATTACGTATTTTCCCCGCAAGAAAGTTTCATTTTAAAATATGCGAATATTTTACTTTTATTTGTATACCTCCATTTTGATGTTTTTCGTTTAATGTCCTGCAGTGTGTGTGTGTGTGTAGTTCGATGAATATGAAAAGTAAAAAAAATTTGAAATGATTATGAACGTCGTATTTAGGAGTCACGCGAAGTTATTAGAGACTGACCTCGCAATTTTTAGTCGCAGTGAAATGAAGAGGACGTTCCCCTCTATCCTCCAAGCTAAACCGAGGACTGGAATCCCATTAGATTTAAAGTTCATCGCAATCTTTTTTTGACGACGGATCACGTCCCGCTTTTAGCAGAAAAGTCCCGATTTTTAGCAATTAATCCCGCATCCCGCGGGGTTTCAAGAAAGTCCCGATTTTTAGAAAGAATGTACGACAAGCTAGGAAACGGCGGGGGGAATATAAGGTTTTCGGCTATTTCACCAGGATAGGAGCTTTATATTATTTTTAATGTTAAATTATAATAATAAAAAATAATTGTTGAAAACCAATTATCAGGAACTGCTTATTAAAGTTCGCCTTGAAAATTTGCTGGAATGCGACCATCATTGTTTGAATTTAATGAACAGTGGCATTTTTTGGTATTGGCAGAGAAGAAAATATTTTATAGCTGTAAAATGAAAAGAGAACACTTTATACACTTCCACAGATTTTATTCTTATGGCGACATGTTCCGCTAGCGATCTAGCATCATTTGGAACATTGTTGCAAAGGAATTACATCTTATACAAAAATTGGAAAAGGAGGGGAATTTCAGAGAGAAGAACGCTTAGGGTATAAAGAGTTTGTTGGTCGTCCACGAAGTAACACCTCCGTATATTGAGTTTTGTAACTGTCTGTCATACGATACACATCGTATGGCTACTTACGATGCTAACCCTATTTATTAATTATATGCTAGCCCTATTTAAACAACTGATGTCAACAAATCAGCTATTCAGATGATATATGTAAGTAATTTATTCAGGGACCAAAGGTAGGTATTTTTTTAAAAAAATTTTAAAAGGTATTTTTAGGTACAAATTTTTTAAACAAAACCCCCCCCCCCCCGTTAATGGTGTCCCGCTTTTCGAATGTTAAAATCTGGTCACTTTATTCTAATTGCATACTGAAACGAAGGGTAATTAATATTAGAATTCAACATAAAATACGAAAACGCGTCTTTCTTTCAGTTTTATTAATCCAAGAGATTTTGTTTCAGTGCCAAATATATCAAATATCAGATTCTGGTTTGCCTTTGTATAAATAATACAGCCATTCAAACGATTTAAAAAAAAAAATTCTTATCGTTTTTGAATATCCGAATTTAATCATTTCGTAGGTTTCGAAGCAAGTGCCTAATTATTTAACGTAAGTGGAAAATTAATGAATAAATCTTTAAGAAAAAATATTACACATGTCTTAAAGCTTTTGGGATATGATCTTGAATGCAATTAAGATGGAATTAAAATTACGTCCGTTAAAACGTTGAGAAGAATGATTAAATTAGAACGTTAATAAAGGTCCTTATTTTGATAACGAGATAAGCTGATACAAACTTCAGAAGAAGAAAAATCTTTATTTTAATAATTTCTGTTTTAACTACACAAGTGAGCAAAACTTAAGCAACGTTTCAAATTGCAACACAAATCCGAAAAAAATCAACTGGGTGACATGAAATTCATACTACCGAGGAGCAACGTTGCACTTAAAAGTTGACGAAAGCACAGAAGCCAAAAAGTGAATTGTACGCACACATTACGGAACAGAGCAGAAAAAGGGCTTTACTGACAGAATGGCATTAGTAAAATCTTTGTCTGCACTTGAAGAAGAACCACGAACCAAAGACCCTTAGAAAGGGATATAAACTCCCTTAACATCAATGGTTGAGAGACACATTGCCTGTTCATTTTCAAATTATCCATCAGTTCTTGAGGAAAGAGTTGCCTCTTTTCAAGAAGCATCTGTTTCAGCTGTCTGGAGTCCTCTGGATGATACGATCTTGTTGCCAAGCATTTTCCCTAAGCATCCGACGCATGTTCGATGACATTTAAATCAGGGGAGTTCGCTGGCTAATCTATACTGCATCTATCTTCACTTTCTAGAAATTCCTCAACAGCGGAAGTCGTGCATTGCCGTCCACAAAAACAAAGTCTGGACCAATGGCACCTCGGAACAGATGCATGTGTGGGAGGATAATTTCATCGATGCACGATCTCCGATAAGTGAGCTGTTGTCGAACATAGGGAGCTCCGTTCGTCCATTCCATATCATGACTCCTCACACAAGCACTCCAGGACCACCCCAACGGTCTCTCTCCCTGTGGAATGAAACAGTGACCCTATCTCCCTCATAACGACTGGTGCTAAGAGAATCGTTGTTCAGACTAAAATTATTCTCAGCAGTAAGCGGAACGTGACTCCATTGATGAGACCTCCAGTCTTTGTGTTCTTGACACCTCTGTAAACAGTAACTTCCCATGAGCTACTGTTAATGGTATGCAGCATTTAGGACGACGGGAAAATAGCCCCCCCCCCCCTCTGGCAGGCGTCTAGCCACGACAAACCGTGATACCTGTCGCCCGGTTGCCGTACGCAGCTGCTGAGCAATGTTGTCCAATGTCTGGTTCCGGTTTTTCTTTCTTTCTTTTTCCTGCAGAATAATATACTGTCCATCACTTGTTTTCTTTGGCCGACTACGGCCAGCCTTTCTCATCGCTGTATCGTCACATAGAAGACTTTCCAAGATCTTGAAACTACACTTCGTGGAATTGTTCTAAAGAAAACGTTTTTTTTTTTTTTCACTAAATTTATTCTGCATCGTGTGGAATTATTCTTAAAAAAGGTTCTTTTTCAATTAATTTATCCAACTTTGTGGAATTATTCTTTTTTTTTTTTTTTTTTTTTTTTTTTTTGTAAATCATATTGTAAAACACTACTATACATTGTATCCATGTCTTTGATTTTTTTTTATTTTGATAAAATTTTAATTATTTATTTTATTCGTTATATTCTATTATAATTTATATAAATTGAAATAATTATAATGCGTTATAAAAATAATTCGAGATAAAAACCAACGACTTTATATGGTGGAAAAGTTTATAAACATTTATTGAAATAACAGTTAAAACTTGTCGCAAATGTCTAAATATTGCATTGTTAGGCGAGTAAGAACGATTCTCAAAGTTTCAGAGCTCTAGCTTGATGGGAAGTTGGTTAAATCAAAATTATTTTTAATTATAAATTAAAACTATTAATACATAATTATAAATAATTATATATTAGAATATATAAATATACATAAATGTATATTAGAATATATAAATATACATAAATGTATATTAGAATATATA
>BMAW01046075.1:291651-362102 GCA_019974015.1 Nephila pilipes | reverse complement strand
TATATTAGAATATATAAATATACATAAATGTATATTAGAATATATAAATATACATAAATGTATATTAGAATATATATACTTACATAATTAAATGTTATAATATATAAATATATAAAAGATTATGTAACATGATATACAAATACAAATAATTATAATATATAATTACAAATAATAGTATTTCCAAATAATTTGAATTATAAATAATTATAATTAATAATCAGTATTATTATTAATCATAATTATTCATTATTCAATATCATTATATGTTCCATGAAATTTCTAAAATCATAACATTCTACTTTAATTACATTTAAATTTGTCGTTTTCTCCGTCACAATGTATATCGTTTAGTTTTTCTGTTAATAATTGATATCGTCATAACGTCATTTTTTACGTAATGATTACTTTGGCGACCCATTTTCTAATTCGCCAAGTTTCTTCCAAAATCATGAACGAGCATCCGATAATTCACCTTAACCAAATAAGCTAACCTATAGAATCAAAGTGAAGTATGGGTACATTAAAGTAAAGTTTAATGAAATATATTATCTCCTTTACTTCGATATTAAATGGAATTTTAATTTCGTGTGTATAAATGAAAAATTATGTACTTATTTATGTTCCTAAATTTTAAAGATGTAGTGCTTTAAACTCGAAGTCATGTTTTTCTATCAAATATGTGTGTGTGTGTGTGCGTGTGTGTGTGTGTGTGTGTGTGTGTAAATGCTTTGTATACGGATGAAAACGTCGTCATTCAGTATCTATCTCGATAAGAAAAATACCCCCTACAATTTTTGATAAACGTGTGGAAGGAAAACAGATATCATTCTTCGAAAGTTCAAAGGACGATTGAGTTGCGTGAAAGCAGTTTTCCTGTTTATTCGATAACTTAAAAGAAATCGGTTTGGTTTCGATTCTTTTTCGTAAGACTGGTTACCTTGACAGCATACATTACGTTCTACCATCTGAGTACACTTTCCTTTATCCATCGCCCAGTAATGGAAGAAACTATTCGAAAAGCCATGGCAGAGGTAGAGGTAGAGGAAAATGGCTCCGAAGCACTGGATATCCTCCACATCTCGGCGTACTTAGCGACAGCCAAAGACATCCACGAAGGTATGTTTTCTTGCTTATTTCTGAATTCTGAGAACGTGAGCTCTGCCACTCGATTGCTCCAGAAATCACATCTGATCGAGTCTCACGATAGAGAATCGATGTTCAGAATGAAAAAATCAACTCAATCGATAATTATAGACTCCCTCAGGAGACGAGAGAGTGAAAAAGAAGTCTTGCAAAACGCAATTTCCGCTATTCGTTTCCTTTTGAATGAAAATACGATAAGTTCCAACAGCTTGGATCATTCCATGTCTGTTTTGTCGTACGTAAGCGACTACGAAGATCTGATTAATTTATCGATTGAATTGCCCAATCTAGTTGTGATACATTTGAAAAAGCAACTGAGACTTAACGAAGCTGAAGCATTCGGTCAAAAGGCTCTGAAAGTTTTGAAGAAGGTCGTTGGAGAAGGACACGAAGTCACTTTGGCACTAGAAACCAACTTAATAGCTTCTTCATTAATGAACGGGAAACATACTGAAAACATCGATTCTTTAAAATTGCTTTATGAAAAAGATTTAAAATATTCCAGAAAAGAAGATAGAATGCACACTGCGGCCTTACTTGTGGCGGAGCAAAGTGAACTATGTCGTTTCGACGAAGCCCTTCCGCTCTTTCAAACACTCATTGCCGGAAAAAAAGTATCTGAGACGACGGACAGATCTCTTTTAACAACATTTCAAGACTATGCAATTGTGCTGAGCAAAATGGGAAGGCATTCGGAGGCAAATGATATTTTAGAGGATGTTTTTAAACAGCGTCAAAAAGTTTGGGATTCAGACAACAGTGAAATTCTACAAACCAGACTGTGTTGGTCTCTAGTTCTTCGAGAACAAAAGAAATATAGCCAAGCTCTGTATCAACTCAACGACGCTCTTCAAGAAGGACTGAAATATTCTGGGAATTTCGATCCAGTTGTGCTGAGGATAAGACGTGAGATTGGTATCATTCGTCTTTTAACGGGTGAAACAGTGAAAGCTTTGCAAATATTTAAAGACGTGGAAAGTAAACTCAAGCAAATTTTCAATGAGTTTCATGAGGATATTCTGTGTATACAAACCAACATAGCAACCGCACTGGGTATATTAAAAAACTATGATAAGGCTTTCTCAATTTACAAAGATATCCACCAAAAATATAAAAATCATATTGGAGCAAGCCACTGTGAAACTCTAAATATGAAGTTAAATATTAAGCGTATTCTTGTTAAGAAGAAAAAAATAAGTGAAGCTCTGGAAATAATTAAAGAAGCTTTAGAAGAATCTCTTGATATATTTGGGCCTAACCACCACTCGACTAAACAAATAAAAACAGAAATATATATATTGAAATTGTTACAGACAGCGCCTATTGAAATTCTTCATTCAATATCAGAAGAGGGAGATTCGGGGGATTTTTTAAGTTTTACTGAAACTAGCACCAATGTAAACGAAAAACCGCATGGAGAAAGAACACCTTTCGATCTTGCTGCTCTTTACGGTCACGTCAGAGACGCCGAGTGTTTGTTGGGGAGAGGCGCCCTGCATAGTGTTGAGGAGCGTACGGGGGAAACGCCTGTGCTGCTCACTTCCAACGAGGAAGTAAGAGATTATCTTCCTTCAGATGAGAATTTATTTGAAGATGTAAAAAACGGTAAAAGCGAAAAAGTTGCTCAGCATCTTTTAGTTTGTGGAAAACTTCTCGATGCCAGAGATAAAGAGGGCTTCAGTCTTTTGCACTGGGCTGTAAACGGAAGGCATGTTTCTGTGGTGAAACAACTCATAAAAGCTGGAATTGACGTCAACTGCGTTTCAAGAAAAAAAGGAAACACGTCTCTACATATTGCTTCTTCCAAAGGCTACACTGAAATAGCTGAGATTTTGTTACAATCAGCCCCCGAACTGATCAATGCCAGGACAACCGTGGAAGGTAATGCGGCGTTGCACGTCGCAGCTGCAAACGGTCATCTGGACCTGGTCCTGTGCCTCTTGAAGTACGGCGCCTCGTTCGACATTTGCAACAAGAAGGGCGAAACACCGGCGTCTCTTTCGAATGTGCAGCCCGTTCGCGATCTGTTGAACACGACAAGGGAATTGTTCCGGAAAGCCGAAAAAGGAAATCTGGAGATCGTTGCCTCTTTAAGGAAACTGAAACCTGCAGAGTTCAAAGCAGTCGCGCTTGCGCGCAACGGCCAAAATCGCACTCTGCTGCAAGTGGCTGCAGCAAATAAGCACAGAAACATTACAGAGAAGATGATAGAAATGCTGAGGGAGTAAAAGCCTTGGGAAAATTATGGATCTAATTACGCTTTAATTGACGCTTTCAAATTCCAATATCTTAAATCAGAATTATAGTTTTGATCAAAAGCTTCATTCTTATGGATTGGTTTGTCTGCTTTGCTTTAATTGAGGAATCAAAACTTCTATTCACTGGACTGTCTATAACCTCATTTGCAATAAGCTTCAAGATTTAATGCAAAAAAGAACATGTTATAAATAAAGATAGAACGTTGAAACTTATGTGATGACACAAAAATGTATTCGCTCTCATGAAATCCGCAAAAAAATTGCTTTTGATAAAGATCTTTCAAAACTTATTCAACGTTTCTTTTCTCTTTTTTTGAAAAGGAAGCTACGATACGAAGTGTAATAAATGCAGTGTAATCCTGAACGTTAATCCGAAGAACAGTCACGTTTGATTCCGTCGAAATTCCCGAAACCTGTTGCTGATCGTTATGGATTTATTCTATCGGATTTCTGCTTTCGGAGATCATCGTTTCTCTCCGTGCTGCTTTAAACACGATGAAAGGTCTTCATCAGATCGCCTGATAATATTTGTTCAAAGGGAGAGGCGAGTTAAATTGTTTTATCGAAGCCTTCTAAATTCCAAAGTAATCATCCGATTTTAAAATGATATAACCACAAAAACATTCATTGCTCTCTTCAATGCTTATAGAAGGAAGAAGAAGCCGATGTAATTTTTTTATTTCCACACCTTCACATTTCCGTATGAGCCACCAGATATATGCGTCGTCATTTCCACGCTCAAAGCAACTGGAAAGAAACTTTTTGGTTTCTGTGTGACATGCCTCAACATGGCGACAAACGACCGGAAAGCGTTTTGTGTTTTAAGATATACGAAACCTTTACCTCTTATTTCAGTTCAGGGAACATTCGGAAAAAGGATGGATCTCATACGTCGTGCTATCAGAGCATTCTATGATATTTTTGCGAATTCAAAAAAGCTATATGTGTAAAGAATGGCCGGCGGTTTTCGTCGAGTCACGGGTCCTGATGCCATTAAGGATCCACCGTGTACCAAAGCTGATGCACGTTAAATCTGTCGAGGCCCAAAGTCCTCCTGTTGGCGTGTTGTGTGAGTTTGGAGAGGGAGATACCAGCTCAGGAATCGTCCTTGTCACTAGACCGAGGTTCACAATTGCGAGATCCGTCACCAATAGCCCTCGTGTTGCTTCTCGGTGTGACGTTCATAAACAATCACATCACAATCACTTGTGTTAAAGAACAAGGCGAGTGTAAGACTTCATACGATGCAGTGATACAGTTTGAGACCGTTTTAAACTTATCCCACAGAAATCAACACGTCCTGCTAGCTGTGAACAGAGTATTCTGCAACCAACTGTCTAAAAGATTTGGAAAATACGTCCAAAATCGTACGGCATTCTGTATAAATATCATTAATGACGATAATTTGACTACCGTACGGATGAATGGAAGGAGCCCGTATGGAACAATTGTTATGTTTGTAAACATTGAAAAGTTATCCTTTTTTTATGAGATATTGTTCATTTTCATATTTGTACTATTTTTTAATATAATAAATTTAACTCCGATGATTATTTTGTTATCTCCTAGAGTTTTAATGGAAAAAGAGCGAGATCAGCAATTTACACCAAATGCAGCGTCTTTCAAATTACTCTTTTCTCAACCGTTTGCTGAGGAAATTCGTTTCGGGAATCTTTAAAAAATATTTATGTGTTCGTAGTTTGTCTTCATAGATAGTAATAATGAAATAACGTAACAATTATGACCGTAGATTTATCTGCTTTTTTGACGTCATGCATCATAAGTTGATTTGAATATTCAAAAAAAATTAGAAATTTCTTTTATCGGAAAAATTAATAGATATGAGTTAACTTTGCGTTAAAATAATGGCTAATTTATACTGTTGGGCATTTTTATAAAGATGGAAAACAAAAATAAACATATCACGTGTCTTACACGAATCATTCCCTCTATAACATTTCAAATTTACAGAGTTGCTCGCAACTGAAAAGAATGAAAATCCATTAAATTATTGGCCTCAAATATACTTCACACCAACACTTAATAACGTTAGCAAGTGTAATAAATTGATAAAGACATGGAAACGCGAAAAATATTGTTACAATTTAGGAATCCATTAATTCAGAAACTAAATTTATTTCTAATCTAATAATAATTTTTTTTTTTCCTCTTTCGAAATTCAGAGATTTCTGTAGTTTTAAATTCTTTGATACACGCTTCAAAACATTTTTTTTTTGTTCCCAACTCTCTTATTCTGTCGATCCTCTTTTGCTCCTCGACCATCCTATTCATTCCTAAATCTTACGAGCAAATCAATAAAAGAGAAGCTTGTGATGAAAATAGAAAGGAATTTTCTCGTTGGAAAACGAATTTATTTCTGATCAGATATGTTTTTGATTATTATGTATGTATGATTTCTCTGATAATATATGTATATGGCCTTGTATAACCTGTATATGTATGTATATGTATATACATATAACATAATTATAAGTAATATATATGTATAGTATATGTATATGTATATATATACTCTTCTATATATATATGATATAATTCTGAGCATATAAAAAGTTACATATAATATAGAAAGAGATGTATATATATATATATATATGTATAGTATATGTAATTCTCGATAATATATAGTATATATTATGTATATATGTATATGTAATTCTCGATAATGTAATATGTATTATGTATATATGTATATGTATGATTCTCCGTTCTTTTTTGCCAGGTGCCTTCGGCTTTGGTTTGAATTTGACTTCATTTATCCCTGGACATGTGCAGTGATATAAGTTGATTCACCCTTCGCCCTCTCAAATTAGTGAGTCCCCTAGAACATTACTTTCTTTTGGATGTCAACGAGACAGTGAAGTAGATAACACTTAAAGAGGAGAGAACTGCTATGAAAATCGCGTTAATTTGTGAAATTTATTTGTACAATATCTCTACCTGTAAATATTACTAATTGTAGTATTAAAAGTGGAAAGTTCCGGTGTTAGACAGCTGTCGAATAATGAAACCATTCTCTACAAAAGTATTCAACTGGTCTTAAAGGCATGGCATATAAGCGTTAGGGTCCGAGAAGATTTAATCCAATGAACCAACAGCATAGCTTTTACAATATCTGTCATTATACCTGTCACATCATAAATAAAAAAGTAAGATAAACAAGTCTTCAGAATGTATTGTACAGAAGAGGAAGTTATTCGATATTTATTAAATTAAAGAATATTTAAATGGAGGTAATAGCCTTTGTTGCCCCATATCCCATTCCATAAAATAAATAAATATCAGTCCATTCATCACGTGGAGTTAAAAAATGGGGAAATTATTAATCGCTTGTGTGAAGTAATCTAGTACATAGTCACCCAAAGGTTATTTTATTTTCGAATATCTTTGAACTAAGGATCGGATTCAAAAATTTGGAACATATTCTAAATAGATCATAATCTCGTAAATTCTGTAAGAAAAATCGGATGCCACAACGGAAAAATTATGTTTTAAAGTTACCTATTTGAACACATTGTGTGTGGATCAAGCAAAGCTACGTTTTTATTTGACTCAATGCGTTACTCAAAGTATCGCTCGATTACACGAGTAACAAATGGCGCAGAATTCGCACAATCAACACCCGTCTTACATAAAACCATCCAATGGACCAAAAGAATTACTATATACCTCGTAAATTTTGCTCTGTTTAAATGCATTTGTTGTGCATAATTTAGTAAAGTGCACGAAAATGCGAGTTACATTCAATATTTAAACAGAGAATAATATTTACTGGAGGAAACTCTAAATGTAGGCAATTGAAACTTTCCTAAGTATTAGTTGGTAACCTCGCGAAAGGTGTTATTCAGCTTTTACCTACGTGAACATAACCCGAGTTGCATACTGTGATTTGATTTTTACTTTCAGAAAGTGTTTCACCGTCAGAAATATTCTGTCGGACGAACAAAGAATTCGGTACCAATTGCGTGAACAGCGCTATTTTTCACGAGGGGTTAAAAAAAAGTTGTCACAAAAGCAGCGTCACCGACGAGCCGAGGGCCCATGGTTCGATTTTTTGCAATCATTTGAAAGAGACAACGCATTATCAACAGCTTGGGACATGATTAAGAAGAAAGTCAAATCCGCGATAAAGAGCAAATCTCAGAGACGACAAAGACCAGGGGTGCTTCTTCTCAAAACAACACTCGACCTCATACGGCTCAACTGACGCCGGAAACAGTTTGCAAATTCGGTTGGGTGCTTCGTCCTCATCCTCCTTACAGCCCTAATATTATCCCTTCATATTTTTATCTATATTCTCCGATGAAAGAAGCTGTGCATGGCATCAAGCTCAACGAAAGGGCAAAAATTATGAAAATGGCTTCGAGATCAAGGTGAATATTTCTTCGCTTAGGGGGTAAAAAGAATCCCAAATGGATGGGGGTAATGAAGAGTAGCTGGTGGGGATTACTTGAAAAGTAAATAAAAAAAAATTGCATTTATTTAATAAACCATTTTTATCGTAAAGCTGTTTGTCAGTTTAAATATTGAATAACCCTCGTAAAATACAAAACATTATTTCACGAAACAGCCCCGCATTAGACGAAATGGACTCCAAGATAAGGTCCTCCAGGAAGATTATCTACGAATATGAGAACGCACGTGGCTTGGAGAAAATCGTGAGCAAAGTGAAGAGAAAAAAAAATTGCAAAAGCAATACTGTGTACGACTTCTGAAAAAACTC
This sequence comes from Nephila pilipes, assembly GCA_019974015.1. NCBI lineage: Eukaryota > Metazoa > Arthropoda > Arachnida > Araneae > Nephilidae > Nephila > Nephila pilipes. The sequence continues at coordinate 353,957 of BMAW01046075.1, read as the reverse complement.
AGAGACGTGTTACGTATGTAGATTTGGCAGTGTTCATAGTGGTACATTCCACATGGTATATCCTACATTAAAACATAACTGACATTTGTTGCTTATATGATTCTAACTAGTATCTAAGAGGAAATATTGAAAAATAAATTAAGCGAAAACATTTTCACTACATTTTTTTAAATTTGCGATTATGATTGTAGCCTTACATACCTTGACCAGGAGTACCGTGGCCGAAAAAAATGGATAAAAGCTTAAATGGAAGTTCACCACTATAAAAAGAACACGAACTGCTGGAAAATTGAAAATGTTGTTCTTGGATAAAATTTTCAAATATTTCATTTCATTTCATAATCGGTAAACAGCATGGCTAGAAAGCGATTATAATTCGGAATTCACAAAGATGTCGTTAACCATAATTGACGTTCGTAACCTTCGAATAATTTAAAGATATCTGTTAACATTTCTCTAAAAAATGCAACAGAAAATCAACAAATATATACAAGTGATTCGTGACACAGAAAACGAACCGATTAAGATTTTAACATAAATATTTATTAGACCTCGGTAATACAAGAGTATTTATACAGCTATTTTTTAATTGCACTTTTGTTAAAATATACAAATATGTTACACATGAAAAGCTGATACAAAATACATGTTAGCCAGCTAACGCTATTCCCACTTTCGCATACCACACATAATTACTCCAATTCATTTTTCAAAAAATAATTTACAAATATAATTTTTTTTTTCATGAAAGACAATTCATTTAAAATTTACATTTGTAGATATAACTTAAAACAGCATTTTCACATATATATATTTTTCAAGTTTCTTTACATACATACATAAATTAATTAAAGGGAATATTTATTTTGCAACAAAAGGTTTAAAAATCTATTAAAACAATAATGGCATAATTACAAGGTTCTTATTTTATTTAAAAAATTTATCTTCTCATCAGAATTAAGACGTTAAAATCTGCAATAATTGAATGGACTTTCCATTGTTAAATTAAATAAAACAGTGCAGAGATTAGAGATGCAAGAGGCAGGGTAAAGACATTGGTGTAAAATTAAGATAGCTCCTTCATTTGATTGGACGATAGCCAGAGGAGCAATTAGAAATTAGAAGCGGGTTTATAACGAGGCCGTACAAAAAAAAAAAAAAAAAAAAAAGGAGAGAACTTGCTAGAAGAATTTCTGAATGTTTTGTATTTCAACAAAAAATAATTCCTTTTTAAGAGAATACCACAGAAAAGATGACAAAATAATTTCAAACATTGTATAGCCCTATTTACTAAAATAGTGACCACAAAGAATAAAATTTAATATTTCTCACACTAAACTAAAAAAGAGATGAAACGTTTGAATTTGTCTATTAACACAGTTTAATTAACAATCCTAAAATAATTAAGCATATAATTATTTTTTTGAAAACTAATTTTCAGTTACTTTAAGATTTTCTTTAATAAAATTTTAAAATTCTAGAGACTGAAAAAAAAAATTAAATATAAATGCATTGAAAAAAAGGAGAGAAAATGAGATAGTGCAATAAAAAATAAATTAAGAGCTATCACTAATATTTATGTTTTTAAAAAATACTATTATTGCTCATAAAAAGTAATGCATTGCAATAATAAAATCATTAATAAATTTTAAAGAGAGAGAGAATAAATATACACATTTTCAAAAATGCTTCCTGATATATGCTAAGAAGAGAGAATTAAAATGTAAAAACTTAAGAACAATAAAGAACATGGTAAGTCAGTATACCTCCTATCTCTCAAAAATGAAATTCAAATTATGCACAAAGTGCTTGAAAAATTTATATGGGGATTGAAAATATCCTCATCCTGCAAATTTAGCAAATTTGTATAAAATAAAAATTTTGAATACAAAATATTATTTTTTTTTTAAATGCCATTAAACAAATTCACTTAATTTTTACAGGCATAGAGTAAAATTTTTTAAACAAATGAATCTTTTTTTTACAATATCAGAAATAAAATTGGTTTACAAATACATTTCTTGTAAACACATAAGCCAAAGCTCTAAGTTCTGACATGCGAGTTGACATGAAAAGACATTCCACAAACAGTTACAACAAAAATGCTACATGTTACAACAAAAATGCTTATATTACACACTACTTATCACACAGTTGAGCAAATTAGATATAGGAAAATATACTCTGGCATTTATATTTTGAGAAAGCAAATAAGTGATAAAATATATTTATAAACAATCCCATATACATAAAAACAGAGCAATATCTAGAAAAGTAAATAATCTCGTTTCTTTGGAGGAAATAAATTTATGGCAGATATATTTCAGGCAACTTCCATTAACAAACAAATTGAGACATATTTTAATATTTTGCCTGATATAAAGTTAAATATAAAACTCAATATATTTTTACAACAATTATTAAAATGTTGTAGAAGATTCTCTAGATTAAATTTAAATAAAAATCATTCCTCAAGGAAACTTATTAATCATTATAATAGATATCAGAAAAGAAAATATTTGTAACACTTATTTAATTACTATAATTAAAGATAATTTTAAGTTTAAATACTACTTTAAAATAGAATAGATGATTTCCTAATACTTTTAGAACAACATTTCAAAATACAGATCGATATATATCAATACCATACATAATAAAACACTGAATGATGCATGACATAAGTTACACAGTATTTATATTTTACTTTTTGGAATTCATTTTAAATGAATTAGTTATATATTTTAGTACAATTAATGCACAATAGCTTTGTAAAATAGATCACATGTAAACACACTTCAAAGTTTGAAAAATATTTTTTTGACAAGACATTTAACAAAATTAATATTTTTAAAAAATTCATAACTTAAAATGCACAATTAGGTACATTGAACTCTTTGCAGAATATTTTAAGGGATTGCTGCAAAACAACATTGAAGATTCTCAAAATAATAATAAGACTTGATTATCTTGTATTTTACAAATCAGGAAACAGCAGAAAGAATACATGAGATACTTGATAAATCATCTTTGAAACATAATAAAGCCTTATTTTTCAAACATGAAACAATTTAAAGGGAAATAAACCAAAAAAACAAATAGAGTTACATAAAATATGACCACAATAATAGCAATGTCATGATAAGTTCATTTCTATTAAAATGACTTCACAAACTGTTCTAATATGAAATGATTACATTTCAGTTAGTTCTTAACATGTTTATAAAATGGACTATTGTATAATGTCATACTTCAATACAAGATTCAAAAATTTGAAGTAGTGAGTTAGGAGTCTACAGTCATGTGACAATAAAATGCTATGTCAGTTACAATACAGAATGCCCAGAATAATTCAGGTATGCCTCGAAGTCAAAACTTAAGGCAGTAAGACAATGGTTAGGAACCAGTGAGTGCAGAAAAATAACATTGAGTACACATATGTATTATTATAAACATTTTAAGTACTTTTAAAAGAGTTATAAATTGAATTATTTGTACTTGAAAGCATGGAAAAAAATTATCCCAGATTTGCAAAAAAGTTAATTGCAACCTAGATATGATTGGTATAGGCACTTTAAAATAGATGAATTCATGAAATAAATGAAAACTGGACATTGACATAGTGCTAATGCAATAGTAAAAATGCTGTATAAATTGATGCCACTCAAAAGATTGCTACAAATAAATTTAAAACATACATAAATTATCATTTTGCATATTTGGCAAAAGTAACATGAAAGTTATATCCATCTTATAGGAAAAATTATCAAAGAAAAGTTAGGTATAACATACAATTTCTTAATAAATGCAGTACAATTATAGATACATAAACTGTGGCTCAAAATATAGATTATAAAAATCTCAGATTTCACTATTCCTTATAATTTCAAGATCTTGTTTTATTTACTTGCAATAACATTCAGGAAAATGTTTACCATCTTACTATCACAGAGGTGAAGATGTATAAGTAACTGAGTAAATGAACAAATACTTTTAAAATCCAAATATTAATACTTAATACACATTTTCCAATCACAGATATAGAAAACAACATGCAGCAAAATTGAGCCATATCCCAATTATTAAATATTATCATACAAATGCTTTTATTTGGATGAGAAATATGAGCAATGATTGTAAATATACAATTAAAATCTTTTATAGGCTTAAGTTATAACCAATTCCAAAATTTATATGAAAAATTTGGTCATTCTGAATTTTAATGCTTAGTTTACAAAGAGGAGTTGATCATACCATTTTTAAGGTAATATACAAATCAAAGAAAGAGCCTTTAAAATGATTATACACATTTAATAACACAAAAAAGGATAAAAAGATCAGTGGGGGGGGTATTGATGAAAATTCCCTATACATGGAAGACTTACTAAGGAATAATTATTTTTAATGCAACAAATGATTGTATATCAGATGACAGTATGGCACAGATTAAAAAAAAAAAATTTTAAAAATCTAATTTTCAAGTGAAGAGGAACTATTTTAAGAAATGCATCATACACCTGAAATATCATTAAATTTCATACATTTCAAATTTGCTAACATCAGACAAAAAGTTATGCAAAGCATTGACAATTGGAAGAGTAAATCAAACTGATTTAATAATAATACTACAATAATTGTCTAATATATTCACTCTAGTGCATTTAAAGCTGTAACTTGGGTAATGTTATTTGTACTACAAAAAAATAACAATTTTTGAACTAAACTTAAATATATGGGGGGAGGAGGAATTGCATAGAAAAATAGAAACAAAATGAAAAATTAGAATAATATTCAGTTACACTGAATTCTTTTATGGAGGGGGAAATATTCAAAATAAGAAACTAATATTTTATTTGGCATTAAAAGTATAAAACTTTCACTCAAACAAATCAAATATACCCACTACCATACACTATTAAAATATTTCAATAACTGCAAAACAGTATATATACTTTAAACATTAAATTTCTTTAATATTTATATTGATTTTGAAAAATGAATCAAAAGTCAAGAATCATATAAAAATATAAATAAAGAAAAGTATAATATTTTGAAGACAGTCCTTACAAATTTTAAAATCTTTTATAAATCACAAATTTCAACACTGCATCTTTGAAAACATTAAGTGTAATTTGTCAACATTTTCTTCAAAATTGATATTAAATTTATAGAGACAAATAATCACTCAATTCAATAAAAAAAAAAAAAAAAAAAAGACTGCAAATTGATCAGAATATTATTTTAAGATGTTTAAATAGCGGAGAAACCTGGTGTTGGATGATTGCTATTATAAGAGTACCAGCAATGCTCTGATGAAAAGCACAAAAAGATTTCAAAAGAAAAGAAGCATGTAAAATCAGTCTTACACAGATATATAATTTCGAAAATATATTTCATACCACATAAAAGGACTATTTCTAAAATAGCAGTAGTTGAATATTAAAAGAAACTGATTACAGAAATTTACAAAATTTCTTCTCATTCATTAAATAGTAAAGAATGTCTAAAATTTTTAAAAATCAAGATGTATGGAAAATATATTTTGTATAAAGCCATTTTTGAGTTACAAAACAATGATTTTCAACAAAAGAGAGCATCATTCATGACTATTTAAAAACACATGTTGTACAAAAAATAAAACATGTTTTGACCAATGCATTCAAACACTAGTATTCATGGGTACCAAAGCCCGAATTTTTAACCTTTGATATTGATCATAAGAAGGCAATTTTAATAGCCTACGAAAAATTGAAATGTTAAACCTAAAAAATATAATAAAAATAAATATCCGAAATAAAGTTGAGAAAATTCCAATAAATAAAATAAAATGCAATTTTAATGTCTTTATTTTTATTTAGTCAACAAAAATTTGGCAAAAATGAAGATTTTCTCATTATTTATTTACATTTCTATGTACATTGCCCACACATAATACTAACTTATAATGAGAATGCAACACTTTTACCTAATTTGTAGCATTTTCCCCCTCCAAAGTTCTTAACAAAAAGAAAATTCTGAAAAACAATTTTATTTTAAAAATTATATATATTTTTACTGCTTTCAAAATGGCATACTCTATTCTTCATTTTAAAACAATATATCATACAGGACATATGTATAATATTGTAACTGTCAACTTTTATTTATAAATATATAATTAGTACCTAGAGCTGTTAAGCAAAATTTCATCTAAATTTGTATCTAAATGTTTTTGGATATGAAAAAATAATGAATAAAACTTGGCTAACACTATTTTTCTCTTGACAAATAGTACTAACAATCATCAGTCTTGTACAGGAGGTAGAATAAAAACAATTTGCAAGGATTTGATTGTGTTTTTAATCTAAATACTTTTTATATCCTAAATATTTATGTATTTAAAGTGTATGCATTAACCTCTTTCAAAAGAGTCTTCATAATTCATATTCTACTACTACAGTTTAGACAATTTTCCTACATTATATATATAACACTACATACAACAAATCACAGCTTAACATTAAAGAATTAACTTCTGATAAAACAAAATAAAAGAATAAAAACAAGCATATAGATAATTAATAAATCAAGAAAAACATTCTATATGTTTCTTAACATGGGATTCTTAAAATTAAAAAACTTGAATCATAAATTCTACTATAATAAATTGCTAATGTACCCTAAAAGTTTTATCATTGTTAAAAAAAAAAAAATGCAATGTGCTAATAAACTCTCAAATTTTAATGTAAAACTTTATATTCAATAAATAATTCAAATAAATTAAAAACATGTCATGGTGCAAAAATACATTTTTTTAAAATTTAAACCATGAGCCACAACCTTGTGGACTAAATATCACATATTATTCGAACAGCAATGAATATAAAGTTATGCTCAAAAAGAAGCACTAATAAAATAGTAAAATATCAGGTAAAAATATACAGTACATAATATAATTTACTTTAATTAATTTTTAAACATAATTACATGTATGTGTAAACATACAAATACAAAATGAAGAATTCTCAAAGTCTGCTTTTTACAGCTACATCAAAAGCAAAGCAACTTTAAATGGACATGATTCAAACATAAATTTTTTCTAAGAATTTTATATTAAAAAAAAAAACTAAATGCACTGTAAACCATATATAACACAGGAATATATTTTAAAAAAGTTTAATAGCATGAATTGTAAAAGCATAAATATAAAACAACAGGAAATATCTTCTAAATTAAATACTACATGCATAGAAAATTTAAGCATATTTGAAAACATAAAAAGTTATTTTATAATTCAGTCACTGTACATATCTTTAAATAAATATAAATTTCGATAAATTAATTCAGAAAAATACTTGATGTCAGAGTTTACAGTAGCTCAATTTTGGATGCATAAAAAGTATACATCAGACAATATATATAATTAACTACTCTTTTTACAAAGACAACATAATTTTTTGTTACCTTATCAATACCATGACTACAAAAGTTAACATGTTATTTTATGTATTGCTTTCACTTTATTTGAAGTTCATGTATTTGTTTTATCTCAGTCACAAATACAAAAAAATATTTCAAACAGCAGATTAATTACAACCTCTGTTAACTGTACAATATGTGCAAATGTTATACGACTTCAGGTAAATATAATGTAATTTGATAGCAAATAAACTTTTACCAGTAATAATCAAAATACATCCATTTTAATATTACTGGTATTCATGACAAAAGAACTATAAAAGAGATGAAATGTGAACAATCATCAATAAATTGAACAATCACAATTTAGGCCAATACACATTTATAAAAATTTCTTCTGAATGAATACTGATAATTAAAATGCGTAGCTCTCAAGAAGTATACCAAATTTCAGAAAATATCAATTTTTTTCCATCATTAAATATTACAGCGTCTATTTGGCTTCATCAACACTCCATAAATTCATAACAATTGTTTAAAAAAGATAAAATCATTGTCAAGCTTTAAAAACCTAATGCTCAAGTCAGGTATGCTTATGGATGCAATGGTACCAATTATTTTTTTTTTTAAAAAAAAAGCTTCTGACAACAAAAGTTTTCCTTAAACTACATTTTCTAGATCAAAGGCACATGTTGGCACACATTGTTAAAGAACAGTTCAAAATAAACCATTTGATTTTTTTAATTCAGATTGTTTCCATGATGGCATATTGTAGAATTCATCTTTTTTCATTCCAAGAACCTCCTAAAAAAAAAAGAAAAAATCAGTTTCAACAGAGCTCATCAAGAAAACGTGCATAACTGTAAATATTTATAGCAAAATATTCTATTATATTATTCATTAAATATATTCCATTTTGCCTGGTTTATTACCAGAAATAAGCTATTTTTAAATTTGAAAGAGATAACAATATAAAATTGTGAATAATCACGAGTCAAAATATTGAAAAAATTCTTCGAAAATCACTAGAGTTCCCCCCTCCCCCAATATCGTTCATTTTTAGAAATTATGAACTTTTACAAAAGATTTTAAGTAAAATGTTAAAAGAATTTCAATGGTATGAAAATATAAGAGGGGGAAATATTTAAAGTGGTTGACTCACATCCAGGAAAGTTTTTACATCTCATTTTGGTTTATTTGAACAATAAGTAATATTTTCTTTCTATATCACTCACTAAGTCTATATCTATGATTTACACTTACAATTCACTATATATAATTTACATTTTCAAATTTGTTTCTCCTAAATTGAAATTTCTTCAAATCAAAATTAAACACAGCCATTGATTCCTTTGCATCCATTACCCGGACAGGAGAAATGGTGTCTCCACAAGTGACCTTTCAGTGTTGAAGTGACCTCACGAACAAGTGTTGATAGTGTGGTTTAAAGAGAAAAAACAGGAAGAAATACAAAATACTTTATGCCTTCTAATTCAATAGAATAATGTAAGCTATCAAAACAAAACATAATTTTTTTTCATGGTTTTAGTTATTTCATGAGTTTGACACTTTTTTTGTGTGTTCTATATATATATATATATACACACACACACGTGTATGTCATTATTGTAAGACAAAATTAAATGAAAATATTAAGACAGTTTACTTCCCTTTTATAGGTAATGCAATGACTCCATTTGATTAAATTTCCTTCTCTTCCAAAATATTTAACAAAATTTAAAATTACGACAGTTTTCATAAAACATATATTAGTTAAATATGAGAGAAGATAACTTACTTGGAATTCATCATCAGTGAGATAGGACTCCAAACGCAATAAATCAACACCAGGAGGACGGGGATTGGTCTGCAGTTCCTCGAGACTGTATCGATCTCGTGATAACTGGGATAAGACTTCTTGAACAAACATTACCTTAGAACTCTCCTAAAAATAGTAAACAACTGTGATTAAATTTTTCAAAAGAAAAGCAGTCACAAATATTCTTCCTTTTATTGGAAATTCCAAAATTTATTGGAATTCTCTTCCAAATAAAGTATAAGCATCTACTTCTCTTTGGGATAAATCTAATATTAAAATCACAAATGTCCGCAGAGAGAAAAATAAAGCTAAGAACTTTAATCAAAAATCAAATTGATAATGCCACTAAATTTGTTTGATTTTAAAAAAAAGTCAAATTGTTTATAACATTTATAACAATAAGAGAATATAGGTCCTTAAAGTTTAGTTTTATTAACATCAAACTAGAAGCAACACAAGGGCTATTGGCAATGGATCTCGAAATTTTGAACTTGGATCAAGTAACGAGGACGACACCTGAGCTGGCACCCTCTCTCCTAACTTCCATACCAAGTCAAAGGGAGGACCCTGACAGATTTAACGTGCATCAGCCCTGTCAACTCAATGAAAACCGCCAGCCACGAGTCTGAAACCACGACCACTAGGCTACCGCGGCCACATATGGTCCTTGAAACAGTATGCACCAAAATGCATTTTAAAGGAATCTGCTCTAAAAAACAAAAATTCTGTAATTAAATAAACCTCATATATATATTCCATTTATAGAAATATAATTATAAATTATATGCACCATAATAATAAAGTCTGAAAATATATAATCTAATAATTAAACAAAATAGTCTGATAATAAAGAAAAAATCTTAAATTCTTTCATAATAGCTTAAAATGTAATTAGCCTATTATTTTTTAAAATACATTTACATCCATAAAATTATGAAACAATAACATATTGTTTATAATATTTAAAATTTTGTTATACAAAGTATTCATATTTCATTTAAATAGCTAGATTTTGGTTAATTAATTTTTCACAAAAAAGTTTTCTATAGTAAAATACTTTTCTTTCCCTGTTAATTGATACCAAGTTATATAAAAATTTTAATCCAAATATTAATATTTTTTCTTTTGTATTAATTTTAAATATTAATTTCAATAAATTTGCAAAAAAAAAAAAAAAAAAAAAAAAAACTTTAGTTTATTTTTTACATCAAGTATATAAAATATATTCAGAGTCTATGGTAGGGCTGTGTAACAAGTATTAAAATATTTTATGTATTTTTCAGGATACTTTTAAGATTATTAGAAATACACAACATAAATTTTAAAAGGTTAATAAACAGACTAATAGTATCATTCAAGGGTAAACAGGGGGGGGGGTAATATTTTGAGGTGTAGTATATATGTTCATTAGTTTTTGATATTAATCAATATGCTACAAACTAATTAGATAAGTGAGATGGTTTCTATCCAAACAAGTTTAATTCTAATTGTTAGTCTAAAGCCAGGTACAGCATTTTAAATTACATTATTACCATTTGACTTTCTTGGTCTTCCTTCCAAGGTGTCTTTGATTGCACTATTAAGATAATTTTTGTTTATCTTTGCTTTATAAATACACTTTCATTCATTCTTTGTTATTTACCATTTACTTCATTAAATATATTCATAAACTACCCTAAGTTTCTCTTTTGTGGATTTGAGAACCTCATTTAGAATGGCCAATCACAAATTTCAATTTAACATCCTCTTAATTAAAATAGGTCACATAATAATGAAAATCCTTTCAATGACTAAGTTTAATTTAAAATTTTACATGAAAACGTTTAACTACCAAAAAATGTATTGTTTCATTTAAAATTCTTATCACCAAAAAAAAAAAAAAAAATGCAACTAACATTTAAATAATATCGTCAATTGCAAATGTTTAAATGTTAAGTAATTTTTTTAAACCATTTGGTTTAAAAAAATTAATGGTTTTAAAAACATAATTTTTTAAAACCATTCATTCAAACAAATGTTTCAGGCACTGCATCAACAATAGCCTTAGATATTCAATATTTCAATTAGTCTCTATTGAGTCTAAATACAAATTGACTTAGACATAGTAAAAACAAATCTCTCGACTTCAGAAACCTTCCTATCTTTTAAATGAGAGAATTTTCATTAAAAAATTATAAGCATATTCAGGAAATAAAATCATACGAGATGTTCTCAAGGATAAAGTACAGCTTTAAAAAGCTTAACAAAAAACAATTTTGAATCTCTAAGGAGTTCTATCTACTTTTGTATTGCACCCATTCATACACATGTGTTTGTGAAAATTACAAAACAAAGAACATTTTTGCAGACAGAAATTATTTCTAAATTTCAAACAATTTTTTAAATCAATTCATATCCCAAAAGCATTCAAAAATCATTATTTTGAAATTGAACCGATTATGCACAAATAAAACTTGACCACATTAAATAAATCCAACCAATAACTTCTTCATTGATGTCAAGACAAAATTTATCTTTCAAAAATGCAAATATAATGCAGGTTACTCTTTTTCTCTAAAGATGATTTATTTAAAAATGCATAGAGTCATGTTGGTTCCATCATAAAAAAACCATTCAAATACAAACCTCATCTAATCCAGCATTTTTAATATCCCATTCCTTCCACTGTGGAAAAATATTTGTAAAATAAAGAGGCTCTGCTCCAGCATGAACTGAAAATGCTTTCGGAATTTCTTCAGAATTTTTGCCTGGAAAAATATAATGGTGATTCATAAATAACAACTATATTTACTCCACTGAATTTTTTAAAAAGGGATGAGCAGGTGAGATCTCTTTCTTAAAAAGCAATTACTTAACCTGTATTTTTAATAGAAGAAAGCAAATAAAAGTAATCAATAATAATAAAAAAAAGGACTTGGCTGCCAAAAAATAAAATATAATTGTTCCATAAAGAATAATGATTATTTAAATCTCATATTTTTTTTTTTATCAATCTGAACATTTTCTTATACAATAGCCTCCAAAAGTCAAGTTTTGATATTCACCATTAAAAGAATGAAAATAAAGATTAAAAAATGTAATTTAAATGAATAATTGTAAGTAACTTCAATAAAACAGTATGAAACAATTATTACTATCTCAGCTTGAAAAGATTTAAATATCAACATTCTTAACTATAGTACCAGCTTTTTTTTGAGTTTCTTATGTACAGTTTTCACTTTGGATTGAGTGGTAACATCTGTTGTAGTTTTTGAAATTTGGTCTGGTTTAATTTGATTATTGAAAATTATCTTGCCTTGTTAGCAATGCTAAGATAAAGCTGGCATTTACACTTGTTAAAGAATAAAGAATTTGGTGAAAATGGAGCTTAGCCTAACCACTTGGAGAACAACTTAATTGACAGTACGGGAAGTCAATATCATCCTTGCATTGCAAGTTTTTTCATAGAGAGACACCATTCTTTTTAAAACTCCTTTATTAAATTTTTTTCCATGAAAATACAATTTATTTTTTATCAAACAGAGGACCTTTGAAAGAAAAAAAAATTACTCTTTATTTTTAAATCATGCTTGACACTAAAATTACATTATCAACATACAATTGTTTAAAACACAATTCTTCTAAATTTATATTTATTTATTCATTTGTTTTCAAATTGGCACAAAATGCTAATTGTACATTAACTTCTGGAGGCCAGTGTACTTTTAATACTCACTGAAACTGTAGTTTAAACATTTATAAATTTATTCCAACACTACAGATTAGTTAGTCATACACAAAAGTAATATGAATTTTTAATAAAAGAAAGTACAAAATTACTGTGCATAAAAAAAGTATACTACAAATTTTAATCAAAATTATTTCATTCAACACTTTCCAGTTAAAATAATCAAGGTAAAGTTATTACAAATTAAACTATTCATGAGAGAAACTATAAGATTTCATCATGCATACTTTACTCAATACAATACACTTATATTGCACACACATGCAAATTGCTCCACAAATATATTACTAATGTTAAATAATGAAGAAATCATGCAAAGAACAAAATAACTCAGAATTATGCAAATACTCAGTTAATAATAGAAATACTATTTTTTCTATGATAAAGAAATTTAAGAAGATTATGCAATGCAATATATTTTGCTGCATAATTACATTATACAGTATAAATAATTAGCACAATCTATTCATTAGAGAAATAAACTATCAGTTAAAGATAATACAACTATATTCTAAACAATTAAATTGGCTTCTATAATTTAATACCTTTTAATGCCTTTAAGAAGTGTATTTAATTTCCAATCCAGAAACAGCAATGTGGAAGAAACATATGCTGTTATTTAAAATAACTATTGAAATTATTAAATAAATTAATATTTGGCTGATAGTTCATTTTTAATCATGGATGTCCAAAATTAAAATATTTATTTACAGATTTTACAAAGAATTATATTTGGTAAAATACATTGGGGGAAAACAAAATTTGAAATTAATACATAATCACAAAAAAGAAACAAAACATGTCTGAGATGCTTTTCTAATTTAAAAAAAGAATTAATTTTTTATAAAGAAATATAAATATTATCAGTAAGAAAATATAAAATTTGAAGTATTTTATAAAAATTTAGAAATTACTAAGATAAAAATAAAAATTTATAATTTTTCACAAATTAAATATTTTTCATGAAATAAAAATCAACCAAGATTTTGAATCTTCCTAAGAAGTTGCATAATAAATATATAAATGATAGGATTATGTCATATCATAAAAAATTCAATCATAAATTGAACATCAATATCCATCTCAATTTATTAGGATGGAAGTTATATGATGGTATAAAGTAAAGGAACATTTAAGGCAAAAAGATCTGAATCTCCTAATTGTTAAAAGCATTTTCTGGCACACCAGCATTTAAAAATATTTAATGATAAGACAAAATTCTAAAAATGGATTTAAAGAGAAGAATTAAAATTATTTTAAAGTTTTGTGATGAAAATGACATTTTTTTCCTGAGATTTTACTAAGATGTAAAAAGTTGAAAGCAATTGTAAATCATAGAGTGAAATTGTGAAATGTTTTTCAGAAAGAAAGATTCATTGAGCTAATTAATGCAAACAGGTTGCTGCATAAAGGGAGTTTCAGCTAGAGTAAGTGAAATTAAATGAGACATAAAACTTCAGTTTTAAGAGATTAACGAAGGTTAATAAATTGGAATACATGAAATGATGATGATTACATGCATAGAATTAAAAATTCATTATAATGAACTGAATACTGTTTTATAACAATATTTAACTTTTGCATGTTTAATATTTTCAGATTAAACCATTAAAAAAATGACAAAAATTTGAAAGAGCAGTATGACATTAAATTGCAAAGTTGTAACTAAATATATATAAAACAACATTTGAAAGTAAATTTAAAAATTTAAAAAAAAAAAAAAACATACCTTGACAATACTGCAGAGTTGTCTCCATAACTAAACGACGACTGATTTCCCACCTAAGTTTTGCAGATCCTGTAGCATTATTTTCACTTTCTGGGTCATCACTAGGCAACCAACCTTGCCACACAAATACTTCATGATCATTATCCAACAGAAAAAATGCTGTGAAAAAATCATAATTTATTAGCTACTGTTAAAGTAACAGTGTCATAAATCTCCATTTAAAACAATTATTCTACTACATTAACCCAATAATAAATACATGACATTTTTTCCATTTATAATATTACTATTTAAATAATGAATGTTACTCTTACAAAAAAAAGCATATATATATATATATTATTTGTAATTATTTAAAAATCCTATGAAAGAAATCTTTTGATAATTCAAATGATGACAATGCCAAGGTCTTGCAGGTAATAAAATTAAACATATAAAATTTTTAAATAAAAAATAACAATGGTTTTCATGTAATTGATTTATTTTTTAAACGATTTCTTACTTTAATTATAAATAAAAATTGACACATTAAAAAACGGTAAATATGCAAAATTATTTTAGAATAATATAACAGACTGTTTAAAAAAAAACTCTGATTTTACTTTCCTTTTGAAATCAATTAAAAATAAATTTATATATCTAACTAAAAATAATCTGTCAATCAGAAAAAGGTGTTTTTATGCTCTATTTTAAATACCTCAAGAAGATTGGAAGATTATAGAATGCATTTAATGAAATGTAGTTAATCAATATGAAACATTTAAATTAGCAACTTACCTGGTTGAGAAGCATTTCTCAAATCTGATTGTAACAAAGGAAATGGACAAGAGTGTGTCTTAGTAAAATATGGACAGACTATCTCTTTGGCACACAGGCTACCAGACATGCTATCAATTAAAAACAACTTGGGTGTGAAATCATAAGAAAGTTTACCTATGAAAGAGGAAGGAATTATTTAGCATATAATCACAGAGGGGGGAAAATGTTATAAGTATTATGTAAATTTTATCCGTTAATAATATTTAATATTCACATTGAAATCCGTTCTCTCCCCCCCCCTTTTCCCTTTAAAAATGAAACATACTGCAGGAATGAAAGATTATGCAAATAAAAAAAAGAAAAAGGAAGAAAGAAAAAATAATTTTGACTACTTATTTCGACCTTCAACATTAATTTAATAAATTGTTACAAATGTAAAGATATTTTTATCAGAAACAGGGTCTTACAGTGTTCCTTTCCTAAAAGTAGAAAGTATTTCCACATCTCAGAACTATTGAATTAATTATATCATAAATGAGAACTGTATAATTAATGAGCAACAAGCAAGTTAAGGTTAAACTAATGAAGGCAACAGGTTTTCCCTATGAACCAGCAAGTGAACAGAGAGACTGCAAATAGCTTCTATCACCCACTTAAGGAGAGATTTTTTATCCCCTCAGCATCTCAAACTGATGTCAGTGTTTGAAAGGTGGGTGGGAAAGGGACAGTGCTAAAATGAGCACTCTCTCTGATTGGTTGAGTGTTCCCATGCTGAATTTGTCAAGTTATAGTCAAGCTAAGATATTGAAAATTTATTAAAATTCAAGAATTAGAATGAAGCTTACAATCCATTAATTTAAGAACTTAAAATTGTTTTAATTTGGAGAAAATTGGAAAACATTATAGGTTCCTGCAAGAAAGAACCAAGCAAAATTGAGGTGGAGAGGTTCATGAAGGTGATGTCAAAAATTAAATTCTGAAAATAAACTGTAAGGAAAATATTATTAAAATTGAAATTATTTCTATTCTAAATTAAAAATAATAGGAGAGGAAAACTACAAAGATGAAAACTTAATATATACGAAAAAGTAACCAAAAATCTTACAGCAAACAAGAAAGGAAATTGTATGTGTGTGTGTGGAGGGGGAATATAAATAAAATGCTGTCTCAGTCTGTGGACTGTAAAAAATGGATTACATTCAGTATTAAATGACCTAATAATCTAACGCAGCAATCACTTTATTAATAAGCAAGGTATATAACAAAAAGGCATAATGGCAATTAATAAAAATAATCGTATAAAGATATACACTACTTATGTCATCTGTATGTTTCATTAGTCTTATATCTGAATAGCAAATAAAATTCTTAAGTATGCATATGCAGGCATTAGCAAAAAATTATTTTAAGTAAACAAATATTTTTTTTAAATAATTTTCTTTAAAAATTTTATAACCTGGTATTATTTGTAATACATACTTCTAGAAAATGAAACTCTGTTACACATACTTTAGAAAATGAAAAATCAAAGAATTATACACCATTCTCTGAATTTTAATTGCAAGTTAATAACATTTCCCATTAAAACAAATATATCACCATATTAAAATCCTATTAATTCAAGGGAGGGGGGAATATTATTTTGAATCAATACCTAGAGAATAAAAAATTAAATATATAGAATAGAAACTTGGATTTAATTTTTTTTAAAAAAAATCTTACTCTCTAAGAGGGAATAATATGGCTCATCATTTCCATTTGACCACATCCAAAAATCCTCAGGTTCTGATCCCTCTTCCACTTCAGTCAGGCTAAGTTCTGCTTCTTCAATGAAATTCATTTCAATAGGACGACTAAAATAAAGAGGGGAGGGGGAGCAAGAGGAAATTAATATTTTTCATTTATGTACTATATATAAAGAGTTATGAATTGCTAAAACATATTACAACTACAGAGTGACTAATGAAGTAATATTACATATGTGGTATCTAAGATAAATAGTAATCATAGTTCCTGAATTTAAGAAAAGCCGAAGATTAAAATTTCATTCAATAACATATAACAGGTAAATACATTTTTAGAACTGAAGTTATCCTGAGGGCTTTGATTGAAAGTTAAGTTACCAAAGGTAATTATAAAACATATATATCCATTATCATAATGTACCATCATTAAAAAGAATAAATCCCAAATAACTTTTGCTATTTTTATCATAGCAGGACAAAGTATCCTTTTTAGGTCATTAACTAAATTAAAGGAAATTAAATTATATTTTAAGGGATAAATAATATATGGAGGGGAGAAGAATATGATTGTCTAAAAATTATCTAAAAAAGGAATATTCTTATAGTAATTGTTTTCCACTCCCCCATATAAAACTGATTTCGCAACATGAAATTATCACATTACATAAATTCTATACAAAAGTTACACAGTCAAGGGGACTATAAAAAAATGGATAATTGATTATTAAATAAGAATCCGAAATGTTTGACAGTTTTAAATTTGCTACTCAATATTAATTACAGCAGTAATTTCACAATTATAAAGATACAAAAAGATCAATAAAACATGTCCTAAAAATATGAACAAGCAGGAATATTCATTATTTGCACACATGAATATTTAAAATAAAACAACAAATACTTTACAACAGTATCTTAGTATACATTTTATATATAGGAACAAATGAATAAATATAATGATCTCCAAAAAAATCTAAGGAGAATAATAAAATGTCAGCACAGACCATAACATTAGGAGACATTGAATGAGGCGACGGGAAAGAAAATTAGAATGTACATAATCACTATACCAGATTTAACGCAGTACAAATGAAAAAAAAAAGAGGTACAAAAAATAAAACTATGTAGTATTAGAATTTAAAATATTATTTCAAGGGCATTTAATTTTCGGAATTCATGAATAAGAAATATATATTCTGAATTTTACATATGCTGTAGCAAAAATTTAGAGCACTTAGTTGAATATAATATTGATTAATAGGAAGTTCAATTATTCATTGGATATCATTATCAAAGGATTAATTCAAAACAGAATCACTAATCAACAACAAAAAACAAACAAATAAAATATAAAAATAACAATCTCCAAAAAACTATATGCTGCTACAAAGAACAACAAATAAATAAATATAATGATCTAAAATTCAACCAATTTGATATTTCCTCCAATATGTAAAATAATCATATGTAGTAACTGTATAGTGCTGAATTTCTTTGAGATTTTGGTTCAAGATAACTAAAAATAAGTGAACCAAAGATGTTAAAGAACAATTCTTTAAAAATGAATAACAGGTAAGAACAATTCATCCAAAAGAACAGGAATTCCCATACCTAGATATATGGTGGTGAATTTTGAGTCCTGAGGTTTATCCTCTCATGATGCAATTCTATAAGAGTGATTGTAACCTATCAGTGAAACTGGAGATGAGTGAGCTTAGTATTTTTTTCCATAAGTTGCTGAATGTAAAAGCTAACCAGCAACAACAGCCATATTAAATACACTTTCAGATAAATCCTGCTACCATTTCTTATGCGAAGCATTGGGTGGCAGCTCCCTTGTATTCTAACTCTAAGACCAATTCCACCTATTCCAGTATTACATTTATGCATTAAATTTTGGTTGTTGTATGTCACTTATCTTTACAAGATGGAATCACCTTCATCAGGACGAAGCCAACAAATTTCACATTCTTCGTAAGAAAATTTCAAAATTTTTCTACCTGTTATGTTAGTTCACTGATAAAATTATATTCAATACCTTTCAAAACAAAAATGTGAATGCACTAGAGTACTAACAGAATTAGAAATTTCTTTGACAAAATTAGAGGATTTCCTTTTCTCCACCAATGTGGATTTCCTTTTCAAATATTTGTAGAGCTTCCCTTTCCTTTTTTTTTCAAAGGAGATTCCTCTTTCAAACAATTATTCATTTCTCTTTTCTGCCCTAAAAAGTGGTTCCTTTTACTTTCCCCTTTCAATAAATTCTCTCAATATAGGAAATTGTGTCACAACAGTGTAGTAGAAACATGTCTATGTTTCCTACTTGGGAACATGAATTTTAATCAATTATCTCAGCAGTATTTTTGATTTAACATTATCAAGTTTGATCTCCGTTTATTGAGAGTTTTAAATATATCGACCATTTTTAGAAGCACTGGAAGCAGTTTCCAATTTAAGATTTTTTTATTATTGTGCGTGGTTAAAAATGATAAAGATGTTCATGTTTATGTTTTTCTGAACATTTCCTCATTAATAATAGAAATGCAGCTTCTATTTCAAAAATTTAAGTCATCTTTTAAATATATCTGTTAATTTTTTTCCAGTTATTTTAATGCAATTTAATTTTTAAATAAATTTTTAATTTAATGTTCCCAATCAGGAATATTACCTTGCAAAAAGTTAAGTAAATAAAATGAACAGTGTTTTGAAAAACATATGTACTCCAACACACTAAATAAAATTTTTACTTACTTATCTATAACTAATTGAGCAGAATGTAACATAAATTCTCTAGTATGAGCAGCAGATTTACAGCCATGCCAGATAATCATCCTCCCAGTCTCGCAATTCACAAAGAGGAAAGAGGATCGACTTCTCAAATTTCCTTTGCTTAGTTTCACTTCTTGAAGTACAGCTTCTGTTTTCATGTCTCCACGCAACATAAACAATCTCCATTCACCTAATGATTATAATTCAACATTTAAAAAAAAACTGTAATTTCAAAAACAACTAAATTTATAGTTTTAAAGGGCCTCATATGAAGTAAGTAAAATGCATCATTTACATATGTAAAATCTTATTATTCACAAAATAGCAACAAATATTTTGCAATATTTACACAAAAAGGGCTTAACTGATTTTAATGAATTAACACCATGCTAAAACTGCTACTGACAACCTTCAAGATAGTGCACTTCAATCAGGTAAGAAGAGTGGCACAAATTAATACCTCATCCAACAAAAATTACTGCAACATATTTAAAGAATAATATAATAGTAAAAAAACTATTTTTTATTTTTTTTATTCTATGAATGCACAAACACAATTTTGTCCATTTTTAAAAAAAATATAGTCGATTGTGTAGAATAGATCATTAAAGTGGTTAAAAACTATAACCACTTTAGTCATCTATTCCACAAAACTAACACCGGTCAACATTTTAATTTAATCAAAAACATCCTGCAGGAAAAAAAAATTACTACTAATATTTAAAGATCTGGATTCATTTTGCCCTTCAGTAAATGTGCATGAATGCATCTAAAATACAATACAAAAATAAAGCAAATAGTACATAAAAAAAATGTAATTATTAAGGAAATGCCATTGTATTAAAATATTCTCACATAAGCTAGAAACATTTTTCAATCTAAAATATTCACCTAAAAACTTATTTCTATGTGATAAAAAAAATTAGGTGTGAAACAAAAAGCATATCCCCAAGAAGCTATAAAAATCAATAACAAAGAAAAACTTTTTACATCCTACAATAATATAAACATTTAATGCAAACACTTTACTAAGAATGAAATCATACCTGAATCTTTAATGGGACTTTCATCTCTACGACAATTATAAACAACCATTTGGCCCCGAAATAAATTCAGAAAGCATGGTGGTTCTTTACCACAAGTAACTCGTACCTGTTCATGAAAATCATTCTATTTAAAAACAATTTATTTATAGTAAATAATTCAACTTAACTTGTACAAATAAAAAGTAACTGGTAAACAATATTTATTGATCTAATTTGTAGGCAGAAAGAAAATGTATGATACAATACAAATATAAAAGCGTTAGATAATTTCATTCGATCAATTCATTTAATTAATTTAATTACAGTATATTTTTTACGTCTAAATTATTGTAATTATTTTTTTTAATACTATGCATGCAAATGGACACAACCACATTCAATAGTATTGTGAAAAACAAATATAGTAAAAAAGTTTTTAGTTGTTAATAATAACTAGAAATAAATTCCAAGCAAATGTTTTTTTTTTTTTTTTTAATTTTAGAAAAAATTTAAATTTTTGTTAATTTTTTTTTTTTTTTTTTCAAAATCGAATGAAAATTGCACACATTTGACAAATTTATCAAAAGAAAAACAAAAAAATTTAACATTTAGGAATTCAAGAACATTAAATTGATATACTATGAAATACCTTCTTCCTACTACAGGTTCAAATATTAAGCATTTTAAATCTGTAAAGTAATTATTTTCAAAATTATAAAAGATACTTCTTAAAAGTACTTAAAATACAAACACCCATTTAAAATCACAAAATGGAATAGAGAAAATTATTAATTGATAGTTTTCAATATGAATTTTAAAAATTTCCTGAATTAGCTTTCATGTCTATAAATTAGATAATATGTAGTTTTCTACAATATGAATTTACAAGGCATATACAATTCATCTCCCTGAAATTGTTACATTATAAAAAAATATTTAACGTTTCCATTACTCAAACTATTTTATTAATAAATTAATATACTCCATATTATTAATTATAATGTATAAATGTATGTAATAAATTACAAGCAGTTTAATGAACTAGAAATACAAGAATATGAGCAACCATCAAACTACATAACTGAATTCAAATAAACGAAAGGAATCCTGACTTTCCAAAAATATTTAAATATATTATTAGGAGTGAATGTGGAAAGTTAAATTTAAAAATTCTTAATTTTTCCACCACAGATTAAAAATGAAATGGGGAAAACAGACATTAACATATATTTATATTAAGATAGTTAACTACCAACTGCTTAATTTCTGGAATGAAATTGCTACAAAAATTGCTGGAGGCAGGATGCATATTTTAAATTTATATATACTTGAGAATTGAGACAAGCAACTTACTTTTGAAAAAAAATTAAATATTTAGATCATGAAAAACTATTCCCTCAAAAAAAAAAAAAAAATCAATGATTATCCCACGCACATACATTTTTTTTAGAGATAGAATATTTATATATGCATGTGAAAAAACATGTTCATGAAAATTGCATATGAACAAATTTTGATGCATCTAAGTTATCTCAGGAAACTACGGAATAAGCAATCAGAGGGTTAATCAATTTTCCTTTATTGCTCGGCAGTAACTCAACTGTTTAGAAAATGAGTCCCCTCCCCTTAGTGAACATTTTATACTTATAAATACACACTCACATGAGGTCCTTTCTCTTCATTCAGCTCAATAGTCATAAGAGCTGAAGCCCCTTTTTCAGTGATTGGAGAGTTGACTCCCTGCCAAAAGAAATAGACCCAACGCTTTCGACCCACAAAAGAATAACGAGATGCTCCCCCTTTTAGAGTTCTACCTAAAATTAAAATTTTGCTTCATCATCACTAAGTAAATTACAAAAAAAAATTTAATCAAAAATAATAATAATAAAAAAAGATCAGTAAAAATATTCTAATACAAATGATATACAATGACACAGCTATGAAAAAAAAAGATAAAATTTAAACACAAATTCATATATATTTACATATTTAAAAATGTTGCCAAGAATTGAAACTATCAAGATCCTATTTAGTGCATTTGGTATTTATTCATTTAGTAATTCTGAATATTTTCCCCACACACAGATGAACATCCCCCCCCCCACTTCCTAACAAAAAGAAATTAGAGAAAAAAATCAAATAAGAAATAATCAAATAACATTTTAGAACTTGTTCTTATATTAAAAAATAAGATGTTTTACAAAAAAAAAAATCTACCTCAGTTTAAGATTGTTTTGATTGATTGATTATTAATGTTACACTTAGATGTAAAGGATTATTGGCAATGGATCTCAGAATTTTGAACCTCAGTCAAATGGAGAGGACGACACCCGAGCACGTACCTTCCTCTCCAAACTTATTTAACATGCCGTTACATGGCAAATCTTGATGACATCAGGACTCAAACCCATGACTCGATAGAAATAACAGCAGCCAAAAGTTCGCAACCATAACCACTAGGCTGCCATTGATCACTTTAAAAAACTATATTTACTCACCTGTGTTACTAATCATGTACTGCCATCGTACAACATAAGTATCATTATTATGAAACTGTCCCCAGCTTTCCTCAGGCAATATTTCATAGCCATGTTCTGAGATATGCCACATTTTGTGAGAAATACTAGTGATTCTGAAATGACGGCGCTCCACTTCGTCATGGTATTCCAAACCTCTTCCAATGTGACTGTTCTCCAAAATAGTGTCAGGTTCTTCAACTTCAGAATCTAGCATTGTTTTGGCATCACAGGGCTGCAGGTCAGATATACAGGTTGGAAACTTTCCATTCTACAAAAAGATAAAATATTCCAATCATCAACAAATGATACATGCAATATCTAAATTTTATAACTATAGTTCAGAAATTTCTGTAACATTATTATTCAGCAAAAATTTGACCCTTTATTAATAACAGATTAGTTTACATTTTTCACAGAATATTCTACTTTAGAATCACTACAATTAATATCACATTTAATAAATTAATAAATTATTAGAAAAACAGGTTTTATATCATTAAATTCTAAGAATTCTGAAATAAGATCATTCATAATAATTTAATTCTGTTTTGTAAGAAAATTTACCTAAATTAAAAAAAATTCAATCAATTTTATGCAAACTAAGTCTATATATGAGCAAAATTCAGACAATCAATGTAAAATGCCTTTTGATACATAATTTACTACAAAAATAATAATAATGCATTTGCGATTATTCCTAACACAAATTTAATAGAAGTAAACAAAAAATTTATAAAACAACTGAAAAATTACCAAGAAAAAAAGTTCCTTTTAAAACTAAACACATTACCTTTTCACTTACTCAGGTCAAATTTTTCAAAAAGAAAGTTTAACATAATATGCCTTTTTGACTGTTTTTTCATCCAAAAACTATTAATGTATGTAACTGCAACAAAATAAATGAAACAAATTTAATATCAAACTTTCTTTACCTTATTATTGTTTTCATTATATGTCTTCTGAGTAATGAGAGGATGAATATTTGGCCAATCAAAAAATTTCTCCTTGAACAGAACCGGTTCTCTGTGTTGACTTGTTTTCTGAAAAGTAGCCCATTCTGGTCGTTTAGTGTCTTGATTCTTCAAAGGTCCCTCTGAAAAACAATACATATATAATTACTCATAATTAGAAATAAGTTATTCAATTTATTTATTAGATTTTATGTTTATTATAATTTCTGGAAATATATACACCTAAGATAATATCATCAAATCTAAGGATTAAAATGAAATAAGTCCATTTTATAAATTAATTTTAGCATTGTAAGAGGCACTAACTATTTCTTTTAACTGGTGTCCCAAGCAGATGTGTAATAAATCAACAAACATAAGCAATATAATTTAATAGATATTTTGCATGCAACTTACTAGCTATGCATTTAAGACTTTTTAGAAATTAAATTTGTAAGCAAAAGCTTTACATTTATGGAGAATATTTTTTGTATAAACATTTTGATCTTTTAGATCATCCAGCATAAATTTTCAATTTTCTTCTCCCTTCCTTGCTTAATTATAACCTTACTGATTATATTAATAACATAATATTGCATAACTTAAGGGTGTTTTTTTTTAAGATTAAAATAAGATTAGATTTCAATCACTGCTAAAAGAATGTTTCTTTAAAGAAAACATGAAATCCAGGAAAATATTTTTGAATCCAAAATAAAAAAGAAATGTGCAATAATTTTCAATTAAAAGTTTTATAGAACACCCATAACATTTTTTTTTCTTTTGAAAAAAAAAATAAATAAATAAATAAACCAATTTTTTTTTTAAAAATTCAACACTTATTTTTTAATTTTTTTTATTACAGTGTTGTATTAGATTCAATACATACATATAGCTCATCATTTCATATGAAATCTATTCAAATATGTAACATCTAATTTATTTAATATATTAAAAGTACTCTATTCATTCTGTCAAATAACTCACAAAAATTTTCTACATTCATTTTTCTTAAAATTTAAATTTTAAAAAGGGAGATTTTAAACACTGAACAAAAGATATTATTCATTTAATAATTTATCATTTAAGATCTTAAGTGACAGAATATATCATTTTCTAGTGAAGAATTATAATAAAATAAATTGAAATTGAATTAAAATTAATTTAAAGTAAATTGTTAAGAACCAAAAAAAAGTTCCTGAAATGGAAAAAGTCATATTAAATGAATTTATGCAGCAATTACATAAAAAAAATTGCAAAATACATGATTGGAAAACAAGCATAAAACTGCAACATTTAAAAAACATGAAAACAAGAAAATATGAAGAAAGTTACTTCAAAAAATTTTCACTTGGCTAACAACTGAAAATTCCACGCAAAAACTTACCAAACAATGCATTTAGTGGATTTATGTCACATTCTGAATAATTGTAGCCTTCATCCCAAAGGTCTTGAGCTAAGGACATGGCAGTCTTTCGAAGTTCAGTCCCAGCAAGTTTTCCACACCACACGTACATGTCGGCTCCA
This sequence comes from Nephila pilipes, assembly GCA_019974015.1. Classification (NCBI taxonomy): domain Eukaryota; kingdom Metazoa; phylum Arthropoda; class Arachnida; order Araneae; family Nephilidae; genus Nephila; species Nephila pilipes. The sequence continues at coordinate 327,993 of BMAW01046075.1, read as the reverse complement.
AAGTCAAACACATAGATCTAGATACCATAAATTTTTAAAGGTATAAAACAAAAAGGGGAGGAATATCTCAAACTATTTTTACCTATAAGACCTTTACAATTACAATTTAAATTTGAGTTTAATGTAGAAATATACAATGCAAGTAAGACAAAATATGTTTTATTAATTATTTCTAAATAACTTTAAAGTTTTTACAAATTTATTTAAAAATGCAAACACATAAAAGGATGCAAATTCCATATGAATTTAAATACCCCACCTTCCCCATATGAGAGCAAATGAACAAAAAAATTAATAAAATTCCAGCAGTAAAACAAATATTAAAAAAAAAAAATCTGAATACCATGTCAGGCTTTAACATTTCAATTTTTGGCACTGCACCACAAAATTCATCACAAGGCTTCAGTTCATTTTCTTCTAGTCTGTAGACTGCATTTGTATTGACAATAGCAATTTCATACAGCTAAAACAATATATCACTATCAACAATACATTTAATGTAGAAATTTTATTTTAACAATGCATAATTAAGATAAATACATCACTGAGAGAATCACAGTTTGTTGTTACAAAATCAATCAAAACAGAGTTAAAATTCCAAAATGATATGCCCCAATTCAATCAAAATTTTAATGTACATATTAATATTTACATTGATATTTGTAAAAAGTTGTAAAAGTTATTACAAATAGGAATATAGAATGATAACCATTTATGAAAACAAACAAAAAAATAGTTACGCTTCCATAAAAATAAACAATTTCTTAAAAAGGTAATCTAAATTAGAAATTCAATATTGTCTAGTCTAGGCAGACATTACATATATACATATAATCTTTCAAAAAAATGCAATAATCTTTATAAGTAACAAAGATAAACCTAAACATTTATATTTAAATATAAATCATTTTTATCACACATTACATATAAACAATGTAACAAATACAAAGTTTTTAAACATGTATAGTTAAAAAATTATTTCGAATTGTATTTTAAAGGAAAAGAAATTGAGAAAATCTCCAACACCCACCTCATCTTCATCTGGAGCTCCAGCAGCTTGAATTTCCTCACTCTTAACTGATAAGACATTGAAAAATTCTTCCTGTAATCTTGCATGAGCAATATTTTCTTCTTCAATTACAATAACATCAGATTGACCCTTAAAGCCAAGATCTTTTGAGCTTTGCACTAAATTTGCAACTTCAGACGCCTGCAAAATATTATAATTAATTTATTATAAAAAAACTGAAGCAAAAATCTACAAATTTAATAGTATATCAAATAAAAGATAACAGATGATGTTATAAAAGTCAATTAAAGGATTCAAATAATTTTAACCAGTTCACTTCTTTATCGATGATTTTAAGTATTAAAAAAAATTAGCCCACTTTAGAAAGAATCCAAATTATATGCATTAATTTATCAACTGGTACAAGAAAATTGACCCAAAAAATAATACATCAGTTTTGCAAAACAAGTGGGAAAGAATAAATCCTACAAGTGATATAAATTCATTTTTAAAAATAGACATTTTGAAATGCTTAAATTATACACTATATACACATTTTTTCATTTACTGAATTTGTCATGAAATTTTAGTACTTTTCCAAGCATTCCTTCTAAAATCAATTCCTGAATTGACAAATAAATGTTTTTCATAAAATCTTAAAATTCATGTCAAATGATTTTCAAATCTTTTAATACCAAATTAATAATCCTTGACACTCTTCAGTTTTTCTCATGAATTACAATAGATCAGTTACAAGGAAATGTAAGCAACATCCTTTAAAAAAATATATGAAATATATTCTGTACCAAAAGCATAAAACTATTTGTTTATACAATACAATCAGAAAATAAATAATTGTATATGAAAAATCAAAAGTGTGTGATATCTAAAGTATTAATTTTATAAATCCTAAATTACTATGTAACCTTCCCAATAAAGAAATCTAATTATCCAAAACAGAAAATGAGACACGTATACAAAGCAATTTATTCTGTGTTAAATTTAATATTCATACATTCAAATAAAATCTCTGATTTCCTATTACATTAAATTTTGGGAAATTTTACTATTTCAGCAATTTTGAAAAATATCCCTATTTGTATGCCAACACAAAATTCAAAGAAATTTTTTTTTTACAAAGTCTCTTTTTACCAAAAAAACAGTAATAAAAATATGTATCTACAAATTATCAAATGAATGTTTTAGCATATCACTATATTTAAGGAAAAAAATCAACCTACATATGTTAATCAACTCTATACATCATAGAACATATCTTGACATGATAGATATATTAATTTATCATGAATTTGATCTGTGTAAGTCCATTCTACAATACAGCATAAAAAATTTTGTCTCTAAATCATATTACTCAATATAAGTTCTTTTCTTGAGTTTAAGTACTGTGTTTTATTGCAACTTAACACATGGATCAATAATTCCCGAGACTAACCCAGAGATGGCGCTCGTAGTAAACCAGTAACCAGGTCTTTCTAGAGTACTAACCTTTGCTTGAAACGTGTCAAAATTTTAAGTCGATCGGACCAGAAACAGCTGAGTTATCGAGGTTGGAGTAAAGTCGTTTTGTAGTTTGTTTAAAAAATGGAAAAAACCGAGTTTCGTGTTCTGATAAAACATTGTTTTTTAATGGGTAAAAACAGTTAAAACACAGTTATTACAGTTAAAATCATTTACTCAGATGAGTATTCGCAAAGAAAACTTTCACTGTTTTGTTATAACCAAACCAAAACTGCTTTCTTTTTTAAAAAAATTATTTGAATGATAAATGCAATTAAGACTTTATTGTAATATGATTATATATGATTTCTTATTCTGGTTTTGTTTTCTGAAGTTATATAATAAAGTAAGATGTTTTTACAAATCATTTGAGTAAGCTTATATCAGTATTTTTGACTAATTTATTCCAGTCCCTTGAGTGATCAACATACTAAATTTTGTATTAGACCTTCATTTACTCAGTTTTTTTAATTATGTAAACATTTAAAACATGATACACTAACAAAATTTTGAGTCTTTAAAGATTTGTATAAAATTGATGAGAAATATATATATATTATCTTATATACAAAATTTGAACTACTTAACATAAATTTAAAGAATCACAATTTTTAGTTGGTACATATTGCTTAAAATATGTCATATATTTTAAAATATATTTTATTGTAAGTAAGTATTTTACTAATGATATAACTGCCCACAACACACATTTTTTTTACAAAAAAATAAAAATGTCCTCGTAATAAAATTCAATATACCTTAACCCTTTCAATGACATTACTGAATTCCCCATGCCAGCAGTACACTTGATTAGGAGTCACTAGAACATAACTATCACCATGATTCAAAGAAGAAGCCTTAGGCTCCACCAGTCTCACTTGAGCTCGCCTGCGACCTAATACAATAGCAAGTGAGTAAAAATGAAAAACTAAAACATTTTTCTAAGACCTACAGTTTCTATTAACATTGAGTTTTTTTAAAAACTTATAGAAACATCTTAAATTTAAAAGATTCTCACATTTTTTTTAAAGTGACACATGAAAAATTTGAAAACAATACAAATGAAGAATTCAATACATACTGTATTATAAACAGAATAGAACACTAACCTCAAAAATTTATATTAGCACTGGAAAGAAAGAATAAACTACTAAATTATGTAAAACTCTTCAAATGTTTCTTTTCTTTAAAAAAAAACCATATTTTAATTGTATAAATATTCTGAATCAATCTACACTGTAAAAATTATTAAATAAAATAAGAAATTGTACTTATCATGTAACACAATTTAAATCATGTGTATATTAATAACATTCTTCATAGCAATATGTTTAGTTGATATTAAACATGCTAATAAAAGAGATCATTCTATACAAGAAACAAAAGCAATTTTTGTCGTGGAAAACAAGACTACAATCCACTTATTCCATCAGAAAAATAGTATAGCAAAAGATTAGATCAATGATGTAAGAAAGGTATAACTCCAGAATCAAAGTGATTGCTTAAAATGGTCTAAAGGATTTCTTCATTTAGAAATCTCAAAACATTAAAATCTGACACATTTGTGGACATCCAGGAAGATCTCATCCCAAGAATTATCGACGCAGACAGTATTAAAATCAACATCAGGAATCTACAATAAGCTGTGACTAATCATTGCACAATATCAATTGTACAATAACATACTCAATTAACCCTTTCAGCAAAAGATTTGACTGCAAAAATTGGCTTAAAAATTAGTAAATTTCTCTTTCTTATCATGTTACAATAGTGTTTTCATGTTCAAATAAATGGATTATAGTCTTTATATCCACAACTACAATAATTTCTCTCAATATGTACAATTGCTTCTCACAATTTCAGTATATTTAGAACTTTATCATTATCTTTCCATATTCTGCTAGGTATTATCAACTCTCAAGTTTCAATAGTAGTATTTTCATATATTTTCAAGTATTTATGCAATACTATTCAGCAAATACATGCACTTGAGCACAAATGGAAGAGAGATTTACAAGCTTTATATTTAATTACTGATCAATGTTTCATTTACAACTGCAAATTTAAAAAAAAAATTATCATAAAAGGACTGTATATTTATTAGTTGATGAGAAACAAAGCATTGAATTTCTTCAGAAAGATGGTGTTTTGCCTAATAAAGAATACAAAAATTCATATTCTGTGAAGTTGTATTTACTTAAACAACCAGATTTTATGTGGGCCCCCTTCATTTTTAAATTTATTCAACAGAATTTTTTAGCAAAAGGTCCACTAAGAAGAAAAAATGTTATATAGCAATTTTGTGATATAGCTAAACATTATCCACCCAGCTATACATATTCATAAAAGGGTTTTTAAACATACATTTTTATTTCTTCTCAAAAAAAAAGCTTTTTTCTACAAAATTTCTTTTTAATTATGATTTAAGAATGAAACAATACTATTATAGAAAGAAAAGAGATAGCCAAATAAACATTTTTCTCCAATCCACAAAACTTTCAATGAATTGTGATTTTTTATAAGAATGCAGATTATTAGAATATACCCTTCCAAAAAATTTCATTACTTAAATGCTTATTAAATTATAATGCATATGAAGACAAATTTTGTAAACTTACAAATAAGACTAATACATTAGAACATATTTTAAAAGAATTATTAATAAGATCTATACAATACTTTTAAATGAAATTTATATATACTTACTAAGCTTTTCTAAGAATAAAATTCATAACAGTCAAATTCATAAATTATGACATCTGAATGCAGTCATTTAATAATTAATAAAATTGTAAGTCCAAATACATCAAAAACCAAAGATTTTTCTAATAAACAAAACCTCCAACTAAATCACCCAAAATAAATTTAGATTTTGATTAAAATTAAATAGAGTAAATAAGGAAAGGAAGCAAATTTTGTTTTTCCCTCTAAATTTCAAATAATATTAAAATGTCCAAAACAAAAATCCTGTTAAATATAATATATGGTAAGCAGTAATTTAATAGCTACCTTTATCTTTTAAACATGGGGATAACTATAAATAAGACTTTAAAAATCCTTATATTTGAAAAGCATGCTTTAAAAATATGATAAAGATAAAAAAGAACCTTTTATTTGCATGAGTGAAATTTTGTTCTCAGAAGAAGGATCCACCAGTGCACCCTTCTTCAAAGCCACATTTTTGAAATCTTCTGTACTTGCCAATCCAGCCAAAGCAGATAAAGCTAAACTAGAACCCTTGGCCACTACCAAAAGAAAGATCAATACAAAATCATAATTAATGAATAAAGCAAAATAGGCAATTCTAAAAATAAACAAGTTATTGTTAATAGTACAGATAACAATTCCTAAAGCTTTTAAATGATAAGTTTAACTTTGTTTGAAATTACATTTGATTTCATTACAGAAACATATATATTATCAGTTTTATTTAAGACATACTTAGTAATTTTGTAATAAGCTCTTCAAGTTCTTTAAAGACAATATGAAATTCCATCAACAGAATATCCAATATTTTAAACCATATATTTTTCATTTTGATAAATTGGATTACATTTCCTTATTTAGTTAAAAAATTTACAAAAATAAAATGTTTTCAATTACATAAATCATTTTTTTAACTCACAATTATACAAACTCTCCTACAGTTTCTTTATAATATGTCATTCTACTTTGAGTATATGGTGATAATAGAAATATTATTATACCCAAGGGAAAACTTTTACATAATTGAAAATTACAGTACCTTAAAACCTGAATTATTTAAGGTTATTTGTGAAATTTCATAACATTTTTTAAAAACTTACATCTTTCAATTTTCATTCGTTCCAGTTCTCTTTCAGCAACACCTTTGTAAATTTCTTCATAATTTTGCTTGATATCAGAGCGTGAAGCCAACAGTCTCAAAGGATTGCCAGAGGAAGCATGTTTCCTTTGTATCTTGAGTTTTTCTCTCCTTTGACTCAGCCTAAAATTATACACAAATTGTAAACTATAAAAGTTCCATAAAAGGAAAATGTTAATAAATTTATGAGAATTTCACAAATTCCCTCCTTCTATAATGAAAATTCTTAATGCATAATACTATATAAAATTAACTAATATTAAGAAAAGCATTCTTTGAAGGTGCTAATAGCAAAAACATACAAAAAAGTTACTTACAGTTCATGGGTTTCAGATGATAAAAATTCAAAAACTTCATCAGAGATATCAAAACTGCTCACACTTATTCTACTGATTCTGTCTTTAACTGATTTGAAAAAGGAAGTAAAACTTTCATCATCAATTTTAGGAACTGATACTGTGTTAACTTTAGTTACTTTTTCAAGTTCAGATGTACTACCTGAAAAAATTGATTGAATCAAAGGAATAAATAAAACAAAAAAAAATTAATCAAGCAATTTATAACAATACATGAATTACTTCAATATATTAATTTTTTTGAACAAAATGCAGTAAAATACAAAAATTATAAAACTTATTAAATGCTACTACTTCAAAAAATCTTTAGATAATATATAACAAAGAGAAGCACAAATGTTCTGGAATCAAAACATTTCAAATAGTATAATGGTCATGGGTCATTATGAACTAAAATCTCATAAAACAGTACAACCTCTCAGGAATGCTCAAAAAATTCATGTTTTAAGACCTATAATGCTCTATACACTTTTGATTTATATGCTGTAATGCTTTTAATTTCAATGTCATATGAATAGTAATTATAATGCTTGACTAGTGATCATTTGGTCAAAGGTTCTAACCAACAGTTGTATTTTTTTTTCCCTCACACCAATTTCAAAAATTGTTTCAGTAATATTTTGATATTTAAAACATTCAAACAGCTAAACCAAATATTATACAATTTTCCTTTGATTTTCTACACATACTCATTTATTAAATTTATTTATTCCTTTTATAATCCATCCACCATGTAACATTTCTGCAATTTAATGAATAAGAAATAGAAATTACATTTATTAAATATCTTATAATTTTTTATTATTATTATCATATGTGATGAACTTTAATAAAAACAATATTTATCCAGACATATATTTGTAGCAGGTCTCTTGAACAACAACACAAATTATAATATCTAATAACTAGCCAATTAACTAACCAAAGCCAATCACTTTTGATCTAATTGATAAGGCACTGCAAAAAGTAACTGAAGAGTTTTCTTCAAACGAGCATATAAAGGTTCAAATCCTCCTTGCTACTCAAAATCAATGGCTGTTGAAAAACAATGTTGCATTGGCTGAAGTGATGACAAAGGACTTAACACTACATAACAGCACAGCCTAGAACTATTGGTTGCATGTATCCGTAATGCAAAAAAATAAGTTACCTCTGTTAGTCAACCACATATAAATCATAACTAGTGATTTACCAGCTATGGCACACACATCAAACAGACCTGCCATCTCAACATGAAACAACCAATAGTGTCAAATGGAAATTACATAAAATCAAAACTCAATGCAACAGGGAGGGGATGTATATTAATTGTAATAATCGCTGGAAAAGCGACCTTCCATACAAATATAATTTAGAATATTCTTCATATCATCATGATAATGGAGGGGGAGTATGTAGTTGCTCTGTTCTACAAAAATGCCAGAAGTTAAAAGGTCTTAACAACAAGCTCAAGGAGGAATTTCCTTTGGTCTAGTTGACAAGAGAACAGCATAAAGCAACAAAACAAATTCTCTTCTAACTGACTTGATCAAAGGTTCAACTTATCCTCTTGCCCTAAGTCAACCGACCTCCTCCCCAGATGCAGAAGTGGGTAAACCATTTCTCCCACTGAATATTAATGAGCATTAAAATTTTTGAACAAAATTATGCTCCATATGGCATAACATTTAAATCATAAACAAAAAAGAAAGTTAAATAATAAAAAAAATTATAAATATAATTAAAAAATGATAAAAACTAAAGAATAATTTTTTAAGTAACATTTTAAACTACCATAATTTTTTATTTGTTGAATTACAGAAATGATACACAAATAATGCATTGCAAAATTCATAAAATTTACTATCAGAAAACTGCAGGCAATTTATACATTATTTGATCCTAATAATAGAGTTTTCATAATAAATACAAAAAAAAATTATTAAAATTTTGTTTAGTTAAATAATGAATCTAGCCATAGACTAGTTTACCCAGCTCTGCTTAAAGGCTTTGCAAATACATATTTTAAAAATAAATGTATGCTAATTTTACCGTAAAACTGATAATACATACAACTGAAGCATTATGTAACTGTTATATTTAACTTCATTCCATTTCATTATTTATCCATTTAATTTGTAATATTTCCTTACAATTATGAGGTCAATATTTAAATGAAAATACAATCCAATACCAAGTATGAATTTTGTGGGGGGGGGGGGGGGGGTTTTAAGGCCAATTTTTAAATTTATTAAAAAAAAAAATTAATTTTTAAAATAATTTAACAACAAAAAAAAAAACTACAAGAGAGGATTTTTTTTTTTTTTTTCCTACAAAAGGTTTACAACAAGGGGCAGACTATAAAACTAGAGGAAACTCACTAGTTGTGATCAAGGAAGACTGACTCTTGCTTAAATGGTAAGGAGAAGCAGGTGTACTTTGGCTAAGATAGCTGGAAAGCTCTTGAATGTTGGCTGAAAAGGAACAATAATACATTGCCAACTTAAATAAAATGTAACCATTACTACATAAATAAAACTTGATCTTATTTTTAAATGAAAATGAAACATAAAAAAAAAAAGCTTACAATATAATTTCATTGTATACATGTATAATTAGGAATGCTACAAACACACATAAGAATACAAAATTTTTATATAATATACAATGCAAATGTATTCATTCATATATATTTTATTTTAAATTTAACTCAAATATGTATTTATTATGCTACAATCAAAAGTGAACCACTTAAATTAAATGCAGACTAAAATATGGTTTCTCACTTCAACAATACTCATTACAAAATCCTTATTTAAAAGTAAACAATAAATTAGTAGAGAAAAAAAAAGAATTACAAAGCATATGGAATTTAATTACTTGTTTTACTGCGACTTTGCACAGGTTTGGGACTGTACTTTTTCCTGCTGATAACAGGACTAGCTTGTGGAGAGTACCGCATTTGGACCATTTTTCCAGCAACAGTAAACTGATTAGCATCTTTGTCTTCCACCCGGTTGCGCCACTGATCCTGTGCCTCACCCAACATCATGATGCGGTCAAGGAGGCTTTTTGGCCTCTCCCCAGAGGGCTTCTTTGGAACAAAAAAAAAATTACAAAAAAATTCAAATGACTAAACAAATTAACCAGAAGTGTACGTATTTAATATAAAAAAAGGACACAATGATGGATAGTTCCAAAAACATATGTAACAAAAAATGTTTGCATGTTTGATTCACATGAAAGTTAATAATTTACAATCTAACTATTAAAAATGTGGTTAAAGCTATCTTCAGAGTAGATCCAATAAAACATATCTAACTTGGTGAGCTAGAAAACATACCAATATTCACAATTGGAGCATATTAGTATACTTTCCCAGCTGGTGTGCATCTGCACCATTAACCAATTCAAATCTCATTACATCCTTAATGCAGAGAACTATTAAAAATCAAATATAATATTGGAGGCTTGTTACCTTGTTTCTGTACATTAAATAGATGCATAAATCAACATTGTTATTGATTTTAACACACACAAAATTGAAATTGTGTCAATCATAAATTCAACTGCAATATTTTAATTTATGTATGAGTATTGTCTTGAGTTTTTAACAAGATATTTATTTAAGGTTACATATAACTTATTTTCATACCTTCTGCAACATAATTCAAGAACCTCAATGTTATGATTAAAAACCAATTGCTGGCTTGATGGGTCAGAAGTACTGCATAGTAAACAGAAGATGTACTTGTACATGGACTCCTTTTTAATCAATTTAAATTTATCAATTTCATATTCATCCAACTCATAGTAATAATTATTTATCAAAAAAGCTAATGAAAAGACTTGCAATCATTTAACACTCGATGTACTTTTAAATATATGACATATCTTTGCAAATACAACAATTCATATTTTAATATGAAATTATCTAAAATTTTCCATTCATGTTCCTTTTTTAAAATCCTTAATGAAAAGAAGGGTTTTTTTATTATTATTTAAATTAATACTTGCATAATTATTTCATTCCTTTCTCTCTCTATTTAACATTCACTGTGATAAATAAATAAAAATTTCTTTATGATTTCAGAAAATTATTTTTTTATTCATAAATTTTTGTATTTTTCATAGGTAGTTTTTTTTCTTAAAGGATTCAAAGGTGTTTCTAAATTGTTTTAAATACTTACATTTGAAAAACTGTGAGAACTTAACAATAAAATTATTAATCATTCAATTAAATACGTATTGATATTAAATTAAATCCGTTATTTTAAAAGTTCTTGAGTATTTTTTTTTTTTCAGACAAAAAAAAATAGCATACCTTGATAAAATTCCTCCAAGTGATTAAAGAGTATAAATAGTAGAAATCATTTTAATCATGGAGAGAATTTTTTCTCTACTTTTAAGTCAATATAGTAAAGTATTTTTAACTATCACAGTATTAAAATACCTATTATAGTTTTTTTTTTTTTTTTTAATTCCTAGATGGTAAGTCAATACTAAATTTACATTCTAAGTGAAAACTAAGCTTTTCAAACCCCTCCCTTTGTTTAAAATGTTTAAGGAATAGTTTATGAAAAGCATGTTTCAAATAAAAGCCTGCATTTGCAAGGGTAGATTTTGTAGAGGAATTACTCAAACCATTAGTCTTCATAACCACTTACATACTCCTTAATAACAGTTTGTAAACTCTTTGAGGTATTCTTATCCAAGTCTGAGAACCATTGAATCGTATGAATTAATCCAATATTACACTTCTAAAATGATTGTACAGAAAACTATAAATGTTTTTTTAAAAAAATATATGATAATAAGGTTGAAAATTAAAACCAGGACATGTACTATTAAGAATACAGGAACAAAGTACAACTATAAAGGTGCAAAAAATAAAATGTACAATTGTAAAAAAAAAAAGTGCCTTTAATAACATCCATATTCTGATGGAAATGGAATTTGAAACATAGGTTATTTAAGAGCATTCTCTACTTAATTTCGAAAAAAAAAATCATCCATTAGTTACCCCCTCCCCAAGTTCATTGCCTATATTCTCACTAAAATTCCTTTGACATCCCCAAATTCTTGGAGCCAATAATAAAGGTATAAATTTAGTCTTTCTGTGATGAAAACTATAAAAATTATTGATGTTCATTTTATTTTCCTTGATAAATGTACAAGTCTTTTTTAAAATATAACTGAAAATTATAAAGAGCTGTCGATAGTTTTTACCTCCCTCACTCGCATGACAGGAGTTTCAGGTTTTAAAAGAATTGGAGGTCGTCCACCTAGTCTTTTCTTCCAGTTTTCTGAGCCACTGCGTTGCAGTGCAGCCAATCTATAAATGAAAATACCTGTCATAAGTTTCAATGAAAGAATATTATTAAATACTTATATATTTCATAGCTTTTTCTTTTTTGTGATTTATCTCTCACACATGATTTGTAAAACTATAATATGTATGAAAATTAACAGTAAAATACACTTCAAATGATATTGTAAGAAATTCATCATAAATCTTACTCATGTAGAAATAAAAACATTATAAAAACAATGATTTCAGTATTAAATCTTGTTTTAGTTATACAAATGGCTAATGTTTAATACAAATATTGGTCCAGTAACAACTTTTCAATAAGATTTAAAATATATTTGCTTTTTAGATATGTTCAATTTTTAATATATTAAATGGTATATATCATGTAACATATAATTCACATTATAACACATATGGAATTAACTTACATAAGCAAATTATTACAATAAATTTTCAATAATAGTTTTTACAGAAATTTGTTTAAAATGTTACTTTGCACCTTTTACTTAAAATTTTGCTACAATAAGGATGCATTTAATAAATAAAACATTGAGAAACAAATGTAGGTAGATGAAATTCTTTTATAATCGTTTAAAATAGTAAAAATATGTGATAACATAGAGAAAAGCATCTTACAAACAAAACATTTGCTCTCTTGCACAATTTTTATAAATTAAATCATAGGATAAAAACAGGAAAAGAACATCATCTAAAACTGATGTGCAGAATATAAATTACATAAATATGCTAAATAAATTATGTGAAAAATTTGTGAGTATTTGAAGAATACAGTAATACATAATTATTATACTTTAATAAGTTACAATAAACTTATCATTGATTTATTATATTTTTATTTTTAAAATTAAATATCACCACACATGCTTTTTATGTAATCTTTTTAACAATATTGACAAATGAATTGCAAGACAGTGTCAAAAATCTTAAATGTACATTTTGTTAGACAACAGCTAATACACTGAAACCTATGTGTCTATTTAATATAACATTTAAGTTCCATCATTCATATAAAACATTCATTATACATAGAGAAAAAAATTAAAATTGTCCAAAATTAGAATCAGGTGAATGAATTACCTTTCAGAAATTGATCCTCCATGTTCCTCCAAAATGCCTTTCTCTTCTTTGTCACAATTTTCAGTTCGAATCTCAACATGTGTAGTCCTTTCAGTAACACGTGTCAAACCATCAGAGCTAATGGTAGTAGTTTCAGACAATTTAGAACTAATAGAGCTAGTAGAGTTCAGATCATTCTTTGGCATTTCAAAGATGCATGCTAAAAATATTTCATATTCAAATGATAAATCTTATAACTGGTTATTGTAATAATATTCTTAAAAACAGAAAACATTTTTGTGAAGTATGTACATTTTGACAGATGAAAATAACTTCATTCTCAAAAGACTCAAGGATGGTCTACCTAACTCATTTTTTTAATATGAGGTCTTTCGTGCTTATTTTATTGGATAATTATATAAATAGTTAAGGAATCATCAAAAAAGTTGGTAATTTATTATTGCTGCATATTTTCAAACAAAAATATAATTCTTTAAAACTGGATTTTAAAAAAGCAAATTAAGCAGATTAGTACATTAAAATTTTTAAAACAATATTGTAAATTGCCAAAAATAAAAAAAAACTCAGATCGAAATTTTAAAAAATCTTGTAAATTAAATTACAAGATTGCTTTATATATAATGTTCTGATTGAAAAAATTAAAAACTATATCTAGTCAAAATATATGAAGGATTTTTGTTAAACTGAAAAAAATGGTCTTTTTGTCCAAATCAATTAGATACCTTTCCACATAACATGTAAATGAGCCACATTCTTAATTCAAAGCAACTTTGATGGTAAAATTAATTCAACATAATAGCAATAGAATTTTTTTTCATTCAAAAAGGTATCTAAAACAATATAGTACGTTAATGAGATTAAAAAAATCATTAAATTCACATTAAAACACGTTTTTGAAATTCGGAATTTTTAAAAGACACCACTGCATGTAAAAGAAATTTTAGCAAATTTATATATATATATATTACTCAAAAAAACATTCTCATCTTCTCTTACCTTTTTCAAATTGCGGAAAGATATCCAAATTTAAATGTAATAATATTGATAAAGGTATGTGTAACAATTAGAAAAACGTATCAAGATGTATAAGAAATGCCTAGGCTTTAGTATAAAGATTTATGGATTTGACGGGAAAAAAATAATTATCGTGCTAATTATACGGTTTTCATTCAAATGGAAAGGTAATGACTCACTGGTATGTCATGCATTTCAAAAATTATACACAAAATTACATTAACATATAACTTCGGAAAAAGCTTTAAATTTTTTTAACACACATTATATTTGAAAATCTAATCATCAGTTGGTTAAAAAGTTATATAAAAAAAACTACTTACAAATCGCATCTCACAATATGCTGATCTTGCACTTTCGCGCTATTTGTAGAAATCAAGGAATAAAAACATGAAAACAAAGTTAAAATGCTACACAACGAATTAAATTATTGATGCAATAAAAATATTTCTACAATATAAATACGTAATGACTATAAATAACTACTGTAAACAAAACTTGTCTATTTGCTATAGAAGTTTCTCAGGTACGGTTAACGTTCCTGTGTTTTGGCATGCTCAAAAGTCCTTCAAATTTCGTCTGCAAATATGGGAAATTGGAACACTTTTCTGAGTCGGACTTTTATGGTTTGTTTTGCAATCCCTACACTTTTCGTTGCTCTGTCAGTGATTCAGCCATGTGATAAGGACTAAAATGAGGTTTAATTACAAAGGGTATGTAGCTTTTAATCAAGCTGAAACTTAAAATTATTCCATTTAGATAACAGAATTCTCAATTATTTTGTGAGAATCCATATAGAGTATTTTAAAATCGGGGAATGCAAATCAAATGAAATGCATATAGACGACTCTTAGGATATTTTACTGAAATAAATCAATTGCAGATGACTAGAGAATGAATAACGATTTTTTTTTATTGAATTTTGGACAACATGCCATACATACTTCCCTTAAAGGCTCACTATACTTACAAAACGGAAAACAAGCTTCAAAATGAGTTTTAATAAAAGCAGCGAACAAAAAAAAGAAAGTATATTATCTACAGAGAATATGATGCTTATACACTCGACATGTAGCCAAGTCTGGATCTAGCCTTAAAACCGCTCCGTACAAAAGCTAAAAATTGAACTCCAATGGATCAGCAATGTAAACATGCTGAAGAAAGGGTACATAATCTTTCTTACATTTTTAACGAAAGTTCAAACAAAAATATAATAACTCAATAATAGATGCAAATACAACTTTTTACTGAAAATACTTTATTTGAAAAAGAAAAAAAACCAGTTAACAGGAGTATAATGCAGTTCATATTTTTATAAACTCTTATTGCACACGATTCTGTAATTGATTGAGAAACATCTAAACTTACTGAGATCAAACTTAATTCTTAATACAGCGAGGACTAACAATTTTGTTTCAGATATTTTTCACAAATTGTTCTTGATTATTTTTAGTTTGGAAAAGCTTCTTTCTTCCCGCATACAATACTTATTGGAAGAGTTTGTAAAATTCTTAACTAGAACAATGCACAAGTTTGAAGCAAATTCATTTCTGTTGTCAATTTCAAAATTTCTAAAGGTAGTAAATCTTTTTCCAATAGAGAACGCACCATTAATATTTCCTCACAAAGTTCTACACAGTTTATATACGAGGATTTTCTCTCTGTTAAAATGACTTACAAATCTTTGCAGTTAACAAAATTACAGGAAAACTAACTCCTATTAGTTCGTATAAATGATATGTAAAAAAAAAAAAAAAAAGCAACTGCTGGGGTGTTGCAGTTGGGAAAATCTTTGTTCTGAAGAATTGTTTGATGTGTCAACCAGGTAATAAAATAATTCAATTTTGTATTTTTCCTTTGTATCGATGATGGGCACATAATTACTTTCATAATTAAATTGTTTTTTCTACGGCGAACTCGATGTCTAGGTATTATAGGTACCTCTGTCTAAATACTGCAAAAATTGTCTTTTGAGGTCCCCAAACATTTGTATACCTTTCGCAACATGTTTTTTTTTTTTTTTGCAGTGAAAAGTTTATTGTCAGGATTGTTGCAAAAGAAAAAAGTAACTAAAAAGGTTACAACAGCATTATCAATTGAGAATCATTATCATTTATGAATGGAAATTTTCTCATTTATGGATGAGAATGTTGCATTTTTATAAAAAAAGAAAGAAAGAAAAGAAACAAATCCGCACCTTAAACAATTTTAACACGTCTGTCTTCTGATTAAAAAAAAATTCTTCTTTTACACACAAAAAAAAAAATACATTCAACAGGAAGGCCTTTCCGTTACTGCCAATAAAAGTAATTTATTTCTTTAAACATAATTTCATGATACATACAGGATTTAATCATTGTACCGTCAGGTAGATTGCTAAAATTAGCTGGTGTCACAGAAAAGAAAAATTTATCAATTAAAAATATTGCTAATAACCCTTTTTTAAATAAGTTTGTAGTAACAAACTTGTTTTAAAAAGTGGCTTAGTAAATAATTTTATTTTGTCTGCCTATTAGTGAAATGATTGTTTTATTTATAAAGAACATAAAAATTAGGAAGATATGCGATTCCAAAGCTGATTTTCCGAAAACAGATATTTTTCGCATTTGCCTTAGTCTAAAATAATTTTTATAAAAATCTCTTTCTGGCATTCTATATGCTTTTACTTTTGGCATACATTTAATAATTTGTTGGTCTTTTTTCCTTTGTTTTCCTCTATTGTACACTTCTGTCGAATTCGAAGCACTTTATTATTACTCTCTTTTTTTTATTTTACGAAAGTCAAGTAAAAATAAAATTCAAAATCGTTAAAGAAACAACCAAACAGATTTATATCTCATATTTTGCCATCGATAAATCTCCCTTTATGAAACATCAAAGGCAGACATGGCAATATGATTTAGAAGACCTTATTTTTCGCAGTTTTGTCAACCATTTTTGAAAAAAAATCAGCATCACCCTTGCGCAATTTTTCATATTGCCATGCCTTGCAAACTACCTTTCACTTCAGTATCGAAGACAATGAAATAATATCTAAAAGCTACCACCTCAATAATTAAACATTAGGCTGTATCTAAATATTTTCTACAAACTTTTTAAGTTCAGATTTCGAGCTAGATCACATTCACAGTGACATCGAAGTCAATCCATTAAGTCCTGATTGGACAGTTGGGAAGCTTGGCACCATCCATGTCATTTTGCCGCCAACGCGCTATTTTGAAGTGCTAAGTTTTTTATCGTTCTTTTTCTCTGTAACCCTGGCACCCATATGAAATTTTAAAACCCGTCACTACTGGTTTTAAGAAATGCTAAACCTAAATAAAAATAACACCATAAATCTTTTTCAGGAAACCATGAACAAATTTAGTTTCAATTTATTTTGTATAGAATAAAAATATGCAAAATTATTTACTTTAACTAAATTATGTTTTGAATAAAATGCCCCCACTGTTTTACAGAGATATGGGTAATTAAACGTCTTAAAGTAAAAAACTAACTTGTTCCGACTTTTTCGTAACTTTGTTATTCCGTCAGATGCTTAAATAAAACTACGTTAGTAACACTGACAAATTTAAAAACACGTGTTTTGGTAATCTTTTGAACATAATATAACTAAAAGATAAGTATTATGTATAAAATATGGAGCAGTAAAAGTTAAATGTGTGTATGTGTATGTGATATTGAACAGATTGTAACTAAAAAAAAACGGAAATTCATATTTAACAAAGATAAATTATTTATTTTGACTTGGTCGCTTAAGGTATTGCCTGTTCATATTCGAAACACATGTTTTACAATCGTATGAACTTATCAAGGTTTAAATGGCCCATTCTTCTATATATAATGACCTAAATTTTTACTTACTCTAAATGTTTGAAATTTTTTAACCATTATAAAGTCCCACGCTTATTGTCAGATTAATTTATCCGTTACTGGAGTAGGTCTTGAAAGTTTTGTGATCATTTATATGTAAAATTAGATTGTTTTACTGTTATTTTCTCATTTTTTTAGAATTTTTCAGAGAATTTTCTGATAAATTCAGAAACTCTGTTGTGATTTTTTTTCTCATTTTGTTTCGGCACTTTTGAACTTATTGATTTTTTTTTACTCCATGCAAGGCACAGACTAATGGAATCTTCGTCCAGCCCTGATGTGGTCGCGGTAGTGTAGTGGTCATGGTCGAGACTCGCAGGCGGCGTTGTTTCCCTCCAGTCGTGGGTTCGAGCCCTGATGCTATCAAAAATCCATCGTGTAGTGGGACTGATGAATGTTTAATTTATCGAGGCTCCAAGTCCACCCAGGGGCATGTTGTGGGAGTTTAGAGAAGAAGTTGCATGCTCAGTGTCATCCTCGTCACTTGACCGAGGTTCAAAATTACGAAGGGCATTGCCAATACCCTCATGCTGCTTTTCTAAGTGCAACGTTAACAAGCAATAAAATCAAACTTGGTAAACCGGGAATTTGAAGTGACATCTGGATATTCCGGATCTTCTGGGAATCCAAAATGACATCTGGGTGCATTTTGGATTCCCAGAAGATCCGGATTCTGTAAACTCAAGTCTTTAACTTAACCTTAATGTTCCCGTGAAGCGACAATGTCGCTTTTCACAAAGGTCACGACTGCATTTCAGTAGGGATCTTTGTCCTAATGAAAGGGGCAACGCGAACGAACTTGTCGATTAAGTTCAGTAGCCGCAACTTCATCAACTGAGTGGCCTATAAGATTGAAGTTTGGATGATTTCATAACAGCTGAAAGACACTTGCTGTTTTAAAAATTTAGTATTTGAGTACTCATCGTTTCCGTATTAGAATTTCCTTCAGCATTTCTTTTTGACACCCAAAGCTCACTCGGGAATACCATCATGTAAAATTGTCGTCATTGTAAAATTGTACATTCTTATAAAAATTATCAGCTTTTGATACGCATAATTCTCTATTAATATTCCAAAATGGTGAATATTTATGGCAGAGGAGAAAAGGAATTGTAACCAAACAAGCATGCAGGAAATTTGCAAACATCTGCGTATTTCCCATTGTATTTGCATAAAGTGTGCAGTGGCTCTCTGCAACAAAGGCGATAGAAATCAAAATGCCTTAATAACTAACTTTGGGTGATCCCTTTTGGCTTTGTTGTTAAGAATACTGCGGAAAGTGATCAAACCAAGGCTCTTCGAACAGACTAATCGAGGACTCGAATCAGCAACGTCCCGTCACTCTAGATCAACTGACCTCTTTCTCCGCTGCGGGACAAGAAATCCATCCCTCAAAAAGTAACGAGTAACTCCAATTAGATTATTTTCTGACATTTTTACGAGTGCTTTTCGTTTTTGTACAATAATCTTAATAAGAAAAATAAAACTTTTGAAAAATTTTTATAGAACAAAACCATTTAACCACAGTTAATCATTCAAAGATAGTCTTCAGCAATCAAAATCGCCCTGTACAAGCTACGTCGAAATTAAAGCCAGTTTTTTAAAGGGGATTCTCCATCTCTTCGTCCATTTGATAATTTTGTGTTAGCGTACCGTCAATGCGAATCCAGCTCGAATTATTAAAAACATCAATCACTCGGCATCGAGGTAAATATACATATTTTTTCCGTTGAAGTTTACTCGTCCGTGACGTACGATATCAGCCTACTTTAGTTCTGTGCCCACGATCTCGCTGCGTCATTTCAAGCTCAAATGCCATCGATTACAGTATTTATGATTTGTAAAGCGTCTTCAGAATCTTGATGACGGGAATTTAGATCCAGGAATCGCATTGATTTTTACTAGTTGACCTGATGATATTTCTCTGATGAATTGCTTCCGTGTTCCTATTTCCCCCTCTGCATTCTAAATAATTTTTCAGGATAACCAAATGATATTTTAATGTATGAATGCTTCGCTATATCACAAGATCTGCACTATTTTATTATTTTTTATTTATTTATTTATTTATTTATTTTTGTAATTGAACTTATAAATGATATATTTATTTCAAAACTGTCGTTTTATCTTTTTCCATGATTTTTATAGCTAATTTCTGATAAAAATTTGAAAACTCACAAATATTAATCATTGTAACAAATTTTAGCCTGTTAGATTTTAACAATTTTTTTTTTTAAATTGATGTTCTTGATTCTTTTCACAAAAAAAATACGAAGTTAGGTTAAATTTAATTATTGCGCCTTTTCATGTTCTATTCATTCAATTTTATGAAGCTTGATTTTCAAAAAAAAAAAATTATTATTTTGATAACTGATACTGAAAGAGTGAAAACTAATAAAAATTCCTCTTTAAATTAATCTAAATATTATAATCATACACATCATGAATGATCATATTATAACGATAACTTACGTACGCATACAAACAGTTTGTAAAACACATACATTTATTAAATAATTCCATGTGAATATAACTACAATAGCTTTATACTGCAATCGGAATTATACGTATATGTCAAATTTCAGCTAGATCGAATGATAGGAAATTGGTTAAAATTCAAGTACGGATTTTGAACAAGAGAGATATTGTTTATATATATATATATATATATATATATATATATATATGCATATGAACTCAGCAAGTTAAAAAAAAAAGATCGTAGAAACAAACAATTTTTAGCTTAAAATTGCCATGAAGTTCGATTAAAATAATTTTCTCTACGAAGTTAAATTACCAAGTCTACCAAGTTACCAAGGAAATGAAAAGATAAATCGGCAGGAGTACAGTAATGGGTAAAAAAAAAAAAAAAAAAAACTTCTAGCGGATATATGCTTGCGTTTTTCTACTTTTACTTCAATTTTATCGCAACAAAAAGTATATTGTACTCAAAATGCTTGCTTGAAAACTAGAATGAAAATGCAGTGCAAAGAATAGAAACGGTAGTTAGAACTTTAAAAATAAGAAGAGAAGAGGGAAAAAGGCAAACATTATGGAAAATTACTAGGTAGCTCACAGTGTCGGCTTTTTCTGCTCCACTTGGAAAGTGCTGAACGAAAAATAAATAAATGTGTATGAAAGATACGAATGTAGTTTCACCGGCGAAAGGTTAAACCGTTTCACACATTACAAAAAAGCGGCGATGGAAAGAGAACACTCGCCCATTCATGATGCACTATCTCAGTACAGACGGAATTCTTTCCATTCCCTTCGTATCTGTTCTCAGCTGTTTCCTTCTTGCGTTCGAGTTCTAAGCGTATTTCGCGGCCCATTTCATTTGCCAACCAGGTGTAGCATTTTAAAGGCGAACTGTGCAATCGTAAATATTATACACAAATCAAGCTTTAGAATTTCTTTAATTGTGTATTTCGAAGACAAACCACTACTTAAACAATAGGTTGCAACAGGGTTTCTTCCTCTGAGAATCAAAAATTTTTAAAATTTCGATCTTTTAAAGCACTTAGAAGATCTCGTTTTTTAGATAACATACAATGCGTCAACATCTCTCTCACTCACATGAAGCACACACGTATATCTGTACGTGTGGATGATATGATGTTGGTAAATCAATATACCACCTCTCCTTTTAATACTGTTTCTTAATGATGCGTGTGCAAATGTCAGGAACAAAACTCGTCATAGGCGACGTGGGTGTACGCAAAACGCGTGCAGCTCAAGACTACGATAAATGGAAGAACGGAGGCGCAATTAAAGACATTCGCTACAAGGGCAATTGAGTTCTTTCGTAAAATATGGCTAGAAGAAATTATCTGGATGACTTCACACGTGGAATAATGATAGGAAAGTTGGAGGAAGGGCATAAGTTGACCAGTGTAGCTGAAGAGCTCGGAATCAACTAAAGTGTCGTTTCGTGCACTCGACAAGCTTTCCAAACTATAGGTACAGCTGTTAGAAAGGTTGCTGGTTGCATCCATAAGAAAACAACTGCAGTGGATGACCGATATATCGTCCTGCTAGCGAAAAGAGCCCTATCCCAGTCAACAAGAGCCATTGCTCAACGAATGTGTTCAGCAACAGGGCGACAAGTGTCGAGGTTTATTATGGCCAAACGCCTTCACAAAGATGGCCTATTCCTCGTCGTCCTGAATGCTGCATGCATTTGAAAGTTGGCCATCGGCGGCACCATTAAGAGTGGTGTAAGGAGCATAAAAAATGAACATCTCATCAATGGAGTTGTGTCCTCCATCGGATGAGAGTCGTTTCAGTACCACAAGCGATTCTCAATGCCAGTTGATTTGGAGAGAGGTCGGGACACGGTTTCCTCCCAGTAACATTACGGTGGTCCTGGAGTTGTCGTCTGGGGAGGCATAATGCTGAACGGATGGACCATGTTTTCGACAGAGGTTCTGTAACCGGAGATCGCTATTGTAAGGAGGTGATCCTTCGCCATGTGCGTCTGTTCGGAGGTGCTATAGGTCCAGACTTCGTTTTTATGGACGACAATGCATGGCTACACCGGACTGCTGATGTTTAGCAGCTACTGGAAAGTGAAAATATCACTCGAATGTATAGGCCTACATTCTCCCTTGATTTAAATCCCATAGAACATGTGTGGGATGCTTTGGGGAAGAAGCCTTGCGGCATGATTACATCCTCCGGGGAACACCTAACAACTGAAACAAATGCTGATTAAGGAATGGGTACTGTGACCTCAAGAACTATTGGGCAATCTGATGCTGAGTATGAAGGGATGGTGCGAAGTAACCATTGCAGTAAAGGGAGGGCTCATACTAAGGAGCATCTGCTTGTTGTTCTTCCTCTTGGACTGACAATCATGTATAGCGATACTTTGAGCTCAATAAAGCCATTTTTTTTTGTTTGATTCCATACTCTATGCATTGTATTCATTTTTGCACACAACTATGTTTTCGTCACCGTTTAAGTTCAAAACGCTCTCTCATTTCAGAACTTCATGTCTTTCAGATGATTTCTCGTGGAGTTATGGGGAAAAAAAGAAAGAAAAAAAAATCATCTGTTGGTTAAGTTTATCACACCTGTGTAGTTTCACACGCTGTGTTAACCTTGTGACATTGGGATATTCGCGGTTTCTCTTCACTAACCTTGGGGACTTTTAATTAAGATTGCTTTTGCTTATTTAAAGGTTGTTTATCAAAATGCTTTTGATAAACAACCTTTGCCCAACCAAAAATGAAATGTGATTTTGGTAAAACAAGTAGAAATGAAGTGAAGCGGGAGAGTTAGAAAATATATAAACTCCGACTGAAAGTCACGATTGAGAGGTTGAAGGAGAAGTTGAAAGAGGTGGAAGGAGAGGTTGAAGTAGGAGGTTGGATTAGAAGTCGAGTGATTCAAGAGATTTAGTTATTCCAGTGTTCAACAATTGTTCCAGAGTCGGAGTTGCAGTCGAGGAAGGCTTAGTGGTAAGAGTCTGTTAGATTATCATTGGTAGATTGAGTTAAGGCAGTAAAACCCTTGTCCGGGAGAGCATTCATATTTGTTGTTATATTAACAAGAAGTTAATAAATTGCGTAATTATTGTTCTAGTGATTGATTCTTAATGTTTAAACATTGAGTTAAGCCATGGCACAAGAGACAACCCGGAATGTGTAGCCGTTACAACCTCACCAACAAGTGTGCTACCTTCCATCACGGATAGGAAGTATAATTGCATAAAAGTTCTAAAATGATTAATGGATATAATCCAAATATCCATTAATCTGAGCGACTGTATTCGTCTGTTGTATTTCAATATCAAATTCGACAAGGACACACACTCTCTCTCACACACATATATATACACATGCATGCATGCAGGGGTGGTTCAAAAAGTATCTGTTCTTGAAAATAGATGAAGCTGGTTTAGAAAATTATGGCTACCATTATGTGTTATCCGTTAAACGTTATCAAAACAGATTTAACATTGATTTATTGGTCTATTCATTGGCGCGCGAAACAAATTGTAGCATGAAGATAAAACATAAATAAAATATAAACATGTCATAAGTTCCAAACGTTGTTTAAAAAAGCATAAATATGGTATTCGGAGATATTATAGTTAATTTTAACTTAGAATTGTGGGATTCTTTTTTCTGTTTTAAAGGTAACTAACTTGGAAAAGATTCAAATTACTACTTTGATTTTGGGAATATACTTGGTTTATTACGTAACAGGCATCTTTTTTAGTTTCCGATGTACAAAAAATATTTTGTAGTAGGAAGAATGTAAATTAATTATAATGCTTTTTTTTTTAAGTACTTTCTTCATCGTTCAAACGAGTTTTTTTGAAGAAATTTTTCAAACTCATTGCATTGAATATTTTCGTAAAATATTTCAGAATCAAGAGGATAGATATGCGTGTGCAATTTCGAGATGGAAAACTCTCACAAGACAGAAGATACAAACTTTCGCTGAACTCGCGGAACAATGCATTGTACCTCAATTGTTCGAGTTAAGATGTTTGTTTCCGGCGGACAGAACGTCTTCACTTCCTTCCAGCGCTTCCTTTCAAGATTAAGGTAACTGTGACACTGAAATGATTCAAATTCTGCAATTTTTTCATTTTTATTTATTTACTTTTTATTTTGTTATCAAGAATAGAGAACGCTTCTCCGATTCCTCAAATGTTCTGCTTATAATAATATGATCAAATGAATATTCGGAAATTGAATTTTAAAATAGTAAACTAACAGAGACCAAACCATGGAGAAAAATACTTGTGTTTGCGTTTTACCTTACTCAAAACGTGTTTTTTTTTCATTCTGGTACATTTTACTCAAAATCGATCGTATCTATTGTACTTATATTTTCCACATTATGAAATTAGGTTACTTCCTATACAGGGAAAATAGCTTTTTTTTCTAACAAATGCTCACACATTTTAATTATTACAAAACATTTATATAAAAATTATGGGGAATTTGAATCATAAAATTTTAAAACTTTATTGGATTTAATTTTTGAGATTGTAATGATGTTCAGTGTATGGAATATTTTGCTTATAAGTAGTCTGAAAATTTTTTAAAGATTTGAATGCTAAAAAAAAGTTACGAATGATAAAAGTTATTTTAATGTTATCAAAATTTAAATAGAATTCACATAACTTTTATAATGATTTAAAGAACGTAGGCTAAAAATGTTTGAAACATTGTATTTGAAGTATATTTCACATGGTGGGACCTTTGTGTTTTTTTAGTAAGAAAACATAAACTCCACATGTTGTTATTTGAATGAAATGACTGAGCAATGTAAAGGTGATGCAGATTATTTCCTTCGATTGATTAGTTTTTTTCTTATTGTAATTCATACCCTTGTACTTTTAACAATGCTTCTGTGAAATAATTTGATAGGAGCAACGAAAAATTTATAACAGAAAACAAAATCCCTAC
This sequence comes from Nephila pilipes, assembly GCA_019974015.1. Lineage (NCBI taxonomy): Eukaryota > Metazoa > Arthropoda > Arachnida > Araneae > Nephilidae > Nephila > Nephila pilipes. Next base: position 302,561 of record BMAW01046075.1, on the reverse strand, counting down.
ATTTTCTCATTGAGCAAACTGTTTCACTGGTTTGTGGCATCAAACCTGTTCATCAAAAAACATCTGTTTCATCCAACCCTCGATTGCAAATCCTGTGATATTCATTTCATACACTAGTTTGCGAATGAGGAACAAAACTAATTTTTTAAAATGTATGTCTGTATGAAATATTTCTGTGTACCGGTATTTTCTTTTAATTCGTATGGGACCATAATATTCTTTTTGATGTACACTGAGACATTATTACCTAATATTACTTTGACTGTTAAAGAAAATATGAGGTGAACAAAATAAATAAAAAAAAAAAACAGGAATTCTTTTGTAAAGTTGTGTGAAGTGCTCTCTCAGTAATCCGACGGATATAGGACCAGAGCACCTCAGGATTACTTAAAACGCCGGATTACTGTAAAATCACAAATAACGCATTGAAACAGGAAAAGCTACATATTATTGGATAAAATTTAATACAGTACATACAAAGAAAAGTGCCAAAAACACGAAATAACCAAAATTACAAAAAAGTACTGTTTTGCATTAATAGTTCCCATTATTCAATTGAAGTAGAAGACATAAAATAATTTTCTGTGTAATAATTTTCCAACATAAAAATGCCGGATTACTGTACCGGCTGGATAGGTGAAGTGCCGGATCATAAAGGTTATACCGAATTCCATTTTTTCTACAGAAGAATGATATCAACTTCAAAGTAACCTCCATTAAATTGAACACATTTGTCCATTGCTGGAAACATTTTTGATACTCCTCAGCAGTGATGGCTGACATCGTTCTTATTTTGACCGCTTCTACATCGTCAAATCAGAGTCCTTTCATGCGCTGAAACAATAAGAAATCGCATGGAGTCAAGTGGGTGATCAAGCTCCGAGAGTAAAGGAGTCGTGCCATTTTTGGCCAAACACTTGTGCATTGAAAGGGCTCTTTCGCTGGTCCGTTATAACCCGTGTCGTACAATTGGCAGCGACCCTTCTCATCCCCAAATCTTTTGTTAAAATTCACTTAACTAGTTCCAAAGCATTCCAGTTAACTTCTCTATTTGTTCAGTGGTTCGTAGTCGGCCTTCGAGTACAATGTCGCTATTTTCGAATCTAGAACATCTCATGTACACTTGAGCTTTTCTCAAAGCGCAATTTTTATAAGACGTTTTCAGCATCGTAATAGGTTCTCGGGTATTCGAACAAGAAGAAACATTTCGCAGCCACGTACTGTACACTTAAATCTGCGAAATGAGATGAGAGCAAAGCAGCTGTGATGAAAATATTTTTGAACCTTTCTTGGCAACGCTACAGGTAGTAATAGTTAAATTGAAAAATAATTGCACTATACGCCATTATATGGGGAAAATTCGTCCTCGCATGCTCCGCTTAAGATGCTCAAAGGTATGTAGTTTTACAGAGTTCCTTCCCTAAAAAAGGAAAACACCCTGGTCGTTAATATTGAATTTAAAAACATAATAAGAGAGTTCTGTAATTATTAAGAATTGGAGATAATGTAATTTATAAGGAGAGATCTATGGGAAGTGGTCTTGCTACAGTTCATAGCTGCTTGCCAACGTATGACGTTATCAAAGCGGGAGCTGTTGACTCACGCCGGAAACAGACGACTTTCTCTCGATAACTTTCTCTTGTCTTTGAAGTTCGCTTGCGTGAAATGCAGGGTGAAGCGGGGCTGAAGAAACTGGGTGTTCTGATTTGTGCTCCGCCCTGGGAAGCATTATTCCGAGAACTTTAGGGTACCCAATCTCGCTGTTTCTTTTCTTTTTTTTTTTCCAAAAAGAGAAATAAATTTTGTGACATTGGACTTATTCCAATTTTATCCTTCAACTAATTGTTTGGGTTTTCTTCCTGATTATGTTTGAATTTAGAATTCCTTCAAATGAATAAAACGCGACTTTTGTAGAGATTTGGTGAAGTGTAACGAATAGATTTGAGGAGATGCAAATATTTTAATATTGAGGCTGGTTGTCGGTAATTTGTGTGAGATATAGATTGTGAGCTGACAAGTGAAACATCGGAAACAGGCGTTGAATGAAGAACTTTTGGAGTGAATCTAGACAAGAGCGACTATGGGTTTAAAACTCGAATCTTCAACTTCAGTAGATCAACTCACTCGAACCCGGGTGAGTTGGTAAGATAAGATTAATGTACTATTCTTGACGAAAATTCAGACACGATTAGGCAGAGTGACCTCACAGTGAGTGGATAGGGAACAGATTTTAAATATTCATAGCTCGAATAAAAGAAATTGATCATCATCTGTCTTTCTTTTCCTTTGACTGTACAAATTTGTGACGCTTAGTTAAAGTTAGAGACGACCGCTGACGGAATAAATGGAGAGGCATTACAACACAGTCGAATGTTTCGCCGCGAGATTTTTTTTAACTGTTATAACTGAAGCCATTTAAATCAGGAACGAAAACGATTGAAAATAAAAGTCGTGTTAACACGATCGTTTGAATCCAAGTCGAAAGGAGAGACTAAAGGGAAATGGGAGAAAAGAAAAGTAAGCTGAAGTTTATTCAGTCGCATGGTATGAATAATCCTGAATGTTAAGAAACGATGAGATTGAAATAAAGTCATAGTACGTATTTAAACATAGTTTAAAGTGTTTGATGTTTGTTCAGTGCCATTACTTTTGAACTGCCATCCTGTGAGAACTGATTTTTCACGAAAAACAAAATATCTAAAACATTTACGAAGGGACTATTACAAATGTTAAGCTAAAAATATCTATCAGTCAAAAGGTAGTAATATTCCAGGCGAAAAAGAACGAGGCAGATGCAAACGAACAGTATCATAAATTTTATTAAGAATCAACTTTAAACAATGATATGCAAAGATTACAGATAAGTTTCTACAAAATGCTCGGAAGCCTTGAGTTTTATTACATCTCACATTCTATAGATTACATTCAAATGCTGAATAATATTTTTAATATACATTTACACAAGATACATTTCAAATAGTGTCATGGAAGATTCGAGAGTAATATGGTAATGATGATACAATTCATGCAATCGTGAAACAGAAATTATGCATTTAAATTCTAAGAAGGGCACACAGCCGAATCAGACTATTTAACGAAAATAAAACGCAAATCAGGGAGGCAGCAATAAACAAAATATCAAAATAAACTAAACATCGATCGAATAATCATTTTAATATTTTGTTATTAGTGAGAGGGTTGTCCCCCAAATAAGAGTACTCCCTTTATTAAAAATCGAAAAGGAAACATATCTTCGAAAATTTTATAACTTCATATGCGTACATCAAACACGATTTTTCGATGTAGTTGCCTTCCTTCTAATGTACTTTTCGAGTCGAGGAATGAGCATTCGAATACCTTCGTCAAAAAATTTCTCCCCGCCTTTTTGGCCCACTGTTTGACGGCATTCTGAATCTCCCCAGTGGTCTTTTGCCACCCATAAATTAACCCGGATATCACCCTCCATAATTTTTCAAGGGTTTTCCAGTACAAGTGGGCATTAATTGCTTCCCTTAGGAGTAAGAATTCGATGGGCAGAATCCATTTCCAATCTCAAAAGAGAGAGGTCGTGACTTTTCGGATCGAAACAAAGGTTTTGGAATTTTTCTGCCACTTTAAACTCACGACACACTTGTACACATTGGTATGGATCATGACAGCCCCCCAGCAAACAGCTTTTTAAATCGTTAAAAATCAGGAACGGAGCGTTTTTCCTTCGCGAGAACGGCTCCTCAACTCGCAGCTGGCGAGACATTGATTTCAACACGGCGCTACAACAAGGGCTTTCGACCCACCGAGACATATCAGCACTCATTCTGCTCTCAAGAATTTGAGCCAATTTTGTTGAAAAAAAATTCTCTTTCAGAGACTCTCACTTTCTGGGCAATCCTAAAAAAAGTAGTGTTCATGTAAAAGAGAATTTGAATGTTTATTTTATGAGAGAAAGCATTCATCACAGAATTTCCTGAAGATGTAGAATGTAACGCAAAAAAAAAATATCTAACACATTTTTAAAATTATTTTTTTCTTACAAAAAAGAAACAAATAAAAATGCGTTACTGGTTTAGAATCATTTTGTTCTGGTGCGTGCTTTTTTTTTCTTTCTTTTAATATATTTTCTGTATAAGGTGAATAATCTCAAATGTTTAATACCGAAAACGCAATGAACTGACAGTCCCTTTTGATATTGTTCTTTGTCTCATTGTTTTACACTACAGATGAGACGTCTTTATTGTCGACTTCGTTTAGGCCATATCCAGAACTTTCAGACAATTTATTAATCTATGTATGAAATCTCTACATGTCACGTATTTCTCTAAAAACAAAGACTTCTTTTAGAAAAATGCGTGACGATTGTTCTCGGTCACTCCTTTTTGAAACTAATATTTTAACGATGTTTACTTTTGGTGTTAAATATAATAAAACAACAGACATCAGATAATTATATATATATTTTAAGTAAATTTCTTTGCTTCTCTCAATACAGAAAAGTATAGGGCACAACATGATCCAATAATTTACAGGAAATGGAAAATGAATATTAAGATATTTTTTATACATAGGTTACATAAAAACTAAAAAATTTTAAAGCTACTACTCGTATGACGAAATTTAGTTTATAAATTTGAAAGAAAATAATTTTCCTTTTTAAAACTGAACAGTTTACTAAGTTACTATGTTAATTTCTTCAAATATGTTACAGAAGGAAAAATTACGTAACCAGTTTATGCCTATATTTTAAAATAGAATTCGTTTAGAGGATTTTCTATTGTTTAAAGTAACAAGAAAACTGTGATGAAAGTAATTATAAATATTCCTAAATTAATAATAAATTAAAATCGCTGATTTTATTATTAATTAAAATATTTGTAGTAAAAGCAGATGATACATTTAACCTAAGATAATATTGGAAGATTTTTAAAATAATCTCCCTTAATAAACTCGTCCCTCTAATGTGCGGCTTAACTTTGGTATCAATTTTGTACTGCTCCTTTCCGTAGAGATTAATACTAAGTGCACAATATATATATAAGGAATATCGATTGAATACAGTACAGATTACTACAAGAGAGAGCTCAACCGGAATAAAGCGTGGCAGGTAGTATGCATTTTATGAAGAAATTAATTATGTACGATGTGCGTATGAGGCAAACGATATTAGTTTTGGATTGATTTTCATATGTTTTATTATTCCTGAGAGATGCAAACGGTATTTGTTGAAAATGTATAACATTACATTTTTAATTTTTTCCATCAAAGAATGGCAGCAAAAAGATTGATTTTTGGAGTATTTTATTTATCTGAGTTGGTTGTTTTAAGAGTTTAATAAAACAATACTTATAGAAGTATGTGTTCGTTCTTAGTGATTTTAGTAATCCTCACCAACATTTAGTGGTCCGTCGAGCTGGAGAGCGTGATTAAATATTTATTTCCAACTTGAGATTTAGTGCCGTGAACTAAGAAACTTTAGGGCGATATTATAAGGAATTTTGAGTGAAGATCAATTGGCTGAAATATATATATAAGAGTTAAATAATGCAGGAAAAGTGTGAGAAGCCTTTCGGTGGTTTCAAAGTTGCTCGAATTGCTGGAAAATTTGCTAAATATTTGAAGTGCGATAATTTGTGTCTATTATCAACTATATAATAAGAAAATTGGTATAACTATGAAACATGTTTTCGCTAGGCAGAGAACACAAAAAGCAGAATGGTCTAAGTCAAACTAAAAAGATTACAGTAAGATATCTGTTCGCTTTTAATCAGTTAAAATCCAGGCATTAATAAATTTATTCCTCTTATAGGATATAATAATCCTTTCATAGAAATGACATTTCCATAGAAAATTCATTCTGATGCATAGAAATATTAGCACATCAATGTATCTCTCAAAAATGAAACATGTAATGTTATCATTATTTGGGTCTTGTAAATGTACAAACTATAAACATCAGAATCCTTAGAATAATAGGCGTATTTCAAAAGAGGATCCTGAGCACATTTTCTAAGCAGTTCTATTATTTTTATATACAGAGAGTTCTACGATAACAAAAAATGAAAAACAATTTATATTTTTGTACAATATTTAAAAAGAAATTTGCCGAAAGAGTCACTATTATTAAAGTATTGCACATATAAAAAAAAAACAACCAGCGTCCGGTAAGATCTCTTATCCTTTACATTTTCTATAAACCTGAGATATATCGTAATACATCCTTTCTGGTTCTTCTTTTCGAAGAGTTCTAAACGCCATATCATCCCGCACCACATCGGGATTGCCCCTCGGATGACACAGTGGTTGTGGCGCACTGGAAGGCACTGCGTGTAAGTAATCACTGTACACTTTTTGGGGTGGTGGAGGCCTTAAAGGTATACCAAAAGGGGGTTGGGGATCCATGATCTTACTCTTCTTCCCAAAGTAGTGCTTCCTGTACGAGAAGTCATCCAGTTCGACGTCAGGATAATCCTGCATCAGAATGTCCTTGCCGGCAGGCACTGTGGGAGTGAATTGGGTGGAACACAACATGTAAGTGATAGTGTTCTCTGCTGGGTTGAATCCTGAGTGAGTAGTGGGTTTGCTGAGTTTCCTCAGTGCCATGTCGTCTGCTATCCTGTCTGGCATGCCTGATCTCCTAAGCGGGGGTGCACGACGGGGAGGCTCGTATGGATTGCGGAAGGCAGGGTTCATCATTTCGTATAAAGTATCGCTGTTGCTTCGCATGAGACGGTTGACTATTATCTTCTCTTGATGAGGTGTAGGCAGGTCTCTTCTCTCCGCCCTGTCCAAGAGGTCTCTGTCGTTGAGATTGCATCTTTTGTACATATCCTCCAGTTCTCGAATTTCGCATTCAGTTTTTTTGCTGGATTTGCGTCTGTCATCCATGTCCAAGTCGTTGTTGCTGGACGAGACAGACGGCGAGTCAGAATTGGACACAGTTACACTCATAGGAGATTCTGGTCCTTGGCTCTTGTCCGAGGGGTCTCGCTCAGGAGACGAAGCGTCATCACTGTCTCCGCATTTCTCGGGGGATTCGATGATGATGACGCAAGGTCTGGTATAGTTCGGAGCAACTTTATGAGATTTTCGTCTGTGCAGTTTTTCTGATGGAATTCCATTTTCATCGGAATAAACATAGGACATTTCATTCTCTAGGTTATTCGGGGGATATTTTTGTCGTTGGAAATTGTCAAGATGCCTTTTGGAGACATGAACGTGTTCACCATTAGTAGGTTCACCGACAATTCCCAGTTTTCCATATCGAATTTGACTGAATTGCTGGCCAATGTTGTCGAAGTCGTCTCCAGCATATGACATAGCCTTACCAGCGTTAGGAATTCGATTTTTCCCATTAGGCATTGCATGCGAAAGAACAGAAGACACACTGGGTGATATTCGACCCGAATCTAACCTATTCATATGAGGAAGATGACTTCTGGGCTCAGGATACGCCGCTTTCGGGCACAGACACCCAGGATATCGTTCAGCCCGATCGCCGCGAAATGTCACTGGTTCCGCTTCAAGACTAGGACTGGATGTGATAGACTGAGAACTCAGTCCTGAATCCAAAGGAGAGGGAGGAACAAGGAAAGAGGTATTTGGCGCCATCCAGTGCCATTTTCCTTGTCTAGATTCGGGACGATGAAAGTGAGGATGACTTCGGTTATGTTCTGAAGGCTCTACGTAATAATTATCAGGATGTCTGTTATTATAATTGATGAGGTCCGCCTCGTGTAGAGGTCTGTGAGCATTGAAATTCTGATGCGGATAGAATTCACTTGAAACATGACTATTACTAGGCTCAGCGTAAGAAAATCTCTTGAGTGCCCTGTCTTTTTGATGAGATCTGTACACATATCGATTCTCATAAGCAGGTATTTCACCAAACGAAGATAATGACTCATTGTCAAAGGCACAGGTATCGTACCTTACAAAGTGATTGTTGTGACTTGGCGTGTTACATGTGTTATCGAAATGCTGGATAGACGAGTGCGGACTATCGATAAGCTGACTACCGTACATGATGGGTCTCTGTTTCAATGTCATGACGTCAACTTCTGATGCGAAGTTGGGAGCCAGTGTGGGCTCAGATGCAGCTAAGCTCCTAATTCTATTCCCATTCACAAAGTGGCTTCTAAATAAGTTGTTCTTTGGCTCTTCATAAACAAGGTAGGCAGACTTCCTCTGCTTAGGTCCATATCCAGGGTTTGGATAGTGGAAATCTTCTTGATAATAAGCAGCTAAGCGAGCCATTTTTCAGGATATCATGACAATAAACGCAGAACCTGCAATAAAATAACGTGATAAGAATACAAAATGTATAATTTACACACGTGAAAGATATTTAATGCAAATAATTACTAAATTAAAATTTACTTCAACGGTCAAATATCAGAAAGTGTCCACAAAACTGTTATTCCAGGCTTTGTTATTCACTACAAAGAAACTTTATATCAACAATTCATAAATTAGGTTTAAGTTTAACTCAATATAATGTACGTTTAGTATCAAAAAGAATATAATTTTATTTTTCGTGCATATAATTCGTAACAACGCAAGACATAGAAATTAAATAAAACTGTAATTAGCTAAGAATTTAATAAGTTAATAATTTTTATTCTTGTGAAAGAAAGATTTTGAAAAAAAAATCGTTTTCTTAGTATTTAACATCAATTCATCACATGAATTAGTCTCAATTTCTTTAAACAGATATATTAGCTGTTTTAGAAGAACTAAGCATTGCAAATATTTTTCAAATAGACGAAAAAAAATTTTTCAAAGAAAGGAAAACTATTTTATTCAAACAATTAAAGTTTAATAATTGAAAATAAAGACATAGCTTTAAGTTTTTTTTTTTAAATATTTTATTTTGAATGAAAGTTTTATCATTGCAATTTTCAAAAATTTTAGAGCGATATATTCTAAAAACAATTTCATTTTAAGTGTTTGTGTTCCATTAGTTGATTCGAACTATTCCATAGCATGAGAATTTTACTTTTTCTCCTTATTCCCGACTAAGAGAAAAAAAAGTTTTTAGAAAACGTTTCATACAACTTAGTTTATCAGACAGAATTGAGCTTCATTTTGTAGTCTATTGGATAGCATTCGAATAACTTTAAGACCGTAGTAAGTACAAAAAGACATTTAGCAGCGCAAAAAAATAAAAGCAAACTACTCTCTCTTATCCGAAATGTACGATAAGAACAGCTTAAAGTGCTTCCCATCAGTTTTGCTCACAATAATTCTTACAAAAAGCGACCGAAGCTTCTAAGAGCAGAAAATTTTATAGATAGATACGTTATCGAATATATGGGAGACAGTAAAGAATCATAATAATTTTACTCCGGCATCACAAACGGTAAAGATAGATAGTCAAAAAAAAAAAAAAAAAATGTTACGCTGATCTATTTTCTTAACATTTACAATTATTGCTATCCATCGAATGCTACGAAAGAACAATATTTTGGGGGACAGGTTCTCTTTTCGTAAAAGTCAAAAAAATCAAAAAAAAAAGGAGGAACCATCGTAACAATTTTTCTAATTCATTTTCAACCAAACCTTAAAAATGGTAGTTTCAGTTATTTTAAACAGTAGAAAGGAATATAACGTATTCTGAGTACCGAAATTTCGAAATTTTACAATTGACAACAATTCAATAAATAACAAAAAAATTATTATTTAATTAATTATAATTAATAAAAATAATAATTAAATAAATTATTATTTAAAATAATTTTACCTTTTTGTTGTTATAAAATCTTTTATTGTTATTTTCCAAACAAAATTAAGTGATTTAATACCGATGTGTTTTTTTTCATTTCCTCCTCTTAATATTTACTTATATATATGTGTGTGTGTGTGTCTTAATAATACTTCACAGTTTTATAACATTAATTTTGAAAAAATATGTTTCATTTGTAACAAATTTAATTTGCAGATTAATTATGAATACCTATACAAGTATAAATACCTTTTAAAATTTAATATTTTATTTTTTGATTACTAATTTGCAAGGTGTGTGTGTTTAAAAAAGCAACTTATACAAAGTTAAATTTTTCTTTTCTTTTCCTTACCCAACTCTGTACAGTTTAATAGCTGCAATACATCAGCGTTAAATGTGAAGAGGATATTAAACTGATGAATTATTTCATTTTTCCTAAACTTTCGAAATTTGTATCATCTTCAAGTACTATCATATATCTGAAATGGCGATTCATGTTTTATCCATCAGATGGCGACACGACTGTAATCTAATTGCTAAGGTAAGAAAGTGACTGAAAAGTATAATTGTATGACGGTTTCTCTTACATCAACTATTTCTCTCCCTCCCTCTCAGTAAGTGTCAAACAGAAGTTCGAGAGCTTGCAAAAAAAAAAATCCGGAGAAGCTTGGAAAAATGGCGCGCTGAACATTTCTGCCAAAAAATCAAATAATTTCACCGGAGGGAGGAATGGCGGCGTAACGAAGCGATGGATTATAAATAGATCTCAAAACGGGCGTGAAAGGGAAAACGGAATGCATTGATTTTCCTTTTAATGAGATAGCGAATGAAATAAATGGAATCGAAATGGACTCCATCCATCACAAATGAAAGGAGCCCGGAGGAGAGTTGGAAAACAGGGTGAATCATTCTCGGCTGTCACATGGAGAGGGAAATTGCGATCGGGTAAATGCGGTTGTCTCGTTAATGTAGCTCTAAAATTTGTAAAAAAAAAAAAAAAAAAAGCAAAAATAAAAAAATTTGATCCACACATTAGAGATCTCATCAAAAGCTCAGTCTAAAGTAGGAGACAATTAAAAATCGTCCTTGGCGGTAATGATTCGGATTGTTTTGTAAACCTGATGTTAAAAAAAATGAGTGATGAAATATTATGGAAATATATAGAAAGCAGTGGATCAAACTGCATTCAATCTGT